>JAHLJT010000631.1:72949881-73233768 GCA_031308135.1 Acheta domesticus
AGAACAATTGATGTGAGGTATTATTTAATGTCAAGTAATTTAATTTTGTAAATTTGTAAATTTGTAAATTAATGTCAAGTAATTAAATTTATTTAATGTCAAGAGGGAAGAGAAATATTTTCGTACAATAATTCCAAACTCAAAGGGGGGTCAAAGGGCTGACTCGGGCCTGGGGGGGGGTTACTAATGCCCACAGGTAAACACCATTAAAACATCAATAATGCCCTCCTGTAACGGCAATACCCGATTTAGGTCAAAAGTCAGCAAGCCCTGCTCTTCCCTCCCCGTGGCGGCCCCTGGGTGCCTTCTAAGGTGAGAGCGTGGAGAGCAGCAGGGCGAGGGCGAGTCTCCGGCGCCTGAAAACGGGAGCACTGGGATAAGGGAAGGAAACCCTGACAGAAAACCAAACTGCTGCCTTGCAGGGAGGAGAGGGATCTCCAAAGGCTAAGGGAAGGAAAACCCTGACAGAAAACCGTGAGCAGAGAGAGCTCTGAAAGGCGTGGAGAAGCCAATCTCTCTAAGAGGGAAAACCCAATACAAATCCTGGTCCCTTAAGTTGGGGGTTGGTCATAGGGCTAACGACCCATACTGTAAAAGGAATCCTGTTCAGAAACTTAAAAATGGTAGCCGGTCAGTTAATAGGAGACGACACTGCAACCGTAAAAAGGAATATGATTTATATTTTGGTACATGGAATGTTTTGTCCTTAAATCGCATTGTTGCCTTAACTAATCTACTGGGAGCATTGGAGAAATGCAGAATGGATATACTGGCAATGCAAAAAATGAGATGGAGAGAAGAGATAAAAGAACAGGGAGGATATGTAATATGCAATAGTAGTGCCACAAAAGAAAGAATTGGAGTAGTGGGTTTTGAAATCAAGAAAGAACTACAGGGAGCTATTATGGATTTTAAGGCATATATCCCAAGAATATGCACGTTACAAATTAGAGGGAGATTTTATAATACTTTTATCAATGTTCATGCCCCCACAGAAAATAAAGGTGATAATGTAAAGAGCTCATTTCACAATAAGCTGGAACAAATATATAAAACAACACCAAAATATGATGCGAAGATAGTGTTAGGGGATTTTAACGTGCAAATGGGAAAGGATAGATCATTTGCCCCAAATCTAGGTCAAGATAGCTTACATGACAAGAATAATGATAACGGAGACAGAGCAGTTGGTTTCGCGGTGACAAACGATTTGACTATTTGTAGTACGTGGTATCCACATAAGGAAATACATAAGGGTACGTGGATTACCCCGGATAATGCAACATATACACAAATTGATCATACTCGTATAATGATAGATTCTCGACATAAAAGCAATATAATGGGTGTTAGGACACTGAGGAAACCAGGTATAGACAAAAATATCACTTAATAGAGAGAAGAGATGTGATAAGATAGTGAGATATGATAACAGAAAAATTAAAGACAATAAAGATCGCAAGAGAATTTAAGGAAGAGATAGAAAACATCCAGGGAAAGATACCACCAGAAGAAGGGGAAGAAAAAGTAGAGGAAAATGGCAGAAAAATTAAACTAGTATGATAAAAACAGCAAGTAAAATGTTAGGGGAGAGGAAGAAAGAAAGAAGGAAACTGTGGTATGATAAAGAATGTAGGAAGGTGATACAAGAGAGGGAAGAATGTAGGAAGAAAATGTTGGAAAGAAGATCGCGGGGAAATGTAAAGGAATATGAGGATATAAGCCGTAAAGCAAAAAGGGTAATTTAGGGAAAGAAAAAGCAATATGAAGAGGAACGCTTAAATGATATACTAATATTAAATAGAAGAGGTGAAATTAGAACATTTTAAGAGAGAATTAAAAATTACAAAGGAAGATATCAGCCAAAAGTACTTATGTGCAGAGACAAGGAAGGGAATTTAATGGGTACAGAAGGAAGGGTAATGGACAGGTGGATGGAATATTTTCCGCAGCTTTTGAATGGAAACCAAACGAGTGAACAGAATGAAAATATCGAGTTTTCTGGACGAGACTTGGAATTAAACAAACCAACAAGGAATGAAACATATGCAGCAAAGGAAATTAAAGAATAACAAAGCTCCGGGGTTGGATGGTATAGCATCAGAATTTATAAAGTTAGGACCTAAAACTCTATGGAAGGAAATACATGAATTAATATGTAAAGTATGGATGGAAGAAGAAATGCCAAGAGATTGGCAAATGGCGGTTCTACATCCTATACATAAGAAAGAAAATAAACTGGAATGTAAGAACTATAGAGGTATAGCGTTACTGAGTACGGTTTATAAAATATTCTCAGCAATTTTAGCCACTAAAATAAGAATATACTATGATCAAATTATAGGTGATTATCAAAGTGGTTTCAGGAAAGGAAGAAGTACTACGGAACAAATTTTCAACCTCAGACAAATATTGGAGAAAGCATATGAGCAAAATGTAGAGATTCACCAACTATATATATTTAAGCAAGCATATGGCAATATAAATAGAAAAGAAATGATAAAGGTACTGTATGAGTTTGGTATACCATTCAAATTAGTAAGATGAATACAAATGACTCTACAAGGTACTAGGAATGTGGTTAAATTCCAAGGAAAGATATCGGCGGAATTTACAACACAGTGTGGTCTAAAGCAGGGAGATGAGTTATCTACTATGTTATCTATACTAATATATAAAGACAGAACTGCACTCACTTACAGCGCGATAATCTCTGAATCTACTGAACCAATACTGATGAAACTTTTGTAGTAGCTTCCTTTAAAGGTCTGGAGTAACATAGGCTATGATATACAATCACAAACCTTACTATATTCACAAAAAAATTACTTTTCCGGACATTTTTCGCTTCGCTTTACATCACAGATTCAATACTGGATCAATGTCAATAGTTTAGATGCGCGCCACCAGAGGATGAGGTCTGAGATCTTCTACAGTTTTCATCAATGTCCAGAATCAAGGCCGTCTAGAATAGTATATTATCTATTTTAGACGGTCTTGCCAGAATTATTACGAAATTCATTGGGGTTTGAACATGTGCTATGTAAAGTCCGTGAATGTTCGTTGGTGATTTGTTTGTTTTCAACGTTGGTGGAACATTGGAACGAAATCCTTTAAAGCGAAATACGTCAATGTATAAAGATTGTCCTTAGTCCGTTTGGTACACAAATTGTAGCAAGAAAACATGTGAGTTTTAAAGTATTTAGAGAGTTAAAAGTACAAAAATATACAGTACAAAATATATAGTAATGTACCAAGTACAATATGTAGATATCGTGTACAGGTATCGTATATTTTCTAAACAACCTCTTCTTTTACAGAATTTGTGAAAATTGAATTGTTTGGAACAATGCCGAAACGAAAGTTACAGTTGTCAAAACAGAATACAAGTGCTAAGAGATGGGCAGCCTATTAAAATTCGGAATGGGCTACTCAGAGGCAAGAACGACTTGCAAAAGAACACGCACAATTGAAAACAATACAGTAAAGAAGAAAGCAAATGTGAATAATTCTCTAGGAAGCAGGGCAGCTTTTCGTTATGACTCTCGATTTGACTATTATACTTATATCATGTTCAAATTGGTAAAATGGAAAATATTTGTATGTTTTGGTCAACTCAGTTGAACATTTTTCTTCAATATGGGCAGTGGTATGTAATTAAGTAATGGTCCTTTACATATTAAGACTAATCTTGCTGTTGTTTCTCATGTCAGTTGCTCCCAGTGAATTAATTCATCTATATTTTCTATAAACTGGCAAAAATTAATTTATCTAAAATATTTGTCTAATCTAATAACAAAATTCTGAGACTCCTTGGTTTCTATAATTCACATTTCAAAATCCGTAGTATTTCGCACTTCAAATAACGAAGCTAATAGTGTTTTGTTAGATGGTTCAGTACATTGTCAGTTTATTATGTATACATAATGTACAGGTTCGTGGATCAGTATTGCTGTTATGTTGCGGTGATATGATGAATTGATTTACCTAAACAAATAAGTTTTATACTACATGTTACTAGCACATAGATCTTTAAACATACATGTTTGTGTCATCTTCAGAATAATTATTGAAACCGGCAATTACCTTTCAGCATAGACATTTTCATTTACTTTTATTATAACGATTCATCAAATACGTTACGACATCTATATCTATTTGTCCGGATCTGTCTACTAGCGTACCCATGCGAGAACTCTCGGATGTTTCATATACTCTGCTTAAAACTGTAAGTCCCTTCAAGGTCACGAGTTGGCAGCAGATAAATTTTTAATCTTTCTTTATAAATAATATAGAAGCAAAAAATATAAAAATGAGTTAGTTTAATAATTCGGCAATTTATTGAAAGTGTTGGTATAATATATAAAACTCCCGTCCTTTGGCTCGACAGCCTGCTACGGGCCATAGCTGACCGGCGGTGAAACAGCCTCTCGGCCACGGGTGTTCGAGTGGTTAGCACGAGGACATCCCTTTACCGTATACACCGCTCTTCTTAACCTTAGGATGGGCTTTCTTATCGTCACACAGCAATCGATACTGAGAGATTTGTAAGGAAAGCGCACAGTTCTAATTTACCCGGCCGGGAATCGAGCTCGGGGTTGTTTCATGAAAAACGAGCACGCTAACCAATAAGCCACCGAGGGCGGGATATAAAACTCCACAAAAAGAATACATGTGAGTCTACAATTTGTACAAGTATTTTACGAGTGTTTTGTATTAACAGTTTAGATTTGTTTATTATTTTTATTTATAAAGTAAGGAATGTTTGAGAGCTGAAACTCCCAATTAGAAAAATGTAAACTTTCTTTAGTAAGAAAGTGAACGAGGCACACCGGAAATTTCCAAATAGGGGGAAAGACATGACAGGGCTAGCTTGGCGGGACAGATATACAATGAGAGAGAAGTAGGCCCCACTGCACGGCAAGAATAAATGGAATACCTCTTCCTGGCTAAAAAAATACTGTAATAACTGCTTGGGCAACGCCGGGTAGTTCAGCTAGTTTAATATATGCCTGGAGAAAGTAATAAGACATAAATTCAAAGGGAACAATTATAAACAGAGTTATACAAATAATGACTCATGCTGATGATATAGTGATAATAAGTAGAACAATTACAGATATGGAAATTACATTACACCAATTAACGGAAGGAACAAAATAATTGGGATTGGTAATAAATGAGGACAAAACAAAATATATGAGAACAACTAAAGAAGTTATCATAAATCAAAATATGTCAATTTAGATGGGAAAAAAGTAGAATGGGTGAATGCCACAGAGTATTTGGGTTCCTATATTACTGAAAATAATGAAGTAGAAAAGGATATTAAAAGGAGAATAACGGCGGGTAACAGATGTTCTGTCAGCCTCTACAACGTTTCTAAGACAAGAAGGATCTCAAAGGCCGCTAAGTTAAAATTGTACCGGTCTTTAAACCGGTAGTGTTGTATGGTTCTGAAACTTGGACCCTCACGAAGAAAATGGAAAATAACCTGGCAATATGGCAAAGGAAAATATTACGCAGAATATTTGGACCGGTTAAAGATAATGAAATCTGGAGGACTAGAACAGATGCAGAGTTGGACGAACTATATAAAACACCTAAGATAGTTACCTGCATCAAGATAAGAAGGTTGGAATGGATTGGACATGTAATAAGAATGAAGAGAGGGCAATAAAGAAGATATATGTAGGGAGCATGGCCGGTAGGAGGGGCAGGCCGAGGTTAAGATGGATGAGGTGGAAGAAGATCTGAGGACCCTAAGAGTGAAAAGATGGAGAAGAAAAGCAGAAGACCGAAGAGATTGGGCTGCCGTAATAAAAGAAGCCATGGCAAAACTATAAGTGCCGGAGAGCTGACAGAAGAAGAAGAAGAATTCCAAACTTGCTGCTCGTCACAAGCTCAGGGGTTTTTCCTTCCGCCCTTCACTTTTCCAAGAATGAACGATACGTTTCTGCTCGTGCAATAGTTACGCAGAGAAATTAGAGAAGCAAGAGAAAGAAAAATATTGTCTTCTCTTGTAAATAACGGACCCACAATTTATTTAGAAATTGTAAAAAGTGCGATTTCGTAGTTATAAAGGTAAATATATGAGAACTCGAGAAAAAAATATCAAGAAGTGTAAGGCGAACAGTTTCTTAGTTAAACATAGGTAAAAATGCTTTTCTAACTGTTGAATCAAGAAAGAAAGAAAGAAAGAGAGAGACAGAGAGGGAGAAAGACAAAGAAAAAGAAAAAGCAAGAAAGACAGAAAGAAAGAGAGAGCGAGATCGAGAGAGAGTGAGAGCGAGAGAGCGAGGAGAGCGAGAGAGAGTGAGGGAGCGAGAGAGCGAGAGAGAGGAGAGAGATTGCATTATTCATAGTCGCTCAAACATTCGAGTCATTTTAATGATACATGACAATGAAAATTGTAATTAAAAATGTCCTTCGTAGAAAAACCATCAGATGACTTCGTTCTGTGCATTCATATTTCAGTATTTCAATAGAGACCATCTGCTTCAAATGCTGTTATTTATTCCTTATTATGTAAGAAAAAAGTTAATGGTGAAAATTCTTTGAAACATTCAAGTTCATCATGCTATGAAAAGATTTAAAATATTGAAGTAATTTATCCAACTCAACTAACGAATAATATGTTCTGAGAGCGATAAATAGTACAAATCACAGTGCGATAAAAAAAATTAACGACAGCAGCATGCCGGAGGATAATTGTAGCTATTGAAATGTCAAAAGCTCTTGAGAATAACGATAAAATTTGTGATAAAATTTGAACTTTCTCAATAATTTTCTTGAATTGACATTAGTAGATGGATGCATTGTTGCTCTTGGCTATGCACGCAACCTCGAAATCAGAGCTAACTGTGCACGTAATCTCCTCATCCGTCAATTACATTACATGGAATTGATGATTTTCAGCAAATGTTACTGCACTGTAGACCACGGGCGGACAAACGGACGGACAGACGGGTGGAGAGACGAGTGGAGAGACGAGTAGAGAGACAGGTGGAGAGACGTGTGGAAGGACGGGTGGACGGACGGGTGGACGGACGGGTGGACGGACGGGTGGACGGACGGGTGGACGGACGGGTGGACGGACGGGTGGACGGACGGGTGGACGGACGGGTGGACGGACGGGTGGACGGACGGGTGGACGGACGGGTGGACGGACGGGTGGACGGACGGGTGGACGGACGGGTGAACGGACGGGTGGATGGACGGGTGGACGGACGGTTGGACGGCGGACAGACAGACAGATGGACGGATGGACACACGGGCGGACAGATGAAGTACAGACAGTTGGAGAGACAAAGCGGGAGACAGACAAACAGGCAGATAGACGGACTAACGGGCAGAAGCAAAGGACGGGCAGACGGAAGGAAGGGACGGGCAGACGGAAGGAAGGGACGGGCAGACGGAAGGAAGGAAGGGACGGGCAGACGGAAGGAAGGGACGGCAGACGGAAGGAAGGGACGGGCAGACGGAAGGAAGGGACGGGCAGACGGAAGGAAGGGACGGGCAGACGGAAGGAAGGGACGGGCAGACGGAAGGAAGGGACGGGCAGACGGAAGGAAGGGACGGGTAGACGGAAGGAAGGGACGGGCAGACGGAACGGACAAGCAACTTGTCGGACAGAGGGGTAGACGGACGGAGTGACAGACGGACGGACCGACCGACCAACTGACGGACGTTCTGTCATAAAGAAATTTTTTGGTAGCAAAGTATCACAAAACGTTGATTCTGACACGTGTTAGAGTCGGTAATTTACTCCACAATACGAGTTTTTCTATCGACCCCCCCCCCCCGATTTTTTTACCGCATTATTATATTTTCTCTGTATTAAGTGTGTAGTATGTACTATGAGGGAAAGTAAGAATTGAAAAAAAAGATTATTGTTGTTGGGGCTTCATGTAAGGTACCCCCAAAAATAAAATACCCGTTTCAAATTCAAGGGACCGCGACATCAGCTAGATCGATAGGGGAATATCAATTTTTGTGAAAATCCTACTAAGGTTTTGCCGTTGGTAGTTTTCACAGAAGGATGGTCAAGAATCATGTTTTGCTGTAAACCAGTTTTTCGGTATCAAAGACCAACAAAATCAGAATTCTGGTTGCAGAACCAGTTGTATTCGAAGTAATTTACTACAAATACGAAAATCGCCATTTCCCGTCGCAGCTTTACAACATTCTCTGTATTAGGTAAGTACTATGCAAAAACTAAAAAGTATGTGCAACTTACAACCATTGCAGCACTCTGGTGGTAGGTCAAGGGGCCGCGCGGAGGTGACTCATGGGGACGGGGAGAAGCGTTTTTGATTGATTTTTGTTTTATGTTTTCGCGCTACGATCATTAGTCTCACGTACCCCGTAGGTGGTTGTGATTCTCCTCCGCTAAACTTTAGATTCGCGTTTTTCCTCTCCGGATGTTTCCTGCAGCGGGGCACCAGGCAAGGCAACCCCTAAACGTCCGTCTGGTTGGTAGTATATTGTGTATGTGTATGTGTATGTGTGTGTGTGTGTGTGTGTGTGTGTGTGTGTGTGTGTGTTTAAGGGAAGAGGTGGGGAAAAAGCTGTGAAAGGAAAGATGATGCGCGGCACGAGGTCATTTGTTAAGGTGTTGTTCTGGCATTCACCTGGCATTGATTGAAGGAACATTGGAAAACTACCTCTCAGAGTAGCAGGACGCTAGAATTCTTCTTCAGGCAACAGTTGAATTCGACCCGACTGTTCACAAACCGCCTCCGACGGGACTCGATCCCAAAGATCTCATGATCAGAAAAGCTACAGCAACAGGTACGCTGGGTCACATCAGGGTCGGTGTCCGCTTGCCGTCTCAGAGGCGTATTGGGGCGTGAGGCACGTTGTTACGTTACGTGCAGTTCGCTGCGTGGCGGGTCGAGGCGTAGCTGTTGGGATCGTGGGGAGAATGGTGAGATGTGTGGTATGGCGGAGCGTGGGGTGGCGGGGCGAGGCGTGGCGGGGCGTGGCGGGGCGTGGCGGGATGGGGCGCGGAGGGGTGGAGCGGGGCGACGCGGGGTGGGCATAGCGGGCGCGGAGTGGTGCGGGACAGGGCGGAGCGGAGCGCGGAGTGGCGGGATAGAGCGGGGTTTGGTGTGGCGTGGCGAGTTAGGGGCTTGGAGAGGCGTAGCGTGGCGAGGCGTGGCGGGTGGTACATGGCGGATAGTGTGTAGCGGGTAGGGCTTGGCGGGATGGAGCGTAGCGAGTTGTTGGATGGGGCAGAGCGGGATGGAGCGGGCGTGGCGTGGCCTAGTGGGGTGGGATTTAGTGTTGTGAGTGGGGCGGGATGGAGCGTGGCGGGTGTAGGATAGCTGGCGTGGCGTGGCGGGGCGTGGCAGGGGATGGCGTGGCGGGGCGTGGCGTGGCGGGGCAAGGCGTGGCGTGGCGGGACAGGGCGTGGCGGGGCGTGGCGGGGGTTCGCGTGGCGGGGCGGGGCGGGGCGGGGCCAGGCGGGGCGGGGCGGGGCAGGGCGTGGCGTGGCGGGGCGTGGCAGGGGGTGGCGGGGCGGGGCCAGGCGTGGCGGGGCGGGGCAGGGCGTGGCGTTGCGGGGCGTGGCAGGGGGTGGCGGGGCGGGGCGGGGCGTGGCGGGGGGTGGCGGGGCGTGGCTGGGCATGGCGGGGCGTGGCTTGGCGTGGCGTGGGAGCCGGGCGGAGCGGGGGCAGGGGCAGCGAGAGCGGGTGTGTTGCGCGCCGCTGGCCTTTCTCCAAACGCCTCTGGACGCAGGCGGTGCCGCCGCCGGGGGCGCAATGCTCAGACAGCATTCCAAACGCCGCGCCGCTCCCCTTCCGCGCGGCGGTGCACTGCGCGTGGCGCCGCGCCGCGCCGCCCGCGCTCGCGCCGATGCACCTTCGCGTCGTCGCTCTCTCAGCGGAACGCGACTTATTACGGAGCGCGGAAGCATAGCATGGGGAAAGAAAGGTGTATGTTCAGTGCGAACAACTTTCAATTAATTTATGCAGAAAATATGCATACACGTTCGTATTCGCTTTCGTATTTTTTTTGTTTCGCTAAATAAATGTAAATTATTCTTTGTATATCTCTTACTTACACAACCCAGGCTTTTGTAATCGCAGGTTGTCAGCGGTTCACAAATGCAGAACACATACGCAGGATTCTGAATAAAACGTTTTCGGGAACCAGTGAGTCGCATTGATGTAGGGGCAGATCATAAAACACACACACACACACGCGCGCGCACACACACACACACACACACACACACACACACACACTAAAAAAACACGGAAGAGATTTAAACCTTATTAAATTGTTTTATTGTATACTATTTATAAACAGTAGAAGAGATGCTCAGTGGCGTGTCCTTTATGTACGCAAGGTAAGCACTGCGTACCCTGTTACTTAGAAAAAAAACCTTTATTTTTAACAGAAAATAAATCCTAATTTATAACATAAATCTTCTAATTTATTGAAAGCATAGTGTAATTTTACACTAGCGATTGTGAAATGCCCGCGCTTGCCGAGCGTCGGTGTGTGCGAAGCGCGCTGAACGTCACGAAGCTCGGGTGCGATCGGGTGTGCTCGATGCGTTTCGTGGGGCCTGTAACTGGCTGAGTTGCGGGACCTCGCTTGAATGAAAGCAGTGTTTCAAACGAAAATCTTGGCTTTTAATGATAAATGGATATATACTGCGATTTCTTTAACTTTGCCCCTCAAGGCCACTCAAATCCCATCATCGCGGTGGAATATGTCACGGCATTTCGCGTCTTTCTCGGTCTTGCCAGTAGAAGTCGCATGATCGCAAGCATTGATTGATACGGTCGCGATCATGCGAAATCTAGCGGAACGACTGAGCAAGATGCGAAATACCGTGACATATTCCATCGCGAAGATGGGATTTGAGTGGCCTTGAGGGGCAAAGTTAGAAAAATCGCAGTATAGGTGTATGTATGGTGAAGTGCATAATTCTAAGTGCAGTATATGTTTATGTTTATACGTGCTAATTCATATTTTAGTTTAGCATTATAAGTGAAACTACTAGTGACTTATATCCTAGGGTACGCAATCAG
Organism: Acheta domesticus; assembly: GCA_031308135.1. Classification (NCBI taxonomy): domain Eukaryota; kingdom Metazoa; phylum Arthropoda; class Insecta; order Orthoptera; family Gryllidae; genus Acheta; species Acheta domesticus. Next base: position 72,960,927 of record JAHLJT010000631.1, read on the forward strand.
TAAGATTGCGTCCGCTAGTGTTTCGGCAGAAAGAGCACAAACATCTTCAGGCAGCGGGGTAGACGGACACACTTGCGTGATTTGAGATTTATTAATGTTTTGTTTTGCGGAATTTTAAAGATAAGAAAAACATTATTAAGGCAGGAAGGCCAATGTCGTGCACTACTCTACTACTTCGAAAACCTGTGTACGGAAATTTAATAACCAACTTTTTGAAACTAATGAGTAAAGACCGGATTTTTATGTAATTACATATTTTTTGTCTTTCTACTTATCGTTCTCAAAATTGTAATCTTGACAAATCATTGCCTTCCTAACACAATATCAAATTTTTTCGTTACCTATTTTTACATATTTAGTACTATATTACATATTTTACATATTTTGCTGTTTTCACAATATATTTTATTTTTTCATTAATTTTCTTCAATTTAATTCCATATTTTTTTGTGAAAAGATTTTTTTCAGCATTTTCCCTACATTATTGGGGATATCTATGTGTCCAAAATATCATTGACACCACGTTTTGTGATCTGTAACCTTAATTTACGAGAAAAATTTACGATCGCCGACGTAATTCTTCGATGAAGATGCTACAGTGTATGTTTGCTGGTCGTAGTTCTCACCAGTTTGTGCGATGGCTTCTACTGCGATTAGTCCGGCTGCTAAACTACGGTCCTGGATTACAATAGATGAAGCTTTTACTACTAACGAGAAAGTTGTATGATGTGAAGTGAGCCGTTTTTCTAAATGTAATTTCTTGCCATATAAATGGTTTTTAATTAGAGAATTTTAATATTACATATTACATCGGATGTTACATATTTATTACATATTCTTACTGTTTTCATTACATATTTATGTAAATATTTTGACGTTTAATACTACGTGTTTTCCGGTCTCTACTAATGAATGGCTTACCGGCAACATTTATTTTATTGCGTACCCAAACTAAGCCCTTCTCCACACGCCACTGAAAATGCTGATGTAAATGAACTGCATAAGAACTAACAAAGAACATGTCTAATATGATCCATATACACTATGTGGTTTTCTCCCTCCGCCTCTTTACTTTTATTCTCTTTCTCATTACTCTCCATTACACACTCTTACTACATTCTTCTACTTTCGCTCCTTTCTTTTCCATTGTTCTTTCTTTCCTTCTCTTACGCAGAGGCGTATCTACCGTATGGCACACATGGCACGTGCCATGGGCGCCACTCATAAAGGGCGCTATTTAGAGTATACCCGCTAAAACAGATAACAACAACCCTAAGTTGAAGTAACTTGACTGGGGCGCAAATTCTGTGCTTGCCAGGGGCGCCTGATTACCTAGATACGCCTCTGCTCTTACGGCGCCCTTCCCTACATTTTACAGTTCCCTAGACCGTGCAGTATTATTTACAAGTTTTGGCCAATGAGAAGGCTGGATTTGAACTTCAAATAAAAAAAGGAAGGTAAAGATATCGCCCATTCGTAATTTTTCAACTAAATGTGTACACTCCTTCTCAAATATCTTGTGTATTTAAAAATTCACGCAACTCTTTTGACTGAAGTCCAGAAGTTTTCATCGCAGATTAAATTATTAAACAAAATTCCCCTGTTACAATTGTACGGGTTAATAAAGATTTAAAAGAAAGTCAAGACAGTTTCCTAAGAGCATTGCAACAGTAACTCCATTTTCGAAATAATATGTATTATCAAATTCATTATCAGGAAACCAAATTGAAAACAAAGGAATCAATGTGATGTGGAAAAATAAATTTAGAACTTTTGGCTATAAAATTCTAAAAAGTTTTTACATGATTCTGGGTCAGATATAAGTGTAAGTGTTAGGCGCAATTTGGTTATACTACTTGTAGGAATATGTAAAAAAGGAATGTACGAGTCGACTTTGTCGTGAATGCACGGTTTTTAATCAAGTAAGGTACATGCACATAAAAAATATTGCAAATAAATTGATAGAATGTACTTAGAATTTTTAATAAAAATTAAAATGAAGTCGTAATTCGGTCAATATAGCTTACGTTGTAATATTTCCAATAAAATACGATATCCCAGAAAATATGAATAATATTTTTAAAAAGCTTTTGAATTTTTTTCGCGGAATGTTTTAGATGCCCTTCCAAAAACGTGAGGGTCTAAGGCAGGAGCTTAGTCGTACCAATTTGTATTGATGTTCCATTCTGCGAGAGTTACAGAACACAGTAACTGATATTCTGTCCGTAGGAACAGCGGGTTTGAATTTAATTACGTTTGTATCATTCATTTATGGCCCGACGTCCGTTTAATCTTTCGTCTTGATGGTGCTTAATGAAGCATTTTGCTTTGTTCAAACATCAAGGACTGCGTGCTTTACCTTCTGCCGTCAGTCATTCCCTCTCCATTTTAAAACATTTCTCTCTGTGAAATAATGTTAATAGTTGATCTCGGGAATATAACATGTATATCGTTTTCAAAGTACTAATTGGGAATACACCTGACCGTAAATATCAATGTGTACCGTAATCAGCATGAATCAACAGATTTTGACAGACAATGCTAGGGAATTCTGGGTGAATTGATAATAAAACAGATTTCTAAATACACTTGAATTCTCCATGTGAATGTTTACATCATCTGAGAAACTTCATGAAGCTCTCAGTAAATGTAGTGTAGTTTTCCAAATGTTTGTTCGTTTTCAGATATGGAAATAATCGATTTGACGATTGATGTGTAGAGTTTTGTTTGTTCTTAACTCACTTTCTACTGACTTGTTTACTTAACTTCTTTATTTACATAAGGCAAGTCGTTCGTCAAGAGGCAGAAAATTAAGCTAAAATAAATCGACCAATCTGAATTGATTTAATTTTTGCTTTTAATCTTCCAATAAGTGCATATTTCTCAAAACAGCTCCTACCATTATGGTAAATATATATTGAAATCTTGTTTACAAGCCAACATATTTTATTTAAAACTACAATACTCTCCAATTACAATCTAGATTCTCGTAGAGTCAATATATTTTCCTCTACGTTGTGCATCTTCTTCCTTTCACCGCAACATCTTTCATTTTATTTCCACTTGGTTCGCAGAAATGCCATATCTATCTATTACCTTCCGTTAATTTTCTCTTTAGCTAATTTTTCGATCCTTTTAGCACACACGTTTCTACGCATTTTCATTCTCCCTACGTTTCCTTTTCATTTCTATTCGGTTTCTCCCTATCTCTTCTTCTATTTTATCTTCTTTTGTCGTTCAGGCAAATTTCGTCTCTCCAGTGTGTTCTAACAATCCTTCCTGCCACACCCAAACTGTTCTCTCTGCCTCTCAAATTTTCCGCAATAGGTCGCCAAAGCCACTTGCAACCTCCAGTGGCACCGAACAGAGGAAGTGGCGCAACAGCAGCCGGACGGCGTATGCGGGCACTCGCAACTCTTACTCCAGGAGGCCGGAGGCACCGCCACTTCCCACTGGCCCCGAATGCACCTGTCACGCGCTGCCCAGGAAAAAGAAAATAAGTCAATGGATAAAACCTCTGACATGAGCTACAATTACGAGAACGACAACGATATCAAACTCCATCGGTTTCAACAAATATGCGGCACAATGAGACGGACACTCTCGGAAAAGACAATAAGAGAGACGCAACTAAAACTGTACAAAGTGATGGCAGTACTAGTAGTACTGCGATCCAGTATCAGTAATACGGAAGCGAATCAGGGGTATTGACGAGAAAGAAAAGAAGTAATACACAAACTTCTGAGATGGGATTTCTAAGAGCAGTAAAAGGCTGTAGCCTCCTAGACCAGTTCAGAAGCGAAAACATCCAAAGAAATCTCAACATTTTCTCCACTTTAAACCAAATAAAGGAGAAACGTTCAGTGTGGTCACGACACCTACAAAGGATGGAAAATGATAGTTTCACGAAAGTGACATACCATTATCAACCAGCTGGAAAAAGAGATCCTGGTCGACCTAGGCAACGATGGAGTGATGCCGGAACAGGTTTTCTGGCCTAAACCGTGAAAGGAAGAAGAAGATTAAACCTGTTACCTCAACATACGCTAATTGTTTCATAATTATTTTTCGGAGATTCATTTAATAGTCCATTTGCCTCAAATGTTAAACAAGATTCTGTGTCGCTAAGACTAAGTTATTACAAACTTTGCACTTTAAATTTCTAAGATAGATATGATGATATTCTCCTCAGAGGGTCTCCATTTCATCTACCGCGAAAAAGAAAATGTGTCATGACAAGGGAAGCAGGTGAGTGTTTCGTTTCATAAACAGTAAGATCATGAATGTTTTGTGGTGCAGTGATGACTTAAGCGGCCATTTGTGGTTTCGGTGAAAATAAGTTTGTTAATAGAGATGGCCAGTGAATCAAGGAAATAAGGTTAGGCACATCAGGAAGTGGACATAAAGTTTGAGTGTTCTAAATGCTATGAAATGTATGTTTTTTAATCGTTTTTATCTAAGGCAGATAGTTGTCGTTATCAGAGGGGAAGCAAAGATATGCAAACATTATACAAAAACGATGGAATGTATACGAGTTATTTAGTAATGAGACGTTTATTAACATTACTGTTTTTATCTGAAATAAAAATTAATCTCCTTGAGAGACAAGTGGTTGTCATTGTACTAAGTAATCTGACGATTTATCCAGTTACATGAAGAAATTGAATCAATAGTAATATCAACAGCACTTCCACTTCTTATTCACCAATAGACGTTCGAACTGTTTCCCAGCGGCAATTTTGAAACTCTTCCTTGCAATGTCCTTAGTTATAGAAATAAGTAAAAATTGTTTTAGTAATATCTGATGAAGATTGGTCATAGTCTTACAAAGTTAATTAAAACTTAATAAATTTAAATATTATCCTGCAGTTCAGTGGTGTTGTGATGTGTAGGGGTGCGTGGGATAGCGCAGTACATTAGAGTGCAATGCATTGCAATGTTCATTGGAATGCAGTTCTGCGTAAAACCGAGGTGTAGTGGTCTCGTATGTGTTATTTATATTATTATTTTGTTTTGCGGATCGGCCACAGTTGGGCCACGCGATACGTGCATCCCATCGGGGCTCAGACTTGATTATCGGGGTAGGTGCACGTTACTTTTCTACGGCAAAATCAGAAATTTAATGCTGATTCCATTTTTATACCCCTGGGTTGTTAGCCCTGGGGGATGGGATGAAATGATGATGATGGTGAATGATAAAACAGACACACACAACACAACTCTGCCCGAGGCGGGACAGGTCTGGGACCGCTACTGCACTACAGCTTTAGATCGGCATATTATTATTATTATTATTATTATTATTATTATTATTATTATTATTATTATTATTATTGTTGTTGTTGTTATTGTTATTATTATCATCATTATTGTTATTAATTATTATTATTACTTATTTGATATTAGTTTATTTTTAAAATCACTGTCACCGAATTGCTCAGGTGCAGTAAAATGTCTACTACTTCTACTTCTACTACAGCTCAAAATCGTGTGACCGCTTAAAACAGGACAATTGACGAAATGTGCCTGGCCGTTGAGTGACGTAGCCGCTTAAGAAGGAAATACTTACAAGTATCTTAATGAAAAATCAATTGGTTCCAAGAAAAATGACCGTGAAAGAGATGATAGCTTAATGAAGATGGCATTGTAATAGATTTCACTGTGGTGAGATGGAACAGTTTCTGAATCGTGATACTTAAATTTCATTTAACACTGCAGTCGTTTTCAGCCCTTACAGGTCACTAATTATAAAAATGATGAACAGAAGTTGAATCTACATTAAGGAGCATGCAGAAAAAGATGGAACATTTTGATTCATTCTTCGCAAAACGGGAAAATATTACTGATGGTGTCATTCGAATGCCTTAGCACCAAATTATTGACTGAAAGTAAGCGGTGATCTGGAAATAAATAATGAGCGTAATGCATTTCATAGTAAGTTGTTTTATTTGAAGTACTTTCACTTATTATTTACTTTTTTATTCGAAATACACATTTAGAAATAATGAAAATATGACATGAGTGCTTTAAGTAACACTAGAGAGCTACAGCAGCAAAACTGCTGAAACAAAATACATCTCAAAAAAGTAACATGTTCACTGCTCAAGAACAAGACAAAACTCACAAATAATACTGTAATAAATTAAATATACTTTTAAAAAATATTGCAATCACTAGTATTAAAGTACATACGGATACACAGTATAAAGGTATTTTCACATCATCAATACCAAAAATGTTGCCATTCCCAAACAATACCTGAATAACTAATATTTAATGGCGGGCGGTAACTTCGGTGAAGTCTTACCGTCACTTGATGTCAGCTATGTCGTAAGTAGTTACTCCCTGAGTATGAGAATAAGAGGGAAAACATTATCCACTACTTGCATTCTCCAGTCAAAATCGAAACTGTTTCATTGTTTTGTGATTTTCCCCGAGTTCCTGGGTATCAATCGAAACCATAGACGCCGCTCACATGGCCGGAGTCTGCATAGTTTTCCGTCAATTTATGCGTATGTTGGAAGATTTCGGCTCACTGCGCGGCCGCCGCCACCGTCGCCGCCACCGCCACCGCCACCGTCGCCACCGCCGCCGCCGCCGCCGCCGCCACCATCGCCACCATCGCCCGGTTCGCGGGCCGCACGCCTGGCATTTCGCCGCTGCCCGCCAGCGAGCGAACACGTTCCACCGAGCCACCGCCTCCGCTGCCGCCGCTACTCCAGACTGGCCGTCATACCGGCCGCCCTCGGTCCGCACTTTCCCACTCGGTCTCAACCCGCGACGGCCAATCCCGCACAGAGCAGCGTCCTTGAGCGGGAGAGCCGAACGGCAAGAGCAGCCGCTCCCACCGGCCGCTGCCCGTCTTCGCTCCGCGTTGCTGCTAGAGCGACCGAGGCTGCCGGTCGGCGCTGGCGCCTCAGACGCGTGTGTGTACGTGCGTGCGTGTGCGTCTGTGCGTGTGTGTGGGGGGGCGGAGGAAAGCCTCGAAGGAAGCATGCATCCGAACGCGCGGGCGTGGGCGTGCGCCTGGCTGCTGGCGAGCGTGTTGACGACGTGCGTCGCCCAGAAGCGATGTAAGTAATTGGAGATATCCGCCAGGCCCTGACGCGACGCAAGCGTAGGGCGGGGCGGGACGGCGGGCGCTGCAGGTGTACATGTCGGGACGGACGCGGCAGCCTTCTTGGAAGAGAACGTTCAGTGGCTGACCATGTGAGAACGATTGCGAATGGTGCTTTGCTCCAGGATTGCGGAGTGTGCCGACGAAACCTTTTAGAGTGCGTAGTTCAATGGAATGTTCTAAACATGGTTAAGGTTGTTCATGAAGTAAAGAAAGTTACTGAAGGATAAAACTCTCGCTCATTGGCTTCCGGCGAAGAGCGTATACGAAAGGAGTCAAACATTTCTGTAATTTGAAAAAGTGGCAGAAGTATGTCTGGTACACCCTTAGCTAAAAGTGATTGGAGGAGGATGTAGGGGAGCGTAAGGGCGATGGGAGGGTCACGTGATGAATTGGCAATAATAATAATAATAATAATAATAATAATAATAATAATAATAATAATAATAAACCTTAAACCAATAAAAAGTTAAATTGTCGGGAATACAGGAATTTCAGTGTAATGGTAAAGACCAGTAATGTTGGAAATTTAACTATCAATAAAAAATAAGCATATTTAATGCTTATTTACAAAGGAAACGTGTATGTGCAACATAAGTACTGTAACAAAAATATTCCAAATTCTTTCGTTAAGTAAGGAATTTTTGGGAATAACGGTAGTTTGAACACGGATTTTTTTTTTAAAAATTAGTTTGAAAACTAACAAAGGAAGAAGGACAATACAAAATTTGTTAAACCATTTCCAATGAATCTGGCTTTGATGCTACTGATAAATCAAATATTGTAAGTTGATAAAATGAGGAATTAAAAAAGCGTTTTTGACAAAATATATAGCGTATTTTTAACAACCTTAAAGGTTTTATTTCAAAGGGATTTGCAAACCGTAAGTTGATCTCTGCTAACATTTGGGGGTTTACGGTCATTGCGGGATCAAATATAGAAATTATTTACGTAAAATATAGTAACCGTCCTATTACTACTTGAATAAGAGATTGCAGAATTATCCTTTTTAAGAGAACTTATTTTAAAGGGAACACTCACTTTCAAGGGAATTTTTTAAACGGGAATAGTAAATACATAGACATTTAAAAAAGTGACTCGCCTATTAATTCCGCTCTCTGATCAGTGATAACATTGTGACCTTAAAAGCGTCTATGATGTTATTAACCGTAAAATCAGCATAATATTGTCAACTGATACGTAAATGTTCATTTCAATGTTTATCAAAATAATATAAATCATTCCTCTCTGGTGAACGATAATATTCCTGCGCGCCGATTGGAAGAGAATAACGTCAAGGCACAGTAATCGAGGAAGCCTAGGCTGAAGTGCACCGTAAACCCAGTATCAGTCCGAAACTGAGCATTGTTAATAGTAGGCCACAGGGATGATCAGAACACTTGTGTTCTAATAAAGTATTACCTGCTAATCACCTTTTCGTAAAGTTAGACTTCAATCAATGTGAACAAATAGAATTTATGATTTGTCAGAATTTTGATGATTAAAGGTGTGAAGAGCAGGATTAACGTTCACAAGAACTTCTCTTTTTTAAATAAATATTCTTTTGGGTTTTCAATTTTATTTTGGCCTGCACTGAAACAAAACGTATATTGTAAAATCTGTTTTCGAAGTGTGTAATTAACAATTTCAAGGAGCATCCAAATTTGCGAGGCTTTCTATTCAGTTCTAGAGAATATATTAAGGCTCTTAAATTTTCACAAGGACTTGTTTTGCCCAAAAGGAGGTCTTAGCAAAAGCTTGAGCAATGAGGGCTTAGCAAAAATTAGCAAAGGCTTGAGCAATGTTAAATAAATAAAAAATTAACGAATGAAACAATTTGACTTTTTCGTATTAGGTCACACTCGCCATTATGGCATGACCCCAAACACAGAATCACAGTTAGCTCTTATTCACGGAGAAGTATTCACGTTATCCTGTAATCTCCCTGAATACGCAAAGAGTAGCTTGTGATCGTGCGTTTATTGTGGTAGCTATTGAAATGATCATGTCTGTTGATGTCGAGTAACCTGAAGCGTTCAGACGAATGAATATGGCACATAAATCCCATGGTTGTTAGGAGTTTTACCAGGACGGATTTACGAGAAATTTTCCTTAAAGAATCTTCACATAAAATGCGGTAACAATGATGCGTTGTTTGGAGCCAAGGATATTTCAAGTTAATCGTGAGGGCCGACGCCTCGAGCCTCGTCCGATTTGGAAAAATATCGAAGCGTCAAGTTGGCCCTGAAAGTAATTTGGCATGAAATGCCATTTTTAAGATATTCCTCATGTGCAGTACGGAACCACGAACTGGTTGTATGTAAGAGTTTCAAAGACCGATGCCCAGAATAGCAATAATTTTTTGTAGAGTACGTAAAAGTTGGTCTTCTGAGAACCTAGCATTGTTCAATATTGGCTGCATTGCCCTTTTTGGTAGGGCCCGGCTTCTGAACGGGGGAAACGTAAGGAGACGAAGCCGTTGAAGCGTGTTGCCGCTTTTGTGAGCGTGCGTGAGCGCGAGTTGATAGAACAGTGAAAGTGAACCGACGTTAGAGAGCGGCAACTGCGATAGCCCGAGAGAGAGGAGAACGCATTTCCCTTTTTATTGCACGCTGTTCGCATAACAAAATAAATTGAAGGCTCTGATTTCTTCTTTCAGATCGCTTCTGTGTCATCACAGACGACGACAAAAGCCGAGCAGTTACAAAGTATTGCCCCCTCCTGAAAGGCGACGGTAGTCGAGTTGAATGTGTGTATGGAAATAGTCGGTAAGTATCGATGTATTCGTCTCTGTACAATATGATTGTGATCGGTAGAGACAGGATTTCCATGCGCTATCAAATGTTAAAATGTGTGTGGAAAGGTGCACTATTGAAACATGCAGGATGCAGAACAAAAATTGACAAAACATATGCTATCACATTTTAGTGTACTAGGAGTTTTGTTCTATTGCCTTTTCTGACGGTGAACAGATAACATATATTCTAAATTTTACCGAGTCAAATTCAGTTAGTGAGAAACAAAATTTTTTTTTAATGCAGAAAATTGTTTTCTACGTCACAAGACATAATTGGACCATACTTCAAAGATGAATTTTGTGCCAATGTGAGGTCAAATCTTGCATTTTATTGATTTTTCACTACCAATGTATTTTTTTTTATATTTTGAAGGAATTTCAAATCGAAACCAGAATTTAACACTTAATAATTATAATTCCTCCTTAACAGTAACACGTATCCAAACACTAATTTCAAAGACGTGTCAATATCTTCAATTTTTAATTACTCTAGTAGAAATAAACCTGCGGTCTCTAATTTATGGCATGTCTCTATTTTTTTACAGGCAATTTTTACAAAATTCGATTTAATTATGCAAATATGGTCCTCTAAATCTTTATAGACACTCAAATTATTTTGCGTAGGAAATAGGGAAAATTTCCTACACAATTGGACTGTCTATAAATACAGAGATGACCATGTTTGCATAATTACATTATTAATAATAAGACAATCATAGTATAAGAAATTAAAATTTGATTTAATATACTTTTCACGGACATGGTTTGTTAGATATTCTATTTTTATTTTTTATATGAAATAGACATTTTCCCCTCCCACTGTCGGTTATCAAATGGTAGCAAGTTCTGGCTTTCTAGATCTTCTTTGTCCTCTGTGACTTTATCGCTTTGCGTGAATTCATTTCGACACTGTTGCTCATAGCACGTGTGCTCTCTTCCTAAATCTTACACGGGTACGGAAGAGTTCAAATTTGTTGTATAACAATAGGGAACGGCAAATGCCAACTGTGAGGATATAATAATAATTATTAATAAAAATAATAATATATTGATACAAAATGTGTCAATTTTAATATTCACAAATTATGCAAAAATATTTTTAAAAGTACTTAATATGCTGGGTGAAGGTATGCCTCTGCAATTGCACAAGGCCGATGTGGCCCACAGGGGAGGTGAAGGTAGGGTTCCACCTATTCGTCGCCGTCGGCACAAGGAGGTTGTGGCGAGCAGTCCGATAATATGCTAAATAGAATTCTAAATATGTAGAATTAATTGGAAAAAAATGCCTCAAAATGCATTATGCATGTATATCTAAAAAACCTACCATAAAATACAAACATTCCCGGAAAAAAAGTGTGCATTTTTAAAATGGGGTTTGCCGTGGAAGAAAGTTTGAAAGCTCTACGAGACTTAAATAAAACCAGGTAAATCCCTCCTCTAATGATCAGGTATAAGAAATAGAGGAATTCTTACTGTAATAAATTCAAATAAAAAGTAGTAGCTTGCGGCAGTAAAAGGTCCTCGTCTCTTGGGCACACCACATACAAAAAAGTTTCTTTCTTTGATAGAGCTACAGCTGAGATCGAGGCCTTGACCTAATGTTCTCCTACCCGCAGTAAAGCTGAAGTCTTTCACTCTACGCAGATTAACAATTTTTTCAGGAAAGTTGTCAGCGATGGTCATAACACTGAATTACATTACGAACTTACAGTGCATTATGTTTGACAGATAACGCTACCGTTTTTGTTTGGTCGGGCATAATTAACTACTAGTTAAATTTAAAAATGTTCTTACTGGATTTGTCACAAATTATATTACGTATTTCAATGTTAAGCACTCGTTTCATCTACTGAATGGGATCACAAAGGGATCACAAGGGATTCACAAACTTCAATGGGATCACAAAGTATTTCGTATTGAATAAAGAACATAAGACGACAATCGGCTTTCTCAAGCTGCAGTGAAGTGAACCAAGGCCACAGACTCAAGAGAGCGATAATATTTTTTGAGACAAAAAAGTTTCTGAATTAGAATTTATTTGGTTGAAGTTTACTTACGGGGAATGTAGGCGAAATTCGTATTTCATTCGTAAACATTTTTGCTAACCGTACGGTGATCAAGGTGCACAGTACAGTGTAAATGGCAATGAACTGAATGAGCTTGGTGAATACTGTGGAGAAACGAATAGAATATTTACAGTAGTGTCAACAAAGACTTGTTCCTAACAATGTTCAATACTCAAAGTCAAAACCTGTGCATTGGACAGTCTCAAGTTTTTTTGTTCATTTCGTAAGCCGAAGGCCGGAGCTTAGTTACGAACTTAAACATACGTCTGTTGTGACAAAGAAATGTTCGACAAAAAATACTTTGGAATAAAATACTTTCGAAATTATGAATAAAATACTTTCGAAATTATGAATAAAATACTTTCGAAATTATGAACAAAATACTTTCGAAATTATGAACAAAATACTTTCGAAATTGTGGACAAAATACTTTCGAAATTGTAGACAAAATACTTTCGAAATTGTGGACAAAATACTTTCGAAATTGTGGACAAAATACTTTCGAAATTGTGGACAAAATACTTTCGAAATTGTGGACAAAATACTTTCGAAATTGTGGACAAAATACTTTCGAAATTGTGGACAAAATACTTTCGAAATTGTGGACAAAATACTTTCGAAATTGTGGACAAAATACTTTCGAAATTGTGGACAAAATACTTTCGAAATTGTGGACAAAATACTTTCGAAATTGTGGACAAAATACTTTCGAAATTGTGGACAAAATACTTTCGAAATTGTGGACAAAATACTTTCGAAATTGTGGACAAAATACTTTCGAAATTGTGGACAAAATACTTTCGAAATTGTGGACAAAATACTTTCGAAATTGTGGACAAAATACTTTCGAAATTGTGGACAAAATACTTTCGAAATTGTGGACAAAATACTTTCGAAATTGTGGACAAAATACTTTCGAAATTGTGGACAAAATACTTTCGAAATTGTGGACAAAATACTTTCGAAATTGTGGACAAAATACTTTCGAAATTGTGGACAAAATACTTTCGAAATTGTGGACAAAATACTTTCGAAATTGTGGACAAAATACTTTCGAAATTGTGGACAAAATACTTTCGAAATTATTATTATTATTATTATTATTATTATTATTATTTCATTGGACAGACTCAAAAATGTTTCATATTAATTGCTTAGGTTCTAGAAGTCTCGTCCTGAAATTAAACAATAACTTGTTTTCCCCAAGACTTTGTGTCAATAACAAATTGAAGGAGTCGCATTGGAGCTTTGCAGGTTCTGTGACTTTCTCACAATTTTAATGTATTACTGAATACATAACGCCAAAAGCTTTAATGAATAAAATAGTTATTTTCTTTATTCATTCAATCCCTGCAATAACATAAAAATATTTTAAATATTTTCCTATTTCTTACAAAAGGTATTTTTGAGATATTCAAAGTTTTGACAAAGTAGCGAATTATTTTTTGTTTATTTAGAGCTTTAAGAATGATCATTTCTTATTAATATTGTTTATGTACGTTGTTTTAGATGAAACTAAAGAACAATATTTCTTATGATTTCAGGCTAGATTGTTTGAGACTTATTGCGAAAAATGAAGCTGATTTCGGAATATTTCAACCAGAAGACTTGGTAGTAGCGACAAGAGATAAAGCTGGAGACTTTGTTATCACTCACAACATACAGAATTTTCAGACAGGTAATGAATTGTATGCCAATAATTCAAAACATTATGATTAATAATATTCGACTGACTGGTTTTCGATGTTGAACTATCTGCAAAATATCTTGAATGATATGCTCATTTCAGTTTTTTTTAAATAAAATAAATACCAATTTCTGAAGTGCACAATGATGTCAATACTGCAATCTCCGTTAATTTCCTCCTCTTATCTTGCCAGTGATGTGCCACAATTAAACAGATTCCTTCAGCCATGCAATTAGAAATTGTAAGCAAAATTCTCGCCTTAAACTTCTAAAATAAAAACTCCTATGTAAATTATCGACCCACCTTAACTGGCATTAACGGTGGCGATTTGGCTTTCCACATGTTAATTAAATAATTCGTGTATTCAAATTTAATACTATCAGTAATCATGCAAAACTTAAACCAAAAATCGTTCCTGGCTCCTGAGGGCTTACTGGCCAAGCAGGAATAAATTTAAAAAATAAATATAATTAAATTAAGAACTGGTGCTACATCACCTACTTTCTCGCGTTATTTGTAACTGTTATGAAATAATTGAACGAAAGGGAATCCAAACTCTCAAAAATGCGTGTAAATCCTACGGATCGGGCAGAGATACTTAAGTTCAAGAAGTTTTTAATAAAATAACTATACTAATCTCCTGAGTCCACATAACCTTTCCGACGCTTTAAAAAGTTGGCAATTTGAAATTTTGGAATTTCCCGATGTTTTAGTGGATGTCGGATGAGTTAGAGAAGAAAAATAAGAAAGTTCCCAAGATTTTAGAAAATTTTAATTACGTAATTTTCAAAAATTGACACTATTTCATCCAAAATTACACGGTAACAAGTCGCATTAAAAAAGTTACTTGACCTTACAAAAATATCTAATTTTCAAGAACTGATTTCATTAGCAATAAAGCTCTACCTTCATTTTTGTAGATGTACGAACATTCAACAACAAATTTAAAATTTTGCAATTCTCGGAAATGCAGATAATTCATCGAAAATCTTTAATCACACTTTAGCCCCACAATACGAGTCTTTCTATCCAAAAATACCTTTTTTACCGCTGCATTAACTTTCTCTAAGTATTACGAAAAATGAAAAAAACGAGCCAAAATCGGGTACCCAAATCGAAGCAGCGTGTCACAAAGTGGATAGAAGTGAAAGAATGATCACCGAATGAATCTGTTATATTATTTTTAAATTAAGTCTCTGTTGATTTCATATATCTTGACAATGAAATATAATCGAAACGTTATAGAAGATAACATTACATTTTTATGTTTCTTTTTTGCGTATTTTAAAATTAAAAAAGGGATAAAGGTCTGAAATAAAATGGGATCGTACAAAAACTAATTTTTATCTAGCAAAGCTACACCCTTACACCACACGTACGGCAAATTGGGGTTTCACTTACTCCATACTTCGCAATATTATTCATGGATATTGTTAGCACGGAATCGTAATCGCTATCTCTAGGAATTTGTGTACTGGAGTGTCAAGTAGGTTATTGTTCGCGCTGAATTACAATGCAGTCTCTTGGAATTAAAGTCTGAGTTGGTTGCCCAAATGTGCGACGCCTCACAGTTCAATAACTAATTTCATACATCATAGGGTTCAATTCATAATGTTCTCGGGTCTCCATTAATAAAACGGCCGTGTCTCCTATTTTGTCTTTAAAGTTATTTCAAAACGCTGAATAACGCGATTCATTAAAAATATTTTTTGCATACCATTATAAACGACCTTTTTTGTTGCAAGTAGTCATTCATAAAAGATCATATTACGACACAAATTATGACATATTAGCATTTTACGGCACGATTGACCGCGTCATATTCAACCAATTGCAACGAGATGCAGCCAGATGCAATCGTGGCATGGTAGTGATAAACGGAACAGCTGACCAGTTTTCTCGCACAATGTCAAATACTTGAGACGTCATATTGTTTCGCAAAAATTAAGTTTGATTATCTTATAAAATAATGCTGATATAAAAAAATAGCACGTGCAACTCGTTTATAATGTTGCTTTATTGCATTCGTAAAAATTTGAAAACGCGCTCCTGACGTCGCTCGTTTTCAAAACTTGTACCCATGCAATAAAGCTCAACATTGTAAACTAATTGCATAAACTGTGGGACGTCGAGTATCCGAACGTCAGTCATCCGAAACGTCAAATATTCGAACTCATATTTTCTCTGAATAATTTTTTTTTAAAATTAGGTACTATATACTATGGATATTCATTTTAATTTGTAATACTGAATATTGAGAATGATTCCCGATATGATTGACAGTGATAAAATGTTAACGAGATACTGTAAAATAGTCAATCATCTGACTTCAGTGAACTGTGACAAATCCTACAATAAATGCTTAAGAACTCGGAATGTTTATTATTAGCAGAAAAACGCTTTTCACTGCCTTTAAGTGCACGAGAACTAATGGTACATTGTCAGTCAACCAACCGTAAATGCTTAAAAGCTGTCAGTCACTCGGAATGCTCATTGTTGGCAGAAAACTCCCCGTCGGTGGCCTACATAAGCAATATGTTCGGCATTATATACATAAGCAATATGTTCGGCAATATATCCGAATTAACGAATATCCTAACTATAGCCTACCTGGTCCCAATTAGTTCGTACAGCTGGGCAAAGCTCGTTGTGTTTACTTCATACAGCTGGGCAAAGCTGTTCAACGATTCACTTCTCGAAAACCTGTCTGGATTCCTTAAATTTCGAAACACAATAATTAATCTAAAATTTATTTTCTAGAATACGAATACAAATTGGTTGTCATAGTACGCAAGAGTGCAAACATTATGTCCTTGCGCGATTTAAAGAACCAGAATCTATGCCATCCTGGGCACGGTTACACCACGGACTGGACGGAAGTCGAAGGAAAGGTTTGTCCTCATACCATACAGTTAAGAAATTTGTTCGTTATTTATGTACAACAGTCAAGTGATCAATCTTTTTTGCAGTTTTTTGAGGAACGCGTTGTGCCACAAACGTGTGATTTTGATCTAACTGTATACGAGAATTTTATAAAATCATCGTCAACATTTTTTAGAGCTGCTTGCAAAGCTGGTCCGTGGGTACCAGATTCCAAACTTGATGCAGAGCTAAGTAAGTATTGCTGTCACTCATTCCGTGTGCGTGTGCGCGTGCGCGTGCGTGTGTCTGCACGTGTGCGCGTGTCAGTGTATGTGGGCGGGCGTGCACCAGTGCGTGAGGTGCCCTCCATATGTGGTAGTATAGTGCATATAAGCGTATGTGTGTGTGGAAGGGGGAGGATAGAAGAAAGAAAAGAACAGAACAGAACGACCGCGCGCGGTCCGTGCGCCATTTGTTGCGGAACTACTCCGGCATACGCCTAGTGTTGATCGCAAAAACCATGGAAAACTACATCGGGAGAGGTGGTTCAATGCGTAAACTGGTCACTGCAATGCCTCTGACCGGGAGGACCAAAGTTCGAGCCCAGACGGTGACAAGATTTTCGACTCTAGCTTGTCAGCTAGATCGAATTCAGTTTGGAGGAGAATTCTAGCGGCCGGCTGCTCTGATCGGTAGTTTTTCGTGGTTTCACCGATCAACAGCAGGCGAGCGCCCTGGCAATACCCTAACAAACGGGCCATGCACCGCGCACGACCTTTCCTTCTTCCATGTCCAATCCTCACAACTTACACGCACTTACACTAACAGGCATTACTCTTACACATGCCGAGAGACTGTTCGTGAGCTTAGAGCTTGTCCCGGCTGGGGCAGTGCCCAGCTGGTGGGAGATATCTGGGTAAGGGAAACCCCGCTAGCCAACTGCAAGTCGGCGCTCCCGCCGTCATCACCATCACCATCCAGCGGGGAAAGATCATCGCAATATTCGGAGGGGAAATGCACTACACTTACGGGACTAATGATAGCTGTTGACACGCGCAGAATCACTAACAGTCCATCAACCAGCGCGCGTATGTGTGCGTGTGTGCTCGTGCGCGCGCGCGCGTGTGTGTATGTGTGTGTGTGTGTGTGTGAGTGAGACAGAGAGAGTTTGCGTGCCTGCGTGTGCTCAAGTGTGCGTTTGTGTACAAGGAGTCATGAAACTAATAATTCGTATTTTAAATGATCAGAGAAGAAGTATAGCAACTTGTGCAGCCTTTGCGACCGACCGAAGCTATGTTCCAAACAAGAAAAGTATTGGGGTCGTACTGGACCGCTGTATTGTCTCACAGATGTATTTGGAGACGTTGCATGGGCGCGACTGGACGACGTACAAATCCACTTCGGGGTAAGTCAAGCAACTTTAAACATTCTTTGCGAATGAATATCTATGTAGGATCAGAATACTAAAAAAAGGCGGGGATTTGACACAGACCGAAACTGATATTGATTCAAAAATCGAAGGGTACCCTCAGATAAGATGGTTAAAAATTCCCCTCAACTAAATGACATACGAGACACTATAATTCTAATATAAACATAATATTTTTGAATGGTTTCTTAGCCCCCGTCCCACCCACCACACCACTCTACAGCCAAAAACGTGCTTTTTAATTCCAATTTTTTTCGTCAATTTAACACTAGGCTCTATTTTATCTGACAGAAAAAATATTATTAAGAAAATAATTTATACTATCAGAAAAACATTTTTTAATATTTTTTCAGGCTCAATTTAAAATAAAAAAATATTTTTGAAAAAATATAACAAAAAATATTTTACTGTGCCTTAGAACCCTGGAACAGGTTCTAAAAAATCTCAAAAGTTTCTATTAAAACAAAAATTGTTTTTTTCATATTTTTGTCGACTACTGGGCTGCAGTTAAAAAAAACATTTTCCCACCTTTAAATCACCTGGACTTTAAATATGCTTTGAACATGACTGTAACAGTTTTGTGCATATATTTTAGAGTTTATTTTACACATTGTTGTAGCACCCAGTATTATTGTGACTTTGGAAAGTAGTTACAAATTATATTTTAAGCTTTCTGATCCTTTGTATGATAATACAAAGGATGTCATATGCTAAGGAAAAACTAACGCTAAGAAAGGATGGTTTTCGGCAGTTTATGAAATAATACTTTGGTTACACATGAAGGATAATTGGTGGACATGTGGGGAAATAAAGGGGGACAGATTATACCCAGATTCACAAGAACTGTTTTACTGCGTCTAAGAACCCGACTCAGGCACGAAAACAATCTTAAAACTTAATCTCAGAACACTTGTGAATTTTTTTCATATTTTTTAAATAGCTGGGCCATAGTTTAAAAACAACTGAGGCATTTGTAATCGAGTACTTGGCTGTCTGGTAGACGCTGCGTCCGGACACCCAAATAGGCACCTGTGACCTTCTTCCAGGAGAAAAGTCAGAGAATGGCGGCTGAAACGTTGACAACTGTGCCTATAGGCTTTATAGAACGCGGCGTCTCCCGGACAAATAAATAGTCCCTGACTCCGGTAGCGGAAGCTTGCGCTCTCACATCTGTAGATGTTTCAAACTAGAGAAAAAGTTGTCTTTTCCCTTTCCTCATTATTTATTCTCTCATATATATATATATATATATGTGTGTGTGTGTGTGTGTGTGTGTGTGTGTGTGTGTGTATATATATACACTATATACAATTATCGGTGGCTGGTATATATATATATATACAATATATATATATATTGTAACCGAACGTGCTGTCGGTTTTGGGGGATTTTAGTGGGATCGTAGCTCATCAGAAGATTTCAAATGAGAAAAAAACACAAAGTCGTGATGACAGAACAACATGTAATTGGATACGCGTTGAAGCGAAACCACACAAAAAACTTGAGAAATGGCAATAACATTGATACACAAAGAAAATACACAAACAACAAAAATTAAATTAACACAATTCAAAAATATCAAAAAGGGAGTATCAACTGCAAAGTTATCACGAATTGATTTTAAGATTTGCACAACTTAGAATCACAATATCAATATCTTCAGTGACAAAACAAGTTGAAGATCAAAAAATGGTAAGAATGAAATCCCGGTTGGGATGAGTGAAGGGCACGTTTGAATGAGTGAAGGGCAAAATTCTCTAGAATCCCCCCCTCAAAAAATCTCCATTCAATTAAATGAACAAATATAATGTTTTCTTGAAAACGCAGAATATTCAAAAGAACTTTCTTTAAAACTAAAGAAATGACATTACAAGAAGAATATCTTGTATTCTATTATAGTGAATAAATATAGTTTGTTGATAGCACAGAATATTCAAAAGAATTTTCTTAGAAATAACGTTAATGGCCCCTAAAATTATCTGACGGTGAATTGCGTGAACATGTGCCTTACACCAGTCTGCATTCTAGAACTAATTGCTTCAAAATTCTCAGTTCTAGTATGGAATGAGTGGCCACTTTAGTTCCGATATCATGTCCCTCATGTCCCCGTAGAACACCGCAGCACTTTTACGCCACTGGTCTTATTACGCATTATACACACCTCTTGCGAGACAATAAACTCAGTTTCACGCAGTCGGGCAGTTTGTGTAGAAAGGACCCGATGTAGAACATACAAGGATCGAAATACCGAACTTAGTCCGTTGGAAAAATAGCCTCGCCCAAAACAGCAAAGCTTGCAACAAGAACAAGGGGTGGTGATGGCCGCCTTAGCATGGTACAACTTTTCGTTGACTCGACTCGCGGCTACATCTCTGACTCTGCCGTCAACCTTGCATCTCGGAGTCCAAGAACTTTCTGTCCCGTCGTCTCACACTCCCCTCTCTCTCCCCCACCGCGCACGTCACTCCCCAGATAAGAGTTGCACACCCCTTCTTCACCCCTCCCAGCCACCGATAAGAAAAATCGTCGGCTGCCCGGCGGCGCGCGAGCGACCGGGCGGGCGGTGGAATCTCGTACAACCGATGGCTGAAAATCGATTTAGCCAATATTTGATGTGATTGGTTTCAATATATATATATATATATACACATATATATACATATATATATATATATATATATATATATATATATGGATGTTGGTACATAAGCGGTAAACTCCGACACCATGTGACCGATCTCTATGCAAGTTGGCAATTCTACGTGTTTTTTCACTCAGAAGGTTTATGTGCTGTTAATTCTGTTATAACCCCTCTACATGGCGCATCAGAACAAAATTGCCCTTCATTTTAATTCAATTTCCATTCAAACAGCTCTCACCTGGACTTCAGCATTACTTACACACACGCACACGCACACTCACTAACATGCACTACACTACCACATGCTGGGAGACCGGTCGGGAGCTTAGGGAATCTCATAAAAGTCTTGCATATGGAGGTTCTTGTATTTACGTTACAAAATAATATCAATTGTATCTCCTTGACGGAATTAAATGAGTATTCCGTTGAAAATGTTTTTGAAATTTGTTGTAAATCTTCATACGCTAAAAATGATATTGCTTTGCATCTAAAGGCCTCCAACAAAGAGAGCTGCAGATTACATTTTGTTCTTAAAAAAATAGAGATAACACTAATCAAAGTCATCAATCGCTCTTTTGAATCCATTGTTGTATATGGAGATTTTAATATTGATTTTCTGGTCGAATCTTGCGAGAAAGAGCAGTTTCTTAATTTAATTAATTCCTTCAGTTTAGAGATTACAATAAAAGTACCTACACGGATCACGGTAAATTCAAAGAAGGCAATCGATCAAATTATAATTAACAAACCACTACTCGACATGGAATTGAAACAAAAGATTTAGGATACAGTGACCACGATGCACAAATTCTTACCAATACAAGAAATGCGAATAATAAATAATACACGTACGAGTAGTGTTTACTAAAAGGAAAATAAAATTATTCATTGATTATTTGCTGCAGGAGCCATGGGGCGCGGTTTATAATACTATTGATAAAAACGATAAATATTATTCTTTTTTTCAACACTTTCATTTCATTTTGCTTTCCTCTTCAAAAAGAAACTTAAATATTTCTCGGAAAAACAATTCTTGGATAACACAAGAGATTAGAATATCATGTAAAAACAAATGAATTCTTTCTTTCATTTCTAAGCATCATAACGTTTCGCAATATGTCCTCCTCTACTTCAAAAGGTACAAATTATTGCTAAGAAAAGTCATAAGGCAGGCTAAAATCATGAAACACGATCATGATATTTTGAATTCGAATAACAAAACAAAATCAATGTGGAATATAGTAAAAAATACGACCAAATTAACTAGAAACCTTGTAGAGAATGTTGTTTTAAAAGGTAACGATAGAGATGTGAACGATCCGGCAAGAGTAGCTAGTCTCTTCAACCAATACTTTTCGAGAATTGCTGCCGATCTCACTCAGGGTTTTCAGCCACAGAATTCAACATCTGACGTTTCCCTAAAAAATTTTGACTCAATGTTCGTTTCCGAAACCTCTTGAAATTCTCAAAATAATCCGTAAATTAAAAAATAAATATTTGGCCGGTTTAGATGAATTTCCGGATTGTTTGTTAAAGACGTATGGCCCTGCTCTTATACACCCGTTAACTCACATATTTAATGCATCCTTATGCACCGGAATTTTCCAGATATTTTTAAAACAGGTAAGATTAAGCCGCTGTTCAAAAAAGGCCACAAAAATGAAATTCAAAATTATAGGCCAATTTCTCTTTTGTCAGTTTTTTCAAAAATATTAGAGACTTTTTTATGTGCGAATGGAAACCTTTCTCAATAAACACGATGCGTTTTCAGATTGCCAACATGGATTCCGAAAATCAAAATCTACGGAGACAGCCATTTTTTCTTTTTTTAAAGATGTTTGTGTAGCAGCATCAGAAGTTCAGTGTCTGTGTTATTCGACGTGTCTTGCCTAGTTTTCTTCGCAATGCTTCTTGCTACACTAAAAATGCCTCTGTTTCCAATTCTTCGGTCAGATTTCATGACCTGCCTCATTAGAGGGTCATCTTCATGTCTGACTACATACTTCCCCAACCCGACTATTGCGTTGTGCCAGGAGGCCTCAATTTGTCTGAGGCCCCTTCCTCCTTCCTTACGTGACACATAAAGTCTATGTATATCAGCTCGAGGGTGGGAAATATGATGCATTGTTAGCAGTTTTCTGGTTTTTCGATCCACGGTGCGAATTTCTTGCTCAGTCCAGTCCACTAGTCCAAAATTGTATTCGGCTACAGGTACCGCCAAACTACCTATTGCAGATGTTTTATTCCTGGAATTCAGAGCGGACTACAGGACCAGTTTCACACTCCTATAATACTCCCTACGAATTCTCTCTTTCATTCTGTCGTTCGAGATGGTTTCACATTCTTCAATGCCCAGATATTTGTAAGTTTTATCTGGCTCAAGATCTTGAATCACAGTATGCGTATCAATTTCAATGTTCTCAGACGTTGTGAGTTTCCCTCGTTTTAAATTGATTTTTGCACACTTGTCAAGACCAAACTTCATGCAGATGTCTTTGCTAAAGTCATTCACGACAGACAGCATTTGCGAGAGAATCGCTGCATTCTTAGCAAACACTTTCATATCATCCATGTAAAACAAATGTGATACTGGCCTTTCATCACCAAGGAGCTTAAAACCAAAATCAGCTTGCGACAACTGTCTCGATAGTGGGATCAAACTAATGCAAAACAGCAGAGGGGATAGTGAATCTCCTTGAAAAATACCCCTGTTAATCTGAATACTTCTGGTTTCTACTGCTTCCTTCCCGCTGTGCATTAGTAACCTGGTACTGCACGACTTCATACTAGCCTTGCAAAACTCAACAAGTCTAGGATGAAATCGATGGATCTCCAGGGTCTTCAAAATCCAATCGTGTGGTACACTATCAAAGGCCTTTTGGTAGTCAATCCAAGCCATGCTCAAATTACGTTTGCGTTTCTTTACATCATTCAAAATGACTTTATTCAGTAGCAAGATTTCCTTACAGCCATAAGAGCCTTTACGACATCCTTTTTGTTCAGCTGGCATTAGATGATTCTTATCTAGATGTCTGTACATTTTGTTAGCTATGGCTGCAGTGATAACTTTGTACAGGACTGGCAGACACGTAATTGGCCTGTAGTTCTTCGCCAAAGAGCTGTCTCCCGCTTTGGGTAGCAAATACGTGATGCCGCATGTGAGCCATTCCGGGAGTTCCTTTGGGTTTTCTAAAATTTTATTAACAGCCTTTGCTAGATGAGAATGTATTGCTGAATGTATTGCTAGATGAGAATGTATGAGAATGTATTGCTTATTATTATTATTATTATTATTATTATTATTATTATTATTATTGTAACATTCGTGGTGGTGAATTAAAAAACACAGATTTATTTTAACAAAGATGTTTATTTATCTTTCTTAATATTACACTAAAATACTTGATTTATTTTCAGGTTGGCTTCACAGTCCTTGTGTTCTTGACTTGGTTATTTATTTATACACGGCACAGTCCTCTTGATTATTTATTTTCACTGTTCACTTCTCATGCACTGCTGCACAGTCCGATGCACTCACCGCTGTCCGATTACAGTCCACTGCGCTGACCACAGTTCACGGCTCCGACCACAGTTCACGGCTCCGACCACAGTTCACGGCTCCGACCACAGTTCACGGCGCCGACCACAGTTCACGGCGCCGACCACAGTTCACGGCGCCGACCACAGTTCACGGCGCCGACCACAGTTCACGGCGCCGACCACAGTTCACGGCGCCGACCACAGTTCACGGCGCCGACCACAGTTCACGGCGCCGACCACAGTTCACGGCGCCGACCACAGTTCACGGCGCCGACCACAGTTCACGGCGCCGACCACAGTTCACGGCGCCGACCACAGTTCACGGCGCCGACCACAGTTCACGGCGCCGACCACAGTTCACGGCGCCGACCACAGTTCACGGCGCCGACCACAGTTCACGGCGCCGACCACAGTTCACGGCGCCGACCACAGTTCACGGCGCCGACCACAATCCAGTACACTGCCGTACACAGCGATGCATACAAACAAACTTCACAGCTCGGCTTCCTGACTAGACCTGACTGACTGACTGACTGACTGACTCCGGCCGCCGACAGCGGCGCATTTATACCTGGCCGGCGCCCGCCTGGACCCTTCCGGAACTCGCGGCACGCTTCTTGGCTACCCGCGAATACCCCGGAATCGTCCAGTTCGGGGGGGCGGCGGCAGATGATGCAATCCGCGCAGCGGATTCCGGCAGATGACGCAATATTCGTTACATTATTATTATTATTATTATTATTATTATTATTATTGTTGTTATTGTTATTATGATTGTTGTGATTGTTATTGTTTCGCGAATCGGCCATCATGGGGCCACGCGACATTTGCATCTCACCAGGACTCGGACCTTGGGGGGGGGGAATCAGCAATTTAATGTTGATTCTATTTTTCACCCTAGGATCCCAGCCTTGGGGATGGGATGGGATGATGAATGATGAATAATAAAATGAACTCGCACAAACACACACACACACACAAAACAACCACGCCCGAGGCTGGTCTCGTACCCGCGATCCTTTGGACCGTGACCCCTTCTGCACTACTGCTTTAGCGATCTCGGCCGTCGGATCGGCATTGTTGTGTTTGTTGTTATTATTATTATTATTATTATTATTATTATTATTGTAACATTCGTGGTGGTGAATTAAAAAACACAGATTTATTTTAACAAAGATGTTTATTTATCTTTCTTAATATTACACTAAAATACTTGATTTATTTTCAGGTTGGCTTCACAGTCCTTGTGTTCTTGACTTGGTTATTTATTTATACACGGCACAGTCCTCTTGATTATTTATTTTCACTGTTCACTTCTCATGCACTGCTGCACAGTCCGATGCACTCACCGCTGTCCGATTACAGTCCACTGCGCTGACCACAGTTCACGGCTCCGACCACAGTTCACGGCTCCGACCACAGTTCACGGCTCCGACCACAGTTCACGGCGCCGACCACAGTTCACGGCGCCGACCACAGTTCACGGCGCCGACCACAGTTCACGGCGCCGACCACAGTTCACGGCGCCGACCACAGTTCACGGCGCCGACCACAGTTCACGGCGCCGACCACAGTTCACGGCGCCGACCACAGTTCACGGCGCCGACCACAGTTCACGGCGCCGACCACAGTTCACGGCGCCGACCACAGTTCACGGCGCCGACCACAGTTCACGGCGCCGACCACAGTTCACGGCGCCGACCACAGTTCACGGCGCCGACCACAGTTCACGGCGCCGACCACAGTTCACGGCGCCGACCACAGTTCACGGCGCCGACCACAGTTCACGGCGCCGACCACAGTTCACGGCGCCGACCACAGTTCACGGCGCCGACCACAATCCAGTACACTGCCGTACACAGCGATGCATACAAACAAACTTCACAGCTCGGCTTCCTGACTAGACCTGACTGACTGACTGACTGACTGACTCCGGCCGCCGACAGCGGCGCATTTATACCTGGCCGGCGCCCGCCTGGACCCTTCCGGAACTCGCGGCACGCTTCTTGGCTACCCGCGAATACCCCGGAATCGTCCAGTTCGGGGGGGCGGCGGCAGATGATGCAATCCGCGCAGCGGATTCCGGCAGATGACGCAATATTCGTTACATTATTATTATTATTATTATTATTATTGTTGTTATTGTTATTATGATTGTTGTGATTGTTATTGTTTCGCGAATCGGCCATCATGGGGCCACGCGACATTTGCATCTCACCAGGACTCGGACCTTGGGGGGGGGGAATCAGCAATTTAATGTTGATTCTATTTTTCACCCTAGGATCCCAGCCTTGGGGATGGGATGGGATGATGAATGATGAATAATAAAATGAACTCGCACAAACACACACACACACACAAAACAACCACCCCCGAGGCTGGTCTCGTACCCGCGATCCTTTGGACCGTGACCCCTTCTGCACTACTGCTTTAGCGATCTCGGCCGTCGGATCGGCATTGTTGTGTTTGTTGTTATTATTATTATTATTATTATTCCACTACATCACGACTAAAGATCTTATGAGTCGGCTGAATATAAAATCTACTCCAGGTTGCAACCAGCTACCTAAGGAGCAGATTCGGTGACTATCAGTGCCTCTACAATACTTTACGCAAAATGTGGGCTGTTCCAAATAAAGCAATTTCTTGCACTTTCCAGTCTTTTGAATTACCTGGGAGTTTAGACAAGTTCTTACTCAAACTTTGCGGAACAAATCCCAGAGCTCCGATAACTATCGGGACGACCTGTGCTTTTACGCCCCACATTCGGCTGATCTCGATTTCCAAACTCTTGTATTTAAGACGTTTCTCTGCCTCCTTGGTAACGACGTTTTGATCGCAAGGTACAGCAACATCGATAAGTAAACACGATTTTTTCGCCAAATCCCGGATCACTATATCCGGTTTGTTTGCCGCTATCGTGCGATCAGTTTGAATTTGTTGGTCGTACAATATCGTACACAATCCAACAGATGTCACCGGTTTCGGTGAGTGTTCGTACCACTTGGGGCATGTGTTTGGAACTTCGAGGGCGGTACAGATCTGCCAGTGGAGGTAGCTACACACCCTATCATGTCTTTTAAGGTATTCGGTCTTTGCTAGGATTGGACAAGCTGAGACAATATGATCAATGGTTTCTACTTGCTCCAGGCAAATGCGGCATTTGTCATCTTGGGAAATTTTGAGAACCGCTTTATCATAATGTCGTGTTCTCAAGGCCTGATCTTGGGCAGCTATTACAAGTGCTTCCGATTCTGGCTTCATCCTTCCCCTTTTAAGCCACATAAATGATTGATCTTTATTGATCTGCACTTTGTCCATTCTTTTTAGGTATTGTCCGTGGAGTGGTTTGTCTCTCCACGATTTCTTTAACATTTTTTGTGTCTCACACTTCATGTTTAGCAGCATCAGAAGTTCAGTGTCTGTGTTATTCGACGTGTCTTGCCTGTAGTTTTGCCTTGTAGTTTTCTTCGCAATGTTTCTTGCTACACTAACAATGCCTCTGTTTTCCATTCTTCGGTCAGATTTCATGACCTGCCTCATTAGAGGGTCGTCTTGATGGCTGACTACATACTTCCCCATCCCGACTATTGCGTTGTGCCAGGAGGCCTCAATTTGTCTGAGGCCTCTTCCTCCTTCCTTACGTGCCACATAAAGTCTGTGTACATCAGCTCGAGGGTGGGAAACATGATGCATTGTTAGCAGTTTTCTGGTTTTTCGATCCATGGTGCGAATTTCTTGCTCAGTCCAGTCCACTAGTCCAAAACTGTATTCGGCTACAGGTACCGCCAAACTACCTATTGCAGATATTTTATTCCTGGAATTCAGAGCGGACTGCAGGACCAGTCTCACTCTCCTATAATACTCCCTACGAATTCTCTCTTTCATTCTGTCATTCGAGATGGGTTCACATTCTTCAATGCCCAGATATTTGTAAGTTTTACCTGGCTCAAGATCTTGAATCACAGTGTGCGTATCAATTTCAACGTTCTCAGACGTTGTGAGTTTCCCTCTTTTTAAATTGATTTTTGCACACTTGTCAAGACCAAATTTCATGCAGATGTCATTGCTAAAGTCATTCACGACAGACAGCATTTGGGAGAGAATCGCTTCATTCTTGGCAAACACTTTCAGATCATCCATGTAAAACAAATGTGATACTGGCCTTTCATCACCATGGAGCTTAAAACCAAAGTCAGCTTGCGACATCTGTCTCGATAGTGGGATCAAACTAATGCAAAACAGCAGAGGGGATAGTGAATCTCCTTGAAAAATACCCCTGTTAATCTGAATACTTCTGGTTTCTACTGCTTCCTTTCCGCTGTGGATTAGTAACCTGGTACTCCACGACTTCATACTAGCCTTGCAAAATTCAATAAGTCTAGGATGAAATCGATAGATCTCCAGGGTCTTCAAAATCCAATCGTGTGGTACACTATCAAAGGCCTTTTGGTAGTCAATCCAAGCCATGCTCAAATTACGTTTGCGTTTCTTTACATCATTCAAGATGACTTTATTCAGTAGCAAGATTTCCTTACAGCCATAAGAGCCTTTACGACATCCTTTTTGTTCAGCTGGCATTAGATGATTCTTATCTAGATGTCTATACATTTTGTCAGCTATGGCTGAAGTTATAACTTTGTACAGTACTGGCAGACAAGTAATTGGCCTGTAGTTTTTCGCCAAAGAGCTGTCTCCCGCTTTGGGTAGCAAATACGTGATGCCGCGTGTGAGCCATTCCGGGATTTCCTTTGGGTTTTCAAAAATTTTATTAACAGCCTTTGCTAGATGAGAATGTATTGCTGTTAATTTCTTAATCCAATAAATCTGGATCTTATCAATCCCGGGGGACTTCCAGTTTCCCATGTTCTTAATTGCTTGGAAGAGGTCCTCTTCCGAGAATTGGTGAACATCTTCCACTGTTTCTACAAGTTCATCGGCAGCATCAACTTCAGATTGAAGCCAAGATGCGTCTTTGTTGTAGGATCTGCTCTCTTCCCAGATTCCTGCCCAAAATGCTTCGACGTCATCTTTTGAAGGAGTAACAGCTTTGCCATTCGGTTTTTGAGTCAGATTGCGATAGAATCTCTTCGCGTCTGTTTCAAACAACCGGTTCTGTACACGGAAATCTATTCTACGTTTGTACCTTCTTATTCGTTGAGCCCATGCTTGAATTTTCTCTTTTAGCTTCTCAACTACCATTAGCCTGCTGGTGTCATTTTCAATTTGGTATTTTTGTTCAACATTGAATATTTTTCGTTGAACTTTGGAGGTGTGCGTTGATTTAGAAGATGCCTCAGCTAAGAGTGATATTTCACGCCGGGTGTCGGCTATCCGTTTCATAATTCTGTTAATCCATGGGGGTACAGAGCTGTTTACTCTGTTTTGCTGTCGGCCGTCGGTGTTCTTGGCTGGCCCCAAAATTATCTGAGATACTAGATATCCAGTTGCGTATATGATGTGATTGATTTCAGTAATATCTAGATCTCTGCCTGGGGTCTCCACCACCTCATTTAAGACAGAATTCACTGTTTCTATCACTCTTTTAGCTTTGGCATTTTCGTATATTCTCCTCAACGGTTCGCGAGATTCAAACGGAAGTTGACTAACTCTTTCTATCTCGCGCCGAAGGAGATTTCGCATCATGTCCTTATCGTGTAAATCATTGCCAGATGAGTTTTCAACACTGACGTGTGTTTCACTGGAAAGCGATGAACCTTCCACGGGATCATCATTTTCAAGTTCTACGTGTTCGTCATGTGGATTGTTCGAGCGAAGTACATACTCCGCATTTCTCTCAATGTCAGCAAGTTGTTCTACTGTGAATTTTCCACTGCTGAGTATGTATCGTCGTTGACTGGCAAGCTTCTTTGAGTCTAGGGTAGGTCTCATATCTGGGTTCCGCTCTCTCCATACCTTGAAAACTTCTATTTCTGAGCCCCCATTTTTCGCTTTTGCATAGTAAAAGCACCACATCACCTCCTTTAATTCATCCCGGGTCCATCTCTGACGATGGCTTCGAGCTACTGCCGGCTCTGGGTCCCTGGGACTAACACCCGTGGGATGGCCAGACGTCGACAAGGTGACATTAGCTCGGTTTCTGAGCAGGTATGGGACATTGGTAGAACAAGGCACGTTAAGATTCATTACATTGCTTGTTCTATCCATTTTGCTCATTGGTTTGAATTGAGGATTCGCAGGACGCAAGTTCGAGTTCACAGATCACACTTAACCCTCGGGTTGTTTCCTGCCATCCGTTACTGCGACCCACAGTGGCCTCGGGGCATCCCCCCGCAGGGCCCAGCAAGGGGTCCCTCCGATCGCCAGTCGGCATTACTAAACCCTACGGGATTTTCACTGACTGCTGAAGGCAGCCTCCTTCGCTGGCTAATGCAAGGTTCGGGCCTCCACTCTAATCAGTGGCCTGGTGTGCCAACCCAGTTTCTCTCCTGTACCCTCTATGAGCCGACAACAGGAAGTCCAAAGGTTCATGACCCTTCCCTCTCTACTTACTTCCCACTCTCCTCAAAATGGAGTACTTCTTCGTCTGACCCCTCACCTTCAACCTATTCAGCAAGGGAGGCCCTACCGGTAGCTAGGCTACCACTGACATAGCTTTAAGGCTCATGGGGGTACTCAAGCTCCACCACCAACTCCAAGGTCGTGTACTCCCTAGGTGGAGTTATTATTATTATTATTATTATTATTATTATTATTATTATTGTTATTTGCATATCTGCCATTTGTGATCTATCTACATGTTCTCTTCCGAGGCTCAGCCATATTTTATCCCGGAGAGAAACGTGTCATTGTGGGGATCGGCTGTATTCCTTGCTAAGACAAGGTTGTTAAGCCTTGAATTATGAATTTTGAGGTATGATGATGATGATAATGATGATGATGATGATGATGATGATGAATGTTCGTGGGCTTTTTGGAACCATCCCAGCATTCGCCTGCATGACCAAGGGAAACCAGGAAAAGCCCGGTCAGGATGGCCGCCCCGGAGATCGAATCGGGCCTCCCGACTGCGCGCTACGCATTGAGCCACTTCGCTCGGTTTATTATTATTATTATTATTATTATTATTATTATTATTATTATTTATTATTATTCGTTATTCACAAAGGTGTGTGTCACGGAGAACCTCTGTTTGGCTCATGATGATTTGATGAGTGACTTAGTAGTTCTTAAAAGAATCATATTTGCTTTCCAATTTTGAATCTCTCGAGTTCTCCCAGTTATATATTTTAACGATTGATTTATAACTGTCATTTGACCACTGCTCCCAGAGTTTCCTTGATGTGAATTAGTGAATCGAAATAACTCCTTAAATATCCTATGCATAATGTTAGGGTGTATATTGGACATAAACAGGTAAGACGCTGTTTACGAAACAGAGACATCAAGATTAATGTTCCGAAGCTTGTCGTATGATAGTTGGCACTTAAATATTTGTCGAAGCTACGGTTTATCTATCGCAAAGAACGAGGCAAGGCAAATAACGTAACGAAATTTATAATGGATTAAATGCGTTAGTGGTTAAAGAGGAGAAAGTGCTACTTTACTTTTCTGATGCTGCAGCATAAAAGAGTTAACGTTAACAATAAAACTTTACCAACCTACATTTTTGAAAACTATTTGGTGTTAATTGGTTCAGCATAATTTTTACTGCTGCGGGCTAGAAGTTTTGTTGAACTAAATTTGTCGATGAGAAAATTTATTTCTACAGGAAAAACTGTCAAAAAATATGATAGTCGCTCAACGAACGCTGTATTACTAATAACAACTATAAGGGTAGACTATAGTAATGCATTTTTAAAATCAAATGTTTTATAATATAATCTATCAAAATGTACTCCAGTTGCCCAATTTTTATTTCAGTTATCATCTGAATTGGATGCAGTTGCTAATCCTGAAGACTACAGCTTTCTCTGTGAAGATGGTTCTCAACAACCTTTGAACAATTCAAACCCATGTTCTTGGCTGGATCGCCCTTGGCCAGCCATAATGGCTCAACGGTATTGTCTGCCTTTTGATCTTTCATATTACTTTCAAGAGATCTTTTTTTAATTATGCATATTCAACCCTATGTAATTGCTCTAACTTTCACGGTGACCTGGTAAAAACAACAAATGGTTAACATTTTAAAGCACTATACGAAATCGTGTCCTTCATCCAGCATGGTTTTGCATTAAAGCAATGAGCATTGTAGGATTTGTCTTAAAAAATGGGTCTCAGTCCCTTTCGAGACGAATTGATTCCGACATAGCGAGATCGATGAACGAAAGCAAAGAACGAGAGTTTTCTGTTTCGTAGTTCATACGACAATTGCGCGTTTTAATTAAATATTTCTGCATAAAATGCGTTTAAAATTATGTAGTGGAATGGTTAAAGGATTTTGTTACTACAATTAATTACATGCTCCTATTCGCATAGCCGGAAGGTCGAAGCCTCGTCATGACATTGATCACTCATGACGAAGCGTCAACTTGGATTAAAATTATATGTACTCCTCTGACCACCTTTTAATTATGAACTAAAATGCAACTTATGAAAAATGTCGCTGTCGCATGGAAATATGTACTTATATGTATTTTCATTTCTTTTTGAATTGGTAGTTTTGTTACCTGATATTGGAATGATCCTTAATATCTCTATAATCTGTAATTATTTCATTCAATCGGCTAGCATGCACAACATGAATTATATCAATCAAAATCTTTATATTTTGTTTCTGATGTAAGATAAAAGGTTATTTTTCCTGTTGCTATTGCCCTTCTTCACTCAAATGTCTAACTTAACAATTTTCCTTTATACTAATATCACATTGCAGGCTAACATTAATAATATTTATTATTAATATCTATTTCGAAATCTGAGTTCGACTTACGACTGGTTAGTATTTTGTCGTATGTGAACAAACGGGTCCACACGGATCAGCGATTCCTGGAAATTTACTTAACTGAAAGAATTGTTGTTTGATTGCAAATTACTGTTAATTAATCAGCCTTTTCTCAGTACATAAATATAATATTTAATCAACCTTATGAATGATAACAGATCAAAATTACGAGCTCGTTTAAGTAAATATTAAATGTGATAATGACTAGTATTTGGTCAAATGCAATTAAATTGACTCTCATAGCTTATAATCTTCGTGCGCACTTGAAGCCTTCTCTGGTGAATCCGGTCTTAGAAAAGCTGCATAGTCCCGTGATGTATTTTTTTCTTCTGCCGTTGTCCTATCACCCACATCGCTGATACTGGTTTTTTAAAATTTATTTTCGGCAGTTTTGCCTTTCGGGGGTTTGTACATTTTAAATATTACATAACATTACATACATAACATTTGGGCAAACAATACTCAATTTTTACAATACATATAATACTCAATTTTTAGCGTTAATCATTCTTAAATCTAGATACTTCATACATTGAAAAAATTTAAACATACAATATTATTTATGATATTTATTTTTCATGGGGGTTTTAACATATCTTTCGGATATCGTGATCGTATTCTTGTGGGATTATTAAATGTTTTTCCCATTGTAAATTTTTTTACAGCAAGGAGACGACGGAAGAAGTGTAAAACATTTGTCACAGTTCTTTCTTATAAGCTCGATTAGGGGCTCAATTTGAAGTTCTCTTTGAATTTGTGTATTCGAGATGAACCAAGGAGCCTTTGCACATTTTCTTAATAATTTATTCTGTATTATCTGCAGTTTTTCAATGTTGCTTTTAGCTGTGTTATTCCAGACTGGACAGGCATATGTGAGCGATGGCCTAATAATCGATTTAAATATTAAAATAGCACATTCCAAATTTAAGGCTGAGCGAAAGTTAATTAATGTATACAGTCTCATATTTTGGCATATGTTGCACTGGTTATTATTTCAATGTGCTTTTTCCAAGTTAACCTGCTGTCACTGTTAACCCCAAGATATTTTACTGGTGTATCAGATGCTAGCCATGGGATGATAGTATTATTTACTACTAGTGGGCGAGGTAACTTTGGTTTACAAAGAGTAAAGATTTTGGCCTGTGTTTTGGTTGGGTTTATTTTTTTCTCCACTGATACTGTTTAAACGTCTTAACTGGGGATTAGCAATAATTTCTGACACTAATCAATTCTCAGGTAGGTCCACCTAATAATATATGAATCATCTGTCCAGTTATTATACTTACCTAACATTCCAGTACGTGCGGGTGCCTCATCGCATGAGTTCCAAGCATTATGGATAAAATATTTAACGCTTAACAATTACGATCTCTTCCTATTCTAAAAATTATTTAGTATATCCAGTACATCGCCTATTATTTGAATGTTGAATTTGCAAAATGTTACTTTTCTAATATTTACTGTTATTCTCACATATTCTCTAAAAAGCAATAAACATACTTATTTCCCTTCAAAACTTGATATTATATCATTACTAATTCACCATTCTGAAAACGCGTCCCTCTCTGGCGCCAATACTGTAGAGAATATCCACATACGATACGATCGGCACGCGGGCTCGTCGCAAAAAGAGACCAGTCCCCTCCTCCTGGCCACGACTATGCCTCCCCCTTGCACCGTTTCTTTTTTCTACGAGGTGCTTTCCTTTTCCCTCCACACAGGCCATGGAGCTAGGGATACAGGGAATTGGCATGGCGTCACAAACTTGAAGCCAGCTGAAGCAACGATCCGCCATATTGCTGTGCCCAAAACGCTTGTAGGCGTCCTCGTGTTGAAGTGTGTTATTAGACATAGTTTTTAGTATTTAATAGCCTTGATCAGATTAGCGAACTTCCGTAACAATTCGTCATGGTTACTTGTGTAGCTTACTGCTGTACAAATCGTTCGAGAAAGGCGTGAATTGCTTTTCAGATGTAAGTAGTTCCTCTATAAGGTTTGGAGAACATAGTAACATTTGAAGATATTCGTTAATTTTCATGAGTTTTCATGAAGGAAGAACACTATAGATTAGAGCTGTGCAAAAAGGACCACTAGCATCCAAGTAGGCCTATTTACTGCAATTTAAGATCGGTTCATTTTCAAGAGGAGGATTTTGATAGAACTTTATAATACATACGTTTGTGGAAACTCGGAGTTCCAACAATTGTAACAGCTTTTCTGCCAATCTAAGAGAAGTAAATTGTGCAGGAATAATTATTCACGGAAAATGTCTTTAAACCAATAACTAAAATATTACTGTTGACGTCTTCTACAAAGAAGCCAGAATGCTTTGCACAATGTTAACATCAATTTTATTAATGATCTATCTACAAACTTTGGAACCCTGCTCTTTTGACTTCAGGATAGAGTACGTAATGCTTATGTAAGGAAATTGAAATAAAAAAAGTAACTGCACATGGAGCTGTTTTCTTAAACATACATTCTAGTTGTGTGGTAGCCTCACTTCAAATACTGCGGCAACACTAATTCTAAGAATATTTCGTGATAATTTGTGCATCACATGCTCCTTCAGAATGTTAGCGATGTTAAGATTTTATTTATTTGCATACTTTTTTGTAAGAAATCTCAAAGATAGAAAAAGCACATTTAGAAAAAGTAGTATTCTTAACATTTTACTTTTGAGGTTATTTTGGATTTCACGCACTGGAAATACTTTTCAGTGACATCATAATTTGTTATGAAACTTCTCGGTTTGGTTATTAAACTCTACAATATTCCTTAACTTTCATTGAAAAATGGGGATTAGCCATTTATTATCTGGTTTGACAGCCGTATTTTGGGTACACCAATATGGTGGACGGCTCCGGCTCCTGACTTCATTTGCGGAACAAGGCAGAAGTAAACATGTAACGCCACCTCCATGTATTCAAAGCTCCATGATACAGACTATGGTATGCGTGTTCCCCTCTGATGTAATTGCTCTCAATGAAGATTACCTCAATAAAAATATTTTGGGAACAGTGGATATTCAATGAGCTTCCTTAAACCAGCCTAGCAAATTACGTTATTATTGCGTAGGGATAATCCTGAGAACTGATATGACGAACTTTGTTTCTGCTAGGAAATTATTTTCATGGGGGCTGTTTATGCAAAACACGCTAAACGATAATCTGTGGAACACTGACGTGGCGACAGTGACTTTCGGTACTCCGCATAGAGTTCTCGCAGACGAATGCGTATTCTGGCCTTAGTTTTCCTATTCCATAGGCGAGGTGAACGTATGTCACTCTCCGAGC
Source organism: Acheta domesticus (assembly GCA_031308135.1). NCBI lineage: Eukaryota > Metazoa > Arthropoda > Insecta > Orthoptera > Gryllidae > Acheta > Acheta domesticus. Next base: position 72,997,267 of record JAHLJT010000631.1, read on the forward strand.
CCTTGAGTTAATTCCTGAAGTCATTTCTGCATGGGTTGGGAAAATGTATGTTTGTCTGGCTGTTTCTCTTGCGTTGTAGGTAGCGTCTACACACATTAAATAAGTGTCATTTTCTTTTTCAATTGATCAGTGTGTGGCGGTGGTAGGTTCAAATTCAATCTACTCCACGTTACGAGCCTCTACGCGACCAAGCAACAGACTGTGTGAAACATATGATTTTCCCTACACCATATTACCTTAAGAAAAATTGTGTAAATTCCGCGTGAAAAATACGGGCGAGAAAGTACTGGCCGTTTTAGCAACACTAGTAGCTAATTGGGGTAGGAGTATTATTTGTTATTTTGTTAGCAATATTATAAATTCCATACCTGTGATTAGTTTGCTTAAAAAATAAAATTTGTATTAATACGTAGCGAAAACATCAAATTTTCGAATGTTGCTAACAACACTGCGGTAGATATCTGGAGACCAAGAAAAGGCGCGGATCCCAACTTCTCTGTTGGGAGGGGTCAGGTTAAGACTGAAGTGCATTTATTTCGGAAAGGGGGAGGGTACAGAATGTAATAACATATATTTGACGTATATTATACGTATATCAGATTGACTTTATTATACTTAAATATATTAGAAATTCAGTATACCAATAATCACATATCAGGTATCAATCAGGTTAGTTACGATCCTCCAAAATATATATATATATATATTTTAATAAATTATTATAATGAATAAAAACATGCGTATAATAAATAAATAAACTAAATTATTCTTTTATTTTTCTCATAATTATTTTTCTAAATTTCATTTTTCCTGTTTTTACATTTTTTCTTTTATAATGCACTTTCGTATATTAATAAATTTTTGAGTGTCCACATTTGAGTGTCCTTCAAAGGCGATTCCTCTATAACTATGTTGGAAACTTCATTATAATTTTGGGGACAACTACACCAAGAAATGCGAACATGTAATGAATTTAATTTAATACAACATTTAATAAATAGTAAATAACTGATTTGATTCCTTCTGCATTATTAAGTTACATTGTATTATTAAAACCCAAATAAAGCAACATCATTGCAATACTGGTCATCAACAATGAGAACAGTCAAAAGATAATTTTGATACCGGATTCAGAGTCAGATACAGCAAAACTTCGAAATAAGATATGTCAGGCGTCAGACTCTATCGTCACTCATCACCCGAACTAAAATTCTCCAACCGGATTCGGACTCAGCGACACCAAAACATTCAAATAAGATATTTTAGCAGTGGTGAAGCTGAAGGGTAATCTGGGAACGTTAGAATACCCAAATTATTTTTCAATACAATCTGTCGTCTGTGGTTGTGTACCATTTTTCAATATTGTTTTTACTGAATCGTTGAAGAAAATTAAATGTGTTAGACTCCTTTTCCCCGCTTACACATGAGGGAATTAGCAGGGCCGCTGAGAGATTGGGACCGGTAGCTGAGCGAGGAGCCTGCCAGTGGATGGACACCGGCTGGCTCTGCCGCGATTGCTCACAAGAGAGCGCGCGCTGTCTCTCTTTCACTTGCTTTACTGGGCAGACAGCTAGCTGGAGCCTAGGCTCTTGGCAGGCATGGATTTGTACAGAGATTGCACGCCCACATCTCGACCAGGCAAATTCACTTCATCACCTGATGTTGTGGGAAAGTAGAGTTGTTTGTGTGCCATTTGTGTGGTTTTTGTTGGTGTTTTCTGTTGATATTGTGCATTATTTTGTTCATTTAATAACTTGTTCATTGACTTTCTTTTATGTAATCTCTTGGACTTTTTGACGTATGTAGAACGTTATTAAAAATATTCAAGTGTGTCACCAAGCATTATTGTAGAACTGTGATAGTGTTAGATGTTTCAGAAGAATGTTGTATACAAAGATTATATTTATGTAGATAATAAAAATATTAAAGTTTTTCTTCATGAAACAATTAATGAAGCTAAATATATAGTGTTGCAGACACTGTCCCACTGACTATGCGCTAGTCTCATAACTTCTAAACGGTTCACGATATCGAAATGCAGTTTTCGCTCGACAATGCGGAATCACGAGTCAAGTAATACGCCATAGGGATAGACAGGCGTAGGGAAGGATACGTAGTAATATACCGTGTTAGATATTAAGAGACTATTGAAATCTGCATCAAAGCAGAAATGACTGTGAATGAACTTTAAGGGTGATAATTACGAGTATTTGAAAGACACAAAATTGTGTCTTTTAAACTTAATGATACAGTAGTGATTCAGATGGACTACCGATTTCAAGATTTTGAAAACTCATTCTATTGAATTTCTTGACGAAAAGCAGTTTTCCACCTACAAAGCGTTCTTTCCTTCAGAAAAGTTTTCTTTCCTAATATTCATTCCTTGACAGTGAGAAGCCTCGAAATGAACTGACAAATGTATACATTAATCATGCAAAATACATGCCTGCAGTTTTTTTCTGAAGCATGTTAGACAAATTGGTCTAGAAAAAAATTATCAAGAGACCGTTTGGTTGATATAACTCAGTCTAGTTTTCCCTTTAACTACAGCATTATGTGAAAGGAATATGATTACATTAAAGAGTTAAGACATACCTGAGAAATTCCATGGGAAAGTAACTGTGCAGAAACGACAGCTTTAAAGAAAAAATTGACATTTTCCTTGAATAAAAGAACGATGAGTGGAGCTAATCTAAAAAAATGGAAGGTAAGATTTTCAGAATACCCAAATGCATGACTAGCTTCGCCACAGTGTTTTAGGCGACAGACTCGCTCATCAGCCGAACTAAAATTATCTAACTCGATTATCTTTGACAAATCTTAACCACTACTCCGTGTTGATAGCTTTAACTTGTGCTGAAAGCTGCTTCTTACGTTCTTACAAAACCAGAACCGCCGTCAGACTTCAATGATCAAATTGGGTTCGCAGTTACTGATTACATGAAGCATTTTTGGTTAAATAAACATTGAGTTCGATAGGAGTTCCGATACTCAATTGGATTTTATCATCGAAACTAAATTCTAACAAATTTCTGAAAGCAAGATTGTTGTCAATTTTATATAATAGTATTATTACTAAGTCTAGCTAGTTCTATTCCCTTTAAACAACAGTTGTGACTTTAAACGTCCACGTGTTGACGTAAATTTTTCCCACAATTCTCGCGCAGCGTATTTGATTCCGACTTTAGATATGTTACTTATTTAGAAATATTTATTTATACTAAAAATATATTTAAAGCTATCTTGAACACACGTATGTTTTTATACAAATTAAATTACAATTTTTATAAAAATTTATTAGTTTTAACACTAATACATTTTTAGAAATTTCTAGAATATTCTGAAAATGTCTTAGTCAGTCCCGAGTCTGAAAGTTTATCAGTTTCTCAGAGTAGCTTCATAAGTTAGTTTCTTAAAAAATTTTCACACACAAAATTGTGATAGTTCGTAATTTTGGGGGGGGGGGAGGTGTTATGACCCCCTTGACCCCTTGGATCCGCGCCTGTGTACATAGGTATTCCCATGTCACATAGTGTTGACTATTTTTTTTACCATAAATAAATAAAATTCCTACAAGTTCCCATAACATTTAGTACAGAGGAGGTTGAGCTTTAATTTGAAAACTTGGGGAGTGGTTTCATTTCTTCACAAAATATCTGCTTTGGGGGGGCTTTCTTGTATCTAATTCTTATATATTTTATTCTTCAGATTCTTGTAATTTTTATGTTAATCTTATTTGTGATTTTCTTAATTTTAGGTACACTGCTGTAGGAATTCAAAAACTAATAGCTTCATTAAAAAGTAATGTAGAAAACAAATGGCAACAGGCTATTCGACAACTGTTGGATGCTGATAGACTTGAATTAGTGCCACTCAGTACCACGAAAATTCCTGAAGATTATTTGAGATCAGGTGTGTTTTTCTGAAATATCTTTCTCTTCTCATTACTTGCTTGTTTGATTTGAAATGTTGGGAAGAGATTGTGGAACTTAAGAAAACATGTGCAAATAATCTTCCCCCCATATGTCATCTACAGTTTTCACATTTTTTGAGCAAATAAATCAAATCAAATAAATCAGAATTTGGCAGATAAAAATATAAAATTGCTGGTGCTTAGAAAGAGTTGGAGGCAATTCAAAAAATGTTGAGCTTTGCTGTGGAGAAAGTACAGTGAAAATGAACAAGGAGGGAAATTTCAATGAAAAAAAAATGTTTTCACAATTTTTTATTTTTTTAAATTTTTTTATTTTATTTTTATTTATTTATTTATTTAGTTTTTAAATTTCTGTCTGTTTGACAAGAAGGTCTTTTAGAGATTTTAACATACAAATTGACGTTGCTGAAGATTTGGATCTCGCAGGGAATCTGAAATAGGGATTATTAACAATTATGTTAAAGATATAAATTCTATTAAACAAAAGAAAACTCGCAGCCACACCCAAAAAATAGTAATAAGATATTTTAAGAAATTTGAGTTGAATAAGATGAATGGGATTTATATTTTTTTTTATTTAATAGAATTTTAATTTTAAATTATAAATGAATGCTCAAACTAATAAAAAAATGTAATCTTTTCAACCTGAAAAATTGGAGAAAAGAAAAAGTAAATACAATAATGATGTTCTGAGGAGTTGTCGCTCAGACGAAATAGTTTAATTTGAGTTTGATTTCAACTCCCATTTTTTTTTCCAATGCCAGTCTTAGAGAGTTAAGTCAGTTGGGCTTATTTTTCTTAAAGCGATAAATTAGTGTGTTTGTGTGGTGACTTCGGCTCTTGAGATGGTTTTGACATGGATATCAAGGTTGAATCTTGAAAATGCAAAGAGGAAGTAAGTCAATATTTTGTGGTTTATTGGAGTTCAAAAAAAAAAAACACACCATTGATAATGTATTGTAATTAAAAATTGTGTTTCGAAGTGTTTGGAATAATTGTGCAAGTTGATAAACTCGCCAGGTAGCTTTAATAAATTTATATTAATCTGATTTACAGAACTTTTATAAAGTTAACACACTCACTATGTAAAATTCAGGTTTTCTTATTTCTCTTTTCAAACGTCAGAGAATTGTGAATGAACTTGATATATTTTAATTATTAATATACTTCTTCTTCTTCTTTCTAAAATTCCATGAGAACTAAAAATGTGTTTAAAATTTTTGTAAGGACATGTTATACTTACAAAGTAATATTATTAGTTAAAATTTAAAAAAAATATGAATTTAAATTCATAACATTATAAGTTAAGACAGATAATTAAAAAATTAATGTGTTTGTAAAATAGTTACAGGATTCTTAAGTGCCAATTCTATAGTTCACTGTGATCGTCATGTTAAATTGTGCACTTACTCGGAATTGACAAATGCAAAATGTAATTGGATTAGTGAAGCAGCAAAAGCAAATGGCGTGAAGCCAGATATAGTTTGTGAAGAGCATGATGATGTTGAAAAGTGCATGAATGATGTTAGTCATGGAAACTCAGATGCCATAATTGTTGAAAGTGACTTCTTGAAAATTGCTTCAAGGTACACATGAATATGTTTGTAGACATATCAGGAACACTTTAATAAAAATAATTCCTTCTTGAAATATGTTCATATTAAAATAATTTATAGCAATTTTTTAAATAATATTTATTATTTAAAAATATATTAATATAATTTTAATTAAAAATAAGTTTTCTTTGCAGAAAGTATAACCTTATTTCAGTGCTCTATGAGCACATCAACTTGGCTAGCACTGCCTATAACATAGCAGCTGTGGTTTTGGCTAGTTCGCCAATAAAAAGTTTGGAGGATTTGCAAGGCAAAAGAGCTTGTTTCTCACAATATGATGGTGCTGGTAAGCATCTTGGATTTTTTTATTATCAATTATCAGTTATTGAATTGGTAAATCACAATTAAAACATCTGTCCTGCTTCTTTAAATGTTATGTTCATAATGGTGATTTTTTTAAAGGTTGGAATTCTGTCATATATATTTTGAAAAAGTATAATCTTCTTTCTTCAATTTGCCCTTACAATAAAGCAATTGGAACCTTTTTCTCTGAAGTATGTTTGCCTGGATTAAATGCCAGCTTCTCCAAAAATGAACATCTCAATAATATTTGTGGAGGTTTGTGAAAATCTAAATTAGCAGTAGTGCAAAATGTGTGTGATCAAAAAAAGATCTGGAAACTTCTACTGTTTTCATCAAAATTAAAGATTACATTAAAAAAAATACTTTTCTTTGATTAAAATCTTCCTGTTCTACAGATTCTGCAAGTTTTGAAAAATTTAGCGGAGAATATGGTGCTCTGGAATGCCTTAGATCTGGGAGAGGAGATGTGGCATTTGTTCCACAGAACGTTATTTTCAATGGAACAGGTTTGTAAATCCAAGTGTAGAGAAAGACAACAATTGTTCAGGCACACATATTAATTGTAAACAATGTTCCAGATTCCAATTGGCCTGTTTCTCATAAATACAAAGAATTTGTAATTGTATGCCCTTCCAACAATACAAAGGAATGTTCTCTTACTCGAACAACACCTGGTCAGGTATGCAATCAATGATTATGTACCACTAAATCAAACGTTAGGAAATAATATAATAATTTTTTTTGTATTTACAGATAATGGTGAAGTCAGATATTTCACCAACAAAGTTAAGAGAAGTAAAAATGGTGTTTGAATACATTAGCAACCAGTTTGGTAGACACCCAAAGCAAAAGAAACCAATTTTCAAGATTTTTGCTCCTTTTGATGGACACAAAAATATCCTATTTCATGTACGTAGTACACTGGGATGCTTAAAGTTGTAAACAAATAGAAACTTTTCTTTTAAAAATTCCTTTTATCTTGCAGGATGAAACTGAGAGTCTAGAGGATGATGATTTTCATCCATTAAATGGTTCACCAATAAGTTACAACAAAATAATAGAAGATTCTGTTGAATGTTCAGCAGCTTCATTGAAATTATCTAGCTATTGGCTTTTGGCAGTTACATTGGTTACTTTCTTGTGTGTTCTAGTCTGAGAGCAGTGATTTTTTTTTTTTTAAAAGAAACACAACTCAGGGAATTCTCCTGTAGAACTTAGTGGAAGTGATTTATTCTCAAACATTTTGGCACATAATTAATTCAACTATAAAAAAAGTTAAAAAAGGAAGAAAAAGGAAATGGTGAACTTGATGCATCCGCCTTTTGTTTGTGTTGTGAGAAGTCTTTTGTTTCCACAAATTTGTGTACAAACAAATAAATTGTTATTTAATAAACTTTGTAAAGAATTGTGATGTGAATGTGTTTTCTCCTTTTTGTTGCATACTGGAGTTGTGAGGTTACAAATCAAGAGTCCTCATTAGTGATAAAGCATTCAAGAGCATGAAGTTAATGTGTCTTGGCATTGATATTTTTATTTGTTTTTGCATTCCATAAGGAGATGTTCTGCAAAAATAAAATATTAATGTGCATTATAAATGATGCATCAAGGGGTTGGAGGTAGGGACGTGACTTGTGACTTCAACCCCTTCCCACAGACAATGATACATATTAAAAAATTAACTTTTACTAATTTTTTATACTAAAGAAAATCACTGAATACACCAAATGGCCACGTTTCTCTTCCACCTCCCAAGAAAATTCCTGGTGCGTCTCTTTGCATTACAAAAATAATGAATTATACCCCCTTTTGCTAAGGGCACCTGCACATGAGCATTGTATTGACATGCAATAAAGTAATATGCATCATAGAATAATACTGTATCTAAGGCAAAACTGCACAATAGTGCTTTGGCCATTCCAGATAAGATAAAATGTTACGGAGCCATCCATAAATTATGTAAAGCAAATTTAGAGAATTTTCAATACTCCCTTGTAATGCACTTCCCTATCTCTATGTAACACAGCGTAATGCTGCCTCAGACCCCCGCCCCCTCCCTCCCCTTTGGCATTACGTAATTTACGTATGGATGACCCCTAAATCTACATGCGTTATGTATTGCACAACAACTTAACGCTCGTGTGACACAGCTGTTATGAGGTGCAGGCTACAGTTAAAAGCAAAATTTAATTTTAAAGATCTGTTGAATTCAGTTAAACCCACTTTCAACCTTGGAAAAAAATAATAATAAAAACAAGAACGATCTGATCTCTTGAAAATAAATTATTTTTGTGATCTAATAATTTCGTGGAGTAATTAACTTTACATTTACAAGCAAAAAGAATCTGCATAAACAATCTAATGACAATAATAATTTAAAATTGCATGTATAAACATTTCATTTGAAAACCATTTGTGATTGAACTGAGTGACATTTCATTTCTAATTTGGTTTAATTTTTTTTTTTCAAATTAAAATTTTCAAATATTGTTTTAACTAAATTGTTTTCTTAGAGTACAATAAGGAAATCTCACAATGGAGTTGACTACATCTATATTGCTATACCAATCATATGTTTTCATTTATCTGAACAAGCATTTATTTTTTACTTTCCCGTATACGTACGTATACACGGAGTATACATAGTATAGGGAAAGTTATGTAATGCTGCGCGAAAAAATGGCCAATTTTCGGCGGAAAAAAATTCATTGCCGGGACGTGATAACGAAAAAGTGGATAAAACCAGTTGCTAAATTAAGAAAAAAAAATCCCCTAACACGCGGTTTAGCCACAAACTCTGTTTTGTGGGTCCTCCATACGAAAAAACCAATTGAAAGGAAAACGTCCGTCTGTCTGTGAACACTGCTAGCGCCTAAACCATTCTTACGATTTCATCCAAAATGAATATTCTCCGCTCGATCTGGTTCTAGTCAAAGCTTTGAGATTTTGAAAAAGATTCTTTAAAATTTGGGGGTTCTTTATATGAAGCCCCAAGGAAATTTTCAAAATTTTCTCAAAAACGACTACAAATTTTTTCTTTAAATTTTTTTGTAAGAATAGAGTAAAATACACTTATTAAGGTGGCATATGTCCGATTTTCACGGATAACTCTAAATTTTCGAAAATTGCGAAAGTTTAAAATTGTTTCGGCGTCTTTCTGGCACCACAAAATCGAAGATAGACATTTTTCTTTTAAATAAACTTTGTTGTCCAAAGTGAGTTCTTTCATTAAGGTCATGTACATTTTTTGAACATTTTAGTAGTTTTCGCGCAATATTGCGTGCAATATGTGCAATTTTAAAAAATTACAAAAGCAAGATTTTCTCAAAAACGGCTCCAAATTTTTACTTTAAACTTTTGGTAGGTATAGTGTCTAATGTATTTTATGAGATGACAAAAACGCCATATTGCTCTATTCTTTTGTTTTTTCAATGTATTTTTTTTTACTTTAATATTAACGTCGTTAATATTTACATTAGCAGCTATTTTTTCACATTATTATATTTACGAGTACATGTGTTTTAAATAATGTCAAATAAAGTTTCTCGAAAATTGAATAGTTTCCTGTGAAAACTAGCTTAAAATTGCGCATTATCAGAAACGCTCAAACGCAATTTTCTCAAAAATGGTTTTCTATTTTTTGTTCAAATTTTTCGAACGGATAGTGCTAATTGCACTCTTTAATATGGCGTAAAGTTAATTCGGGAGTATTTTTTTGTTTTTTCAAAAATTACAAAAAAGGAATTTTTTTGAAAGTTCTCTCATATCTTTAATATGCACATTACCAGCAATTTGTAAAGATTATTATATTTGTGAGTGTACGTGCTTCAAATAACTTCAAATAAAGTATTATGAAAACTCAAAAAATTTTCTGTGAAAATGAGCTTTAAATTTCGCATTTTTAGTAGCACTAAACAGCACATAATTTTTAAAAGAAAATTGCCCTTTAGAACTAGGTTTTTGTGTTCTTTAATATTCTAAAACTAATATTTCCGTTCTACCAAAAGGAAACCGAAAAATTAAGAAAATGACAAAAAAATGTACTTTTGGCGGTGATAGATGGAAGCTGGCAAGAAAGAGTATGTGGCAATTGCAAATAGCTAGCAAAGACCCAAGGAAATAGAAAACTAATATGGGAAAGTCTGTGCCATTCTGTAGCACCACCAATTATTTTGGGCAAGTTGTTTAGTTAGTACCATATACGTACATTATGAGCATATAGTACAAACATGTACTTATTTATATATACTTTTCTTGCTGTCTGTATCAAACTGGTCCTCTTTGATAAAGGAAAACGTCAAAAAATTGTTTTGATCTAGGATTTTCTTTACACGATATTCTTTCATTTTGTATGGACATATAATTGTAGTTTAGATATTATTAACTTCTAAAACAATACATTAACTAAAATCTTAAAAATTGGAACTAATAAATTGTTTTGATGCTAAAAACATACTGCAAGTATGACATACTGAAATACTGACAACATACAATTTTGTTAGGAAAGTAATATTCTTTATGGAAACTATCCGTATGCAACTCATTAATAGCTATATTCCAAAAATTAAGGCCTTGAAATTTAAGATTTTAATAATTGAGGAAGGACAGATATATTTTGAAATTTAAAATGAGCAGGGGCGGATTTATACACATTGCCACCCTCGGCTCCATTTATTGAGCCCTTGAGAATTTATATTATTTATAAAAAAGAGATTATGATGTGTCTAAATATGTGTATATGTATACTTTTATATATAAAATATTAATTAGATATTAGTTAAAATATTTAGAAGATATTATATTGTTTTAAATAATTAAGTTACATTTTATTTCTTTACATACATTTGCCAAGTATTCTTAAATATTTTACTTGATAATATGAATTACACCAATGTTAGAAAACTATCAAAGATACTAGAGACAAACTTTAAAAGCTTGTTTCACAGGGTAGTATTTCATATTTAATTGCTTAAATTCAGATATTTAATCTGTACTTCACATAATATTAATTAACATTTTGCAAAGAGTCTCAATGAATAATGACTTAACAATATGAATTTGTTTAATATCAATAATCTAAATGAATATTAGCAGTCAATGCATCGATATGCATGAATTGAAATGAACAACCTTTCTTCTCTTTTCGATGGTGTCACCTGAATTTGTGTAATCCTTGATGATGATGCTTTCAGTTCAAATATGAAAAAAATTAAACCGAACGCATATATGTTCATATTTCTTGAAAAGGTTTATATTTCACATATTGACGGATATAATTAAAATTTCAATAAACAAATTTTGGCTTTCCACAAACCACAGTCTGGTGTTTAAACTGTAATTTATCTGGAAAAAATTACCCCGGAGAAAAATGTATATTGTTGATTTATTACCCCATATTGATTGGGAATAAATATTTTATATGTGTTTTTTACATATTAAAAAATGTACATCGGGATTAATGCCGTTTCTTTTGGAGCAAAAGCTGATAACAAAACTGATTTCTCACTCTTTCATAAATGGGATAGAAAGAAAGAAAGAAAAATATAGAATATGGTTTAATTTCAGTTTTTGTTTCAAATGAACATGACATTAAAATTCAAAATATAATTTTTGGAACATTTGCCGCCCCGGTCTACAGCCCCATCAGCCCATATGTAAATCCACCCCTAAAAATGAGTGTTCCTTGAAATATCTTATTAACAAGTGCACAGTTGCTAAATAGCCATAAGAAAAAATAGCCAAAGAATATTATTTTTAAACGTTGAATTTGTTACTCTGAACCAACAACATCCATAACTATGGAATCATGACGAAAGGTAACGAATCCCAACAAAAAAACACAATACCTTAATTCTTATACTTGCGTTATGTCAGCAGAGAGATTTCATGTTCGCGGGTTGAATACGATTCGATATTGTAGGGTTACCAACGTATGGAGATGTACGAATTAAACTACTGAATCCAAAGAATAATTTTGATAATTTAAAAATGATTCCTATAAACGAAACAAAATGTTGCGCAATAGTGTTATCTTCTTTTGATTTTAAACGTTTTGTTGGGCTCGCGAGAAAAAATTTTACTTTCAACCAACATTTATGTATATATTCTTTGAAGAAAATGGTGTCAGTCAGAGAATAGGTAGATCCATCTATGCAGGTCAATGACGTCACACAGCAAATTGAGGTGTTGATTTCCTGTGTTCAGAAGTGGGAGTGTTTGTCTGGAATTTTGTGCAATATTTTTTTGAAAGCCTGAGAATTCAAGATGTTAAACATGGAAACGGATAAAATAATTGAAGATTCTAACACCAACTCGCAGGTAATGAGAAATCTTGTGCATGAGTAGGATATTGCTTAGTAATATCTGTTGGGAACATCGCCATCTTGCGACGTTGAATTGGCTTATGCACAATTTTCATGGATAGAAGTTGGACCTTGAAAATCGTTTCCCTATAAGTTATTGTTTATTATTTGACCATCCAAATTTTCTGTTATTTAAGACACGTTCCTTTATTAGTTTTTTTCACCGCCGTGGTTTTCATCAATTTCGCAGCAATTAATCTAACTTTCGAATTTATTTCCAATTGTTTGACATTTCAACGGTATTCGTAGAATAAAGTATTTTAGAAATATTTCTCACATTGTAAAATGCATCTTTTTCCCTAATTGCAGAATTTGACGTCTTGAATTGGAGCACTGTGCTCAGTCAAACAGTTGGCGTATTTGTTACTTTTTTGGCGTAATTTGACATGTGCCCTTGGAGTAGATTTTTATGTTAATTCATTTAATTGAGTAAAGACATCGGACAGATGCTACAAGTTCCTTATATTTTGTTAACCTACGTTTCTTGTCCCCACATCCGTGACGAAGTCTTAATTCTTCCCAGTTTTACGTAAATTTTCAAATTGTGGTACATCGCGTCACAGTAGGGTTAGTCCATCTGTTAGTTTATAAATTTCCGTTAAAATTTGTTCATTAAATAATGTCCGTTAATTTTTGAAAGAAATTTGCTGTGGAGATCATGTTATTTTGCAAATTATTCCTGTCAAATCTTCGAAAAGTCTGTTCTATTTTTGAGACGTTCTGCGAATGTGCCCTTCAAAATCAACGGGCCATGATGCTGTGAGATATGCTGCTCATCGGCACCTGTTCTTTCTCTGCACCGTGGCTGGGTCGATGCTTGAGGCGGAACGATGCGCTCGTGCTTCCGCGTTTCGTAGCTACGTCATGGAGATTTCAGTTGAAATCTGCTGCCGAGATGGAGTCGAAAAGGGTCCTTTAAATGACGTAACTCTCTTGGTGCCTCACGTACATGTCGGAAGTGATAATTTCATCGCGGTCCTATTGTCGCAGATTTCCTTGTCCCTGAGACCCATGTGCGGAAGTACGAGCTGCGAAGGCCACTTTAACTTTCCCTTCGGCGTTTTGCAGAAATCGTAGGTGGCTTTCTGTAGTCGAGGACGGAGTAAAATTACCTAGGGATATCCACCCGGATACAGGCCAGTGTCGGATCCATTGACTTAACGGGTGACCTACTGATTTGAGCGTGTGCCACTTTTGGAAGTTGTTTGGTGTCTTGTAGCATCGTAGTCGCTAGCCGTCCGGATACGCATCTTTGTTTTAGGTGACATCGTTTACGCTCATTTTTTAAAAATGGATTTCTAAAAATTTTACGCATTTTAATTTTTTTTATATTAATGGAATTCCGTAGAAATTGTTTAATTACCTATTTTTTTCTAATAAAGACAAATGCCGTTCAATAATATTCTAGCGGTAGGTTGCTTGTGAAGACGTAAACAAGCTTTTCAGAATGAGATCATGAGCTCTTGACATACGTAAATAAAGGGTTCAGTTACTTCCGGGCCGAGTGTCTGGAATCTGAAGTGTTTTCACTGAACCGTGTCGGAACGGCGGACGGACATACTCATGCTAGAGTGAGGAGGAAAAAAAAATAAAAAATAAAAACAACGTATGCCTGACGTTTAATTCGGGATTTTGCTCCGCGTTGGTCATCAAAGCCTTGACCGTGCTGGCTAGCCAGGGCGACGACCTGAGTTCGACTGCTGCCGAACAGCCGCGTCAGACAGCCATCGGACCAGCCGCGACTCGTCTCTCCCGGCCTGTAGCGCCCCAGCACACAGAAGTTTCGCCTCGGGCGAGCGGCGCACGTCTCTGGGGGGCGGGATCGAGACGCGTCTAGGGAAAGTTTTTGCTGTGTTGCCTGGTCGTGGCGCATGGGTACGTGTAAGCGTGATAGGCAGAATAATCTACTTGCGGCATTGTTTGTGGTTTCGCTGTCACTTTCAAGCACGCTTCCACGGACCCAAGGCCTTTTCGTGAACAGATGCTTTGTTGAACGCGAGTTCCGCTCATAGAAGCCCCGTTACAGAGGAGCATAAGCAGGGGGGAAGCCGTGTCGTTCTCTCGCTTTGAAGTGCATTCCTCGAATCATTCCCCAAGAAATGGTAACTACTCACGCAGATGTTATTACTATTCTACCATGTTACTATGCAAATGTATGTTGTGTGTTTCAGTATCCAATGACGATTCTATATGATCCTGCTAGAAAGAAAGAGCCATCGCCACAGTATGTTACTGAACGTGAAACATGTCTCAAGTACTTCGAAAAGTGGAGTGAACAAGATCAAGTGGAGTTTGTGGAACACTTATTATCAAGAATGTGTCATTACCAACATGGTCATATAAACTCTTATTTGAAACCAATGTTGCAGAGAGATTTTATCTCGCTCTTACCAAGTATGTTTTTCTACTAAATTACATCCTGGATATTTCAGTGTGAAAATGAAATTAGTATCCTATGGTTCATCACATCTACTTGTATCAGTTGTGTTCATTGTTAAAATAAACAGGAAATCATGTACCCTGCTTTTACTGTGAACTTTCAGGAATTGAGAATTGATGTGCAAATTATAAATACAAAATCAATTAAAGTGAGCAACATTGTGCAAGAGTTTGAAGGACAATGTAAAGAATTTTGCAATGGTGTTTGATTTCTACTGTTAAATGATAGAAGCATTCCAATGTCAATGGGGAAAGGTTTGGTTTGAAAAATAACATTGAAGTCATTCTGTTTTACTACAATGGAAAAGTATAATTATCTGAAAATATGTTGGTAGGTGGGGTGGATCTTGAATTTCAAATATCACATACTGCATCAAATAGAATCAAGATATAATTGTTAAATTTGCCTCTGTTGTGAAAATAGACAAATGATGGTGTTTTCCTTCCTTAAAAATTGCCCCCCTTTTTAGTAGATAAATGATTGATGTTGAATGATTTCATTCGCCCAAGAAATTAATTTGACAATAATTTTGAAGAAAACTTCAAATGTTGTGTGAAACACATTTTTTTATTGGTTGAAAGTAACCTGAGTTTTGTCAACAAAATGTTAAAATTGCTCATTGAATTTGTTGTGGAAATTCAATTGGTGGTATTCATTGTATGCACCTGGATGAAAAAGAAAATTCATTTTTGTTTTTGCAGAGAAAGGGCTTGATCATGTCGCAGAAAGCATTCTTTCGTACTTAGATGCAGATTCTTTGTGTGCTGCGGAATTAGTGTGCAAGGAATGGTACCGTGTGATATCAGAAGGAATGTTATGGAAAAAACTAATTGAAAGAAAAGTTAGAACTGACTCTCTGTGGCGTGGCTTAGCAGAGAGACGGGGATGGTATGTGATAAATTATGATGAGAGGTTGTATTTTACATGTGTAGACCTGGAATTTTGGTTATGTAGGATTCTTTTAAAAATAAGTTCATTTTTGTCTTCAGGATACAATATTTATTTAAGCCAAAACCAGGAGAGAGTCATCCAAATCACTCTTTCTATAGAACGTTATTCCCCAAAATAATTCAAGATATTGATGTAAGTTATTTTTTTCCATCTTTCTTTAATGTAAATAATGTGTTTTATGTGTGGGAAGAGTGCAATTTACACACTTCTTGAAACCATCTTGTTTGTACAACAAATGTGTAAATTAAACGCTTTACAAATAGTTAAATATACAAATTCTTGCGTTTATGTGTTACTATGTTGTAGACTTATGTGAAAATGTGTTTTTCAAAACTTCATTATTCATCTCTCAAATGTTAATGACAAATGTTCACAGAGTATAGAAAATAACTGGCGAATGGGAAGACACGTTCTTCAGAGAATTAATTGTAGATCTGAAAACTCCAAAGGTGTGTATTGTCTTCAATATGACGATCAGAAGATAGTGTCAGGTCTTAGAGATAATACTATCAAAATTTGGGATCGTAATACTCTTCAGTGCACGAAGGTAATGATTCACAATGCTTAAATGTGAAAGTGGTTTTTAATAATCCATGTTACTTCAAAGAAATCTTACTTTAAAGGTCTTAACGGGGCACACTGGTTCAGTTTTGTGCTTACAATATGATGACAAAGTGATCATTAGTGGATCAAGCGATTCAACAGTCAGGGTCTGGGATGTGGTATCAGGTGAAATGGTAAACACATTGATTCACCACTGTGAAGCCGTCCTCCACTTGCGTTTCAACAATGGAATGATGGTTACATGTTCAAAGGTGAGAAAGTTTGAAATTTACTATTCTTTTATTTAATGTAAATTATGCTATAAAGTATTTTGATGTTCTTTCTTTTAAACTTCAGGATCGTTCTATAGCTGTATGGGACATGACGTCACAAACGGAAATCACACTTCGCCGAGTGTTAGTAGGTCATCGTGCAGCTGTAAATGTAGTGGACTTTGACGAAAAATATATTGTGTCAGCATCTGGTGATAGGACAATTAAGGTGTGGAATACATCAACTTGCGAGTTTGTGCGCACACTAAACGGACATAAGAGAGGAATTGCGTGTTTACAGTACAGGGATCGTTTAGTAGTCAGCGGAAGTTCAGACAACACAATCAGGTGTGTACTTGGTTCAACATACAATTTTTTATTTTAGGACTGACAGAAGTTCTCAACTCTAGTTCTTTAAGCAATATTCCAGGAGATCATTGGAAAAATGACCATTTATTCCCAAGATATTTTTAGCTAAAAAGTATATGATATTGTTCATTGAGCATTAACAAATATTGTAGAATATAATAATTCAGAAAGTTCCTCTAAACTAATTTATTTTCATAGTGTCCATTATTTTATGTAGCAGATTTTGAAAACTCTGGTTTTCTGTACTTACATTTTGTTTCTTTAAATTGCTTCTTTCCTGAATTCAAAAATGCGTTTATGGGTTTTTTGGAAGGTTTGTCAGATATTTCATGACTTCCAACCTTAGGGACTTGATATATACTGTAGGAGCATCAGAATGGAAGATTGATGGAAAAACATTTTCAAAAACCCTGCAGAATTCAGTGTTCACTCCAGAACACTGCATAACCTTGATGAACTGCATTACTATTAAAACAAAACTTGTGAATGAAGTTTCACATTTCAAATCTGATCAGTGTGTGGTACGGAAAATGGATTTACCATCTGTTTGCTCCAGTTTTATGGTATTGACATCAAGAAATCCTTTCATGATCATAGGATATGGTATAAAGTGTTCATCTATTATCTCAAATTAATCTAAAATTTTATTGTTGATGTTGTGGTGGATTTAGGAGAATATTTCTTACGTACTTCAAACTGCTTAATGTTTAAAAAAATCCTTATATTCATTTTGTTAACTATATTTGCATTTGATTTTTTTATTTCTTTTTTCAGATTGTGGGATATAGAATGTGGAGCATGCTTGAGGGTACTTGAAGGTCATGAAGAACTTGTCCGTTGTATCCGTTTTGACAGTAAAAGAATTGTCAGTGGAGCTTATGATGGGTAAACAAGTTTGTATTTTCTTGCAGAAGGCAATTTTGCTTAAAATACTGTACGTTTAGATGAGTTATAGTTCAGGAGAAATATAAATTCATATGGATTTCCTGTTTATTGGTCCTACTATGAAATGATCCTCACACCCCTTATTAAGTACTACTCTGGGGTCTTTTCAGGCTTAGCAAGTTTTAATGACACCTGGAAGTGGTAGATGTGAATTAAAATCGCGTACAGAGTGTAAAAGAATGATTTATAAGGATATCTTCTATAAGTTATTTTCAATAATATAATAAATATAATTTACAAATGAAAAATATTTGACATGGAAAATAACCTCAATGGAACATACTCTATTTTTGATACACAATGCTTCAGAAGCATTTATTGTGGTTTTCAGAAGAAATATTGATGGTACCAGAAATATATCAGTCTGTCATGAGATGTTTCAAAAGAGAATGAGGAAAATAAGGTAGACTGTTTGTAGGTCTCTCTCAGGGCTCAAGTAATTAAAAATTAATTTGTCTGTAATACCATTTGGAAAATACATGAAAACCTGTTTGAGTACATGAAGGTGTAACCAGAAGGCTTAAAAATATACTGTGAATATTCAGAAAAGTACTAACAAATAAATGATGCTGGGTTCAAAAAGACCCCAGGTATGGTGCGAGGTTTATAAGAAGATACTGGCATATTTGTGAAAGATTCTTGAATGCTATATTTCACTAGTTATACTAGAGCTCCTAGATTGAATTATGGCTCATGAAAACTAATAGGTAATGTGGTTGGAAGATAAATAACCTATATTAAAACTTAAATGAAGATGTAAATTTACATTGTCTGTTTTCCAATTTGATATTGAATGTTCACTATTAAGTGAATTGCTCTTCCGTGAATTATATGTAGGCTTTTTGTATTTTTTGAAGCCACTTACTTAAAAACTGCTCCATATTTTACAAAGAAAATTGTCTTTTAGGACAAGGTTTTACTGTTCCTCAATATTCATACAATAATATTTCCATTCTACTAATAGGAAACTGAAAAATTAAGAAAATGTCAAAAAATGTACTTTGGGTGGCGATAATTGGCAGCTGACAAGAGTATGTGGCATGTCTGAATAGCTAACTGAGACCAAAGGGAAGAGAACTAATATGGAAAATCTGAGCCATTCTATTGCACCACTAGTTTCATATGTATGTTATAAATGGTCTTCTGGCTTACTAGAATAGTTTTAAGAAAATAGTCTTTGCAAACTCTGATCTTTTCACTGTTAATGTGAAAAAAAACGTTTTCATATTTCTTTTTAATAAATTATTTTCAAACTTTGCCCTTATTGACATTTTGCGCTCTGTGTTTTTCAAAATAAAAACACCAAACTTCATATCATTTCAACATAGTGGATTGTGTCATCCCTACTTATTTTACCACAACGTGCAAATTTGCATCCACATTCCAAATGTTGAAGTCTTTTATCAGGAACAATGTTATCTGCAGTCCTCATGTATGATTTTCCATTTTACTGGGTTTCTTTTCATATACTCTTATTCTAGTTTTTTGGATTTCTTTGTTGTTTTGGGGTCCTTCTCCTTTCTTTCATGGGAGAGAATTCAAGATCACAATCTTCTTGTGATTCCGTTGAACTGTATGGATCTAGTCGAATGTTTATTACATACCATTTTGGTTGTTAGTGCCAAGACATGAGTTTCTTTCACTTTCCGTTTTGGCATTTTCATTTTCAGCTTCATCAGAACTTTCATCTGTGTCATAATAATACATAACCAATTTGAAATAATGTATATTTACTTGTTTTTTCCTAGTATTCCGATAACTTGGGTTACAAGTTACTTTTACCGACTAACATTGCAAATATGACTAAAATGTTTTCATATTAATGAAATAATAAAACATTTCCTACCCCCTACCAAACTATATATTTTAGAAAATGCTCCTACAATCAATGAATGTTTATATTACATTATCCCTAGCCTTAAATACCACCTCAATTAAGAACAGCTCATAAATAAAGCAGTCTCCTTATCTTTTACAAAGTCTTTTTCTTTTTGGAGAAGGCATATATTCTTCTCCACTACTGTCATCTTGTTGTGTTGAACTTTGACTTAAATCAGATCTGTCATTTAGCCACTTATTTCTGGTATCCTCATCCATTACTATCACTTTACTTACACACTCTATACCAATGTCTAATCTAACATGACCAAATAACCTACACACTTTCAACTTCGTTCTTTTTCAACAGATTCTGCAGATAGAACTGTCTGGTTCTGAGTTTTGCCAAATTATACAGATAGAACTATGTTTCCCTGCTTCTAATTTTGAAACTAATGAGAATTTAGTTACAATATGTTTATTTGAAACATACAAGCTTTCTCTATACATTCATGTAATAAATCAGAAATGACAAAAATTGCAGATAGATCCCTCTGGCTCTCACGTTGTGAATTGTTAACTTGAAATTCATATAGTGTATTATCCAAGTTATTGAATTGTTGAAGTTTGAAATCTGAACTCGTAGATAATGAAATCTCTGCCACGATTTTCATGTTGTGTGCTTTGCTTACTTTAATGTTATTTGCTAAAAATGCTTGTATATCGTATATGGCTCATTCATAAATATTGATTTGAATCTCCCAACACAACTACTGTGAAGTCCGAGAAAAATGTTTGTGAAAATAATTAGGTATTGTACAGAATTGTCCGAAAAGAAATGTAATGTTTGGCATGGGGGTGTAATGAATGATTCTAGAGCTAATAGTTCCCCTGTATCTATTGTACTTTTTGAAACACAAGGCATGTAACATACAAAAATGAAGTTTTCAGCTGAATTTTCTAACAAGACAGATAATGTTCATATCTAGAACTTCACTTTACTAGGCTCTACTGTCCATTGCTTTTTAAGTACAGGATGCCCTGCAGAAATTACTGTAGGCAAACTTGTACTGCGAGTTGCTGAAGTGAAAAGCTTACTGTCAAATTTGCTTTTAATCTCAAAAGCAGCATTCCTCAGGAGGGGCAGGTTTTGCAATTGCAGAGAAAAGAGTAAATAATAGAGTACTGGTCATGTCCTGATCTATGCAAGAAGTCAGATCTGTGGAATGATGCAGATAGCAGAAAAACTATTTTCTTTTTAAACACTGATGTGCCAATTATAGTCATCTTGACTATACAGCCTTTTAGAGCTGTCTTGAAGGTTGATTATTGCCTTTGTGGCTTGTTGTATTATCATTAAAGTTTCTTGACAGAGAGAGGCAATTTAAAATCACTGATCCCAACTGATTAGGCTTAATCTGAAAATGTAAGGTAACCCTTCTGTTTGAAAAAAATACAGTGGAATCTCATTAGCATGTTCCTGGTTGACACATTTTGCCACTTAATACATTCATATTTTCAATTCCCAGTTCCAATTTCATCAAATTACACTTTTACACATTCAACATTCCTGTTTAGCATGTTCAAAGTTTGTAGGTAACTTGCTTTGGGAGAGGCATACATTTCCTGGTGCACCAGCACTGTCATCAATGTATGTTGTTTTCAGGTACTTTTGGGTACCAGTTTCACTGTCTATCTCATTCCATAGTGGGAGAAAGGTGTTTCACTGTACCCTCCACACCATCTTCTTTGTGTTACCATTTGTTTCTGTATTACATGTTTCTTTGATGTGGTACCATGATGCGTTACTTTGAGTGCTTTATTGGTAATTTATTTTATTTAGTGTCATTTGAGTAAATTAGTTAATCTCATGGATATTTGAGTGTTAGTTTTCTGTGTTATGGTGGTTTTGTAGATAGAAATAATGAAAATGAGTATTAAATTATCATTAGATACAGCACTACATTGGTTATGGACAAAGACTACTCCAGTAGTTACATACGGGTTAGATTTCATATGGGAGCACCTGTCGAAGAAAAACCTCCGACAAACGAAAAAGTTAAATCATCCTCCGTCAAGGAGGTGATGTGTTTATCAAAATATGGACCTTCACGACTGGCATATGAACTTGCCAAAGAGCTCTTCTATATTGAAGAATTGTGACTGCAGCTGCTCTTAATGTCCACTATTGAACTACGAAGAAGCAATGTAAGAACTCAGCAGGAAAAAGAAATTAATATAGAAATAATTCTACTGTAGAGGCAACATCAGACTGGAAACGAGCCAATGATTAACTCTGACACCTGATGGCACAATTCGCTGTGCACAGTTTTTATCACAATTCTGTACCAACAGAAAATATCACTAGCCAGATTATCAGTGTAAATGCAAAATGTGCAACAGGTGCTGTGACTGTTATCACGTGATGGTATGTGAAAAGCGAAACATGTCACTGACTGAATTTTGCACCAGGGAGTAGTAGATACCCACTTCTAGCATTCATGCAGTAGCCTATGTGAAATTGCCCTCTGTGTGAGCATAAGAAAACCTACAGAATGCACTTGTCACTACAAGACTACAATGATCAATGATTTGTAAATAAATAATGACTGAAAGTGGAGAAGTGCAAACCTTCAAAACAGTGTGTATAAATACAAAAGTATTCAAGCATTTTAATGTTTATTGGACGATCCTTAAATACTTATAAGTATAAATTGAGCATTTTTTGTTAGCACATTTTCCCACTTATGATGTTCAAAATTTTCAGTCCCTTGAAAAATGTATTAATGAGATTCCGTTGTATACAGGGTAAAACCTAGTCTCATATTCAGGTAAACATGGTAATTGACTATTTCTTTTATTGTAAGTTCCTCTGTGCCTCATGTTTATTAAAAGCTTTATTGACAGTTTTATCAACCCTTCAAGACAATTAGGATATGAGATTACTCTCTTGTTGTTCTTGAAATGTAACCATACCTTTTACGAAGTGCTGCAGTAATTTTGACAATTGAATGTAGTTCAATACATTAATGTAATATTCCAGTATAACGAAATACTGAGACCTTGGATGTTAGTTTGTTTTAGGGAAATTTAGGTACAATTAAATAAGTCAATTCATTAAAAACGTTTACCTCGGTATATCCATTCCTGGATCTGAATTACATCAAGAATTAACAAATAAACTAGCTTAATATTATGTAAGAGGAATAAAAGAATATAATACGTAAGTAAGTCAATAAGTATCTGCAATTTTGCTCTAATTGTCTTTAGTTTGGTTCTATGGCTTTGTGTGATCCCTAACCATTACATGGGACCGTTGTCTATTCCTGTAGGAGGTTTCAGTGTTTTCTGATCAGTCCATCTTGCATTGTTGATGGCGACAGTTCTCACTGTTTGCACCAAAGAAGAGCATTTCATAACCCATTTTCTATGGTTTGAAGGTGTACAAGGGGCGGAAATCGATAGCATATTTTCAGCATAATGCAGGGACAATGTTTGGCTACAGAAAAGTGTTTGCCAGTTACCAGAACAGTTTAAAAGTGGTCGAATGAGCGTGAAGAAAGAAAGAACGGGGTGTGCAGCTACAGCTGCAACAGATCCCAATATTGAACAATTATGTGTCTTGATCCTAAACAACAGACTAGTGACTGTTAATGAAATGGCAAACCATATGCAGAATCTCGCCTCGTCGGATTACCGTCTGTTTGGATCGTAGATTCTGCTCCGATCAACAGTTCAAAGAAGTGGTGCATACGTGCCTTACTGCACATTCAAAAACCTTTTTATAGAAGGAATCGGGAAGCTTGTTCAACAGTAGACCAAGTGCATTGACAAGAAAGCGACCATGTTAAAAAGCAATATTAATAAAAATAGTGTATTCTTCCTGTAATAAATTATAAAAATTGATTCCAGATACTTATTGACTTACCCTTGTACTATGAATACTGGAAATATAATGGGTGTTCTGTGATTTTTCAGTGAAAAGCTACTTTTGACAGTTTTTCAAATTGTACGCATTGGTGCACAACATTCAGAACTATATTTTTCATTGTAGGTCTGTGTTTTTTTTTTAAATTATTTGGTTAAGAAATCAAATAACGTGATTGAAGTATTAATCATGACATTTGTTGGTCGATTGTAAACATTACACTTCTATCTAAATAAGAGCATTACTTCTCTCATTGAAAGATGGTCAAAGCTTGGCATGAATGGAAAATGGCCATGGTAGGATCATGTGAATAGTAAAAATAATGTAGTAAGAAAAATATTTATTGTAAAACAGGATGGATATTAAGTAACTTAGAAACTATAGACGATCAAAAAGAAAATTTCATATATAATATTAAAACTTTGGATTTTATTGAAGTAAAATTATTTAATATAAAAATAATAGGTAAATTCATGGGGATCTACAAATTTCATAAAACTGAAATATTTGCTATTTTTTTATGACATTTCTCAGTATATTTATTATTTGTTGCCCTTTTACAGGAAGATAAAAGTGTGGGATTTATTAGCTGCGTTGGACCCTAGAGCTCCAGCTAGTACATTATGTTTACGAACTTTAGTGGTAAGTATTTTATGTTCTGTAGTAGCTTTTAAGATTATATTTTTTAGTATAAAAATCGCACTTAAATAAAGGGATTTAACTTGGATACAAATTATTAGCATGATACCAAAAAGAATCAAGATCCTGTTGTAAAAGAGAAGCTTCATTCAAATTATTAATTTTAGCATACAATTTTCATCAGCAAAAGAGTTCTGTTTTTCATTAGGTAAGGGCGGTTATAAAAACTTTAAATGGAAGTCCCAGAAGACAACATGGAAGAACACCTAAGAGTACCTGGATGCTCCAAGATAGTGAGCTGGAAAATTCAATATATAATTAGCGATTGTTGAGATAAGACCTCAACCAATTCAGTAGAGGACTAAAAATTTCCAAAAGCTTTCAATTTCTCAAAAAGAACTGAGATTCAGAGATTCCAATTGCTTTAGAAAAGCCGATGTAAACCATGGCAACCAAATTACAAATATAATTTTCAAATAAAATGTTAAATTGAACTAGGTTAGCTACATGTATATTTACCTGGCATAAAACAATGCTGTTCCTCCCTTACGTGTATTACACAATTTTTCAGTAATTGGTTTTAAATGAAGTATTCAAACAGCTTTGGTATAGTGTTGATAATAGTATTTGATAAATGTTGATAAATATTCACTGTGGAACTCCAAGTTTGTATGATGTTGCTAATTTTCCATTAGTCTGGAAAAATACAAGATTTCAATGAAAGATTAGACAAAAAGAAGTTAAATTAAGAGTGGGTATCGAATCCAAAACAACTGTTAAAAGGGGAAAAAAATGCAAAGTTTAAAAGACATCAACCAGAACAACAGAACTCCTCTGTGGCAAAATATTCTTGCTAACTAGGAGATAGTCTCGATGAATTATTAATACAAACAGTTTGGAGAGGAGTAGAATAATAAATTGTAATAACTTGTGAAACTGTCAGTACACTTATCTCTCAAGTGCATAGCATTTAGAATGTCTTTTCAGAATTCACCTATTACCGTAATTATTTTTTACAAAACTTCCAATTCTTTGCAAGTATTGGCTTTATAATATTTTGGATTTAGATTTACAGGCTGCTGGTGGATTAGTGAACACAACTAAACAAGATGTGCAACTTCCTATTCAGTAATCAGCTTCTTTAAATCATTATTTCACCAGTGAGGATAGTCATCAATTTTGTAAACCATAGGAGGGAATTAAAGTGTTAATAGGATAAAACCATCAAATCATACAAAAAACAAGTTGCATCAACAATATTGAAATCCTGAAAAATTTGGTTCCAGTCAATTGAGTAAAAATAGGAGTTAATTAATTCTTAATTCCCTTTACGAAAATACCTTTATTAATATAGATGCTGCTGAGATACAGGACAAGCAAATAATTTTTTAACATTAAACTACTATTGTTCCAATTGCAGTTTGAAGTCACCCAAAAATAAAACAAAGCATTTATGTAGTAATTGCATAGAGCAGTCACATTTTTACAGGAATACTGTTATTAGCAATATTATCTACATCTTTAACCAATATTATAATGAAAATTCTATTTAAAAAAAGCATATATTAAAGACTGTGTTGTGTTTCTTTGTTGTAACAGGAACACACAGGAAGAGTATTTAGACTACAGTTTGACGAGTTCCAAATAGTTAGTAGTTCTCATGATGACACAATCCTGATCTGGGACTTCTTGAACTGCAATCCTCCAGAAGGAACTCCACCTCAGCAGCAGGCCATGACAGCTCTCAGCAACCGCTCTCCAACACGCACGTACACTTACATCTCAAAGTAATTACTGACAGTGATGGCTCTTCCAGGTTTTTTTCTCCACAACCAGGGTTGCTGTTTTTTGAAAGTTGTCTTATTATGTATACATCAGCTTTTATTGAAAGCTCATAATCTGTTATTGAAAGTGAACAATTTTGTAGGTTTAGCTTTTGAAATTATAAGTGCGTTTTTCCATTAGTAAAACTTATGTAGAAATACTAGAAACCATGGTTGTGGAATATTTTTAAGTTCAAGAATGTTTGTTGGCACATAGCTCGTGTTGCATGGATAGCATGATTGTTAATAAATAATGATCGCAATGAGTGAAGATTACGAAAGGTGTGTTACCATAAAAATTAATGTGTGTTTATAATGATTTAAGATTCCACTTGCACAAAAATGGGGTTTCCATTTAAATTTCATGGTTAATTGAACATTGTAGATTTTAGACATATGCATTCCATTGTGGGGAAAAGAATGGATGGTTAGTTGTGAATATACGAGCTATATTACACGTTTTCTAATTCTACATGCTGTTTTTTATTGTAGGTTTTTTGAAAACATTAAATATTTTCAAAACACAATCAAATCACAAAAATTGGATAAATAACACTTCTTCAAAATGCCTTTGTATTCAGAAGCCACTGCTAATTTTTTCACCAGGACTGTTGAGTTAAAACATTTTCCTTTCAGTGTTGGTTATTCTGATGAGATATGTAAATATATTTTACTAGAAATTAATTGATTAAAGAGATAATTACTAGGAACCCAATTTAGATTGATGAAATGCAGCATGTTGCTGTTTTGTGCTTTGGCATCCAAGAAATTGAAAATGCTTGCTGTTGTAGCATGAGAAACTAATACCTCAGCAGTCTTGGTGGGAGTCTTCCCCGTCCCCTTATTAACTTAAGTTGATGCACTAATGATTATACCAAACTACTGTAAAACACTATTTTAAAATTGAAATGCATGCTGCTTCTTTAATTTGTTTAATTCTGTGATTTTGTTGTTGTTTAGACTACACAACAAAAGTTTCATGACCAACATTTCAGAAAAAAATAAAAAGTTTTCAATGTGTGTTTGGATATAAACTCAGAATAATCTTCTGTAGTCTTACATAAAAACAATTTTGAGTTTTCTTTCGGAAGGCTTTTTGTGCCCTCCAGTGTCTTGTTTTTGTGTGTTTAAGCACAAATAAATGGATTTTAATTTGAAATGATTTCTTCTAAACTGTTGGCTTAAAAATTGTAGGTTAATATTATAACAATAAAACCATAAAAGGAGCTTTTTGGAAGGCAAGGCATGAGCCATACGATGTGCTCTTTTGTCTGACTCCACATTTAATCACACTACTGGTTGCTACTTCACTTGAAATAATATTCCTAAAAATTGTCAGGCAAAGTTTTTAGAATCAAAAAAAGGGCAAAGTGAGAGTTTATAGTGGCAGAATGTTGGGAATTCGTATTTGTAAATTCAGTTTCAAATATAAAACATCATGCATGTATTTCTGCCTAGTCTAAACTAATTCTAACATTTTTTTATCAAATCTTTACTATCGTTTTTATTTATTTAATTGAATTTTCAAGTTCTGTATGTCTCTTCTAGACATAACTTAGAAAGTGTCATATCACACCACAAAGATTAAGTTTCTTATTCCTCCAACAAATACCCTCTCAAACATCCATGCTCTAGGGGGGATTTGAACCTGTGGCCCTTCAGTCTTATTAACCTCGGCTATATAGGCCAGCCTCCATTGACCTTGTGCAGTTTTATTTGCGCTTTATCTATTTGGACTTTTGGTAGTTCTTGTTTTCCGGTTTCCTGATTGTGTAAAGAGTTATTCCTGTGATAAAAAGCTGCATGCTTTTGGTGTTTGGT
This sequence comes from Acheta domesticus, assembly GCA_031308135.1. NCBI lineage: Eukaryota > Metazoa > Arthropoda > Insecta > Orthoptera > Gryllidae > Acheta > Acheta domesticus. Next base: position 73,025,028 of record JAHLJT010000631.1, read on the forward strand.
GAAAGTGGAAATTAATCATTTGTTCACGTGTCTTTACACATTTCTCTGTGGTCTCCCTTGGCCCCACTCGATGCTTGTACCTTTGTTCAGGGTGTAGGGATTTAGTTCCCCATTTACATACCTAGAATGAACACAGTTTCCTGTTGCACTAATAGGTTATGAAGGATTAAGGTGAAGATGTAATACAGTAGGGAATTGGAATACCCGCTACAACAACACAACACAATTTAGAATGTTCATGCCTTCGACTGGTTTTGAAACCACAACCTTATTGGCCATGTATTTGGATTCACCTTACACACAGTGATCTCATGAGGCCTAGTCACTTGGTAGTACTATTTGGAAACATTTTAGTTATCTAACATAATGATAATTTGATAAAACTAATATTGAAACTAAAACTGACCTTTTTATGCATATACAACCTGTAATGTGCTTTGCAGCATTGAATGTATGTATTCAATTTTTTTGGCTACAAATATTTTCGTAACAACATTGGAAACTGCATCAAAATATTTCAGCATTGCCCTCAGTAATGAACAATTTTTTGAAAATCAATTAACTCTACAAATAATTTGTAGAGCATAATATTTGCAACAGTTAACACAACTTCAGCATACTGTCATGTAATATTTGTATTGTGGAAATAGTGTTTTATCACAAAACACAAACTTTTTTTTCACATTTTCTCTGTTTTTTAGTGCCCTTATAATAGAAATGAAATGACAAGATATCATAGAATCTGGTAACTATATGCAAAATTTCATTCTAAATTATGGAGTTGTTTTTGAGAACATGTGTTAGTAAGAATAAATTTTTAATGGGTCCTTATCACCGAAATATTGGATTACGTAAAATGTCGTCAGTCCTTCCATGAACCTGAGCGGCTAAATTGCCAGTAGGATTTTCATCAAAATGAATATTCCCTGATCGATCTGACTGATGTCTTAGCCCCTTCAATTTGAAATGGATGTATTGATTTTGGGGGGGTATATTATAAGAAGTTTCAACATTTTCAAAATTTTCTTAAAAATGGTTCCAATTTTCTTCTTTTAAGTTTTTTCCTGACCTAGAGCAAAAAATGTTTCAAAAAATGGCATAAGTTGCATTATCTTTGAAGTCTGAATTTTTTAGCATCTTCTTTCAACTACAATATGGAAGACAAAAGTGTTTTCCTAAATGAAATGTGTTCTTCAAAAACAGATCTGAAGACATTTTTTTTGAAAATGATTAATTTTGCTTGAAACAGGTAAATTTTAAACAAATATAATAAATGGCTGAAAATTTTTTCCGCATGTATAGCAAGGAACAGTTCAGAAAGTACTGCTGATCCAATTTCTTGCATACACACTGTATTTTCGAAAAATTTCAAAAAATTGAAAGTTGAAAATTTGAATTCCTCTCACTTTGATGAACCGTCAAATAATTAACTTAAATAAACTTAGAAATAATAGAAAGTTGGTTCACAAAACGAATTCACAGCCAAACTAGTAAGGAGAAAACTGTGCTTTGATATTTGAGCTAATAAATGATGGCAAAAAATTACATTATTGCTATTTTAGAATCAAGAAATGTGAAATTGTAGAGGATGATGTAAAATAAGTAAATTATCATGAGGCTTCCTCTCTTGTATTCTTCTAGTATTGCATATTGGTCATTTTTTCTACCTTTTTAAATATTTTTGTATTGTTAGGGAATGAAAATTTGTATAGGTGTAGCTACTCAATAAGGGGAGCCGCGGTAGCTCAGTGGTAGGGCACTGGCCTGACCTGAAGGACCCAAGTTCGAATCCCGGCGTAGGCTGGGATTTTTATCTGGTGCTTTCCCTTCAGGGTGGCTCTGGGGTCGACTCAGCCTCCTTTCCAAGTGAGTACCAGGATCTTTCCTGGGGGTAAAGGTGGCCGGAGCGTTGTGTTTGCCACACAACCTCCTCCTTGTGCCAACGGCAATAAAAAGGTGGAACCCTACCTTCACCTCCCCTTCGGGCCACATCGGCCTGTGTGCTTTGCACAGGAGATAGCTTTACCTTTACCTTTCAGCTACTCAATAATGATATTCACTAGATTTAAATCTTCTAGTCTTCATGTAACATTTCATAAATCTGTTTATAATATTGCACAATTTCAATAACCTTTCTGGTATGGCCATTTTTAAAGCAGAAAGGTGATGGAAAAGTGCAGTCATCGTGTGCATTGTGCACAACGCAAAGTGCTATTGTGAAGGTGCTGTGGCAAGCAGACTGTTGTAAATTGGGAGAAAATTGACATTTTACAATTTAAAAGTGAAAGTCTTCATAACATTATGTATATATGAAAACTGATGGCACTGACAACAAAATGTAAATGCAGAGAAAACTTAAATTGTGGGGACAAGAAAGTGGGGATTTTCTGAACACTTCTTTGACTTTAAAACGGTTTGATATCTGATTATGATATTCAAAAAATAGGAAGTTCACTTTGATGTAATAAAGGCAAGCTTGTGTGAAATTTTCATTGCTATTCTGTCAAAATTGTGGCAAATACTGTAACAGTTAAATTTATTCACCTTTGTTTTAATTAAAGTAATTAATGACAGCTGTTCTTGAATGTTGAAATAAATGTAGATACGCACCACATGTGCTTCGTTTGAGTTGGTTTGGACTTTCCCAAATGATAGCTGGAATTTTTGGTATGGCAGAAATTGCAATATTGTTATATTATGTAACCATTTCTGATAATGTGAGAAAGTATGTGCTGATGTGCATTTTTATTTTCACCTGGAGCTGACGTCTAACCCATATGGTGTGATTTTCGTAGAAAAGAAAGTGACAAAAGCATGTTTAAAAGAGAATTTATTTACAAAAAAGGCTAATATTATTGTGAATATTTAAGGAATTTAGTAATTTAAAGTAAAGAGTAAATAAACAGTAATATAAACTGATCACGACTTAACCAGAAATTTACTATGCCACACAATCTGAACATTGGGGTGGTGCTAGAAGACTGTCAGAGTTATGAAAACCAAACTTAAAATGTGGGATTTTCTCTATACCTTGTTGGTGCTATTATCCAACTTAGTTTCATTTGAATGTTGGCACTTTTGCCCCTGGAGGACAATGGATTAACGAAATGCATGAGAGCACCCCAGAAAGTAAATTTTATCCAAGGAAACTTTCTGCTAAAGTGTTCGTTGAAGTTTTCGTCATACAGTAATTTAAAGAGACTAAACAAAAACTTTACCTTTGAAAATTGCATTGTTTTAAATAATTTAGATTAGAGAAATTTAAGCCATTACAGAAGTAATTACTGTGAGTGAAAATTATACAGAGAAATTTTTTATCTTCCTGATCATTCTGTGAAGTTTTATAAAGAAAATCAGTAAATAGCTCATGATGCTATAATAAAGCACACTTCCGATCAATTTTGGTGAAATCCACAAGTTACAGTGAACTCGCTAGCCATTCAACCGTAAACCAATTTTGGTGTATCAAGGACACAAAATGTGGATTATGTCTACACTACTAGTTAAAGTGGTTAACTACATATTGGCACAAGGTTTATTCATTTTCTCTGTGTAATATGAGTTTCCTGCCGAATAACTTGCAGCATTAGATAACTTTATACTACATAAGTAGTCTGCGAGAAAGTCACATATAGAATAAATAGAAATTAAATTGTAATTTTGATTCAGAATAACTCAAATTACACTGAATTTTAAAAAATCTGCTTACTCCTTAAATAACGGTATTAAAATATCATTTGCATTAACAATCAAATTTCTATCTCCAGAAGTGATGTAGAAGAGTGATGAACTGCCACACTTGCACCCTTAGTATTGTTTTATTTCGCATACATTTGATAGGTTTGGGAATATCTGTAGTTGCTTCTGAACAAAGTTTATTTATTCAGAATTTTAATGGTTTGTTCTTCTGCCACGTTGTGTGCGTGCGCGTGCACACGCGTGTGCATGCATGTGTATGCATGTGTGTGCGCATGCATGCGTAATGGTTGGATAAAATGTTAGCTTGCAAGTTTCAAGAATTTTTTAAAAAAATATTTAGTTTTACCTATTAGCATTCCACTTTTTGAAACACAACCTACCTACACTGAGGTACCATATTTGTTATGATCCTATCCAAATTATAGTTGTTTGTTTAATTCTATGGGCCTATGAAAATATATTTGTACTGCATTACAAAGTTCATTAGTGATACCATGCATAATGAAGTGTGTGCTGTTTTATGTAATGGAGGAAGTCCATCACTGAATTTTTATTTCATATTTGTTAGTGGTCATTTGGTGTTGGTTCATTAACCTTTGAATTAACAATGTAGAGTATTTAGATTGCAGATATGTGCTTGTAATGTCTCCTACCTCTCATTGTCGGTGTTTGTTTTTATTGTGCCTATATTCATACATAAAAGTTTGCTGTGCAAGAGGTATTGATATTCAAGCATGTGTCAGTGGTTTCTTCTGTAACCATAAATAACAGTTGCATATTGTAACATTTTTTTGTATTTTCTTTTACAGCTTTTGAGTGACGTTCCTGTGTAGCACTTGCTGCTTTGTGATAGTTGAGGTAAGTTTCTAATGTGTTACCACACCTACAAAAGAAACATTTCATCCAGAATAATGCTGTTAGAAAGAACTATGATAATGGTGTTCTATAATTGAAGGTTTGCCTCTAATAAGGATTAATAAAAAAATGAGATGTGGGTAGAATAAGGGTGTAACTTTGCTATACATTGTGGGATATTGTTTTTAATTTGTGCATGACATTGCCAGTTTCGACAATTGAACACTGTATTCCATGGAAATAGATGTAATATGTCAAGATGGTTGATGGAACTAACCTTATTTGCATTACTTGTAAGCAAATATGAAGAACTAAATAATCAATTTATACCTGACCTTGAACATGTCAATTTCTTCAGAATTTGCAAATTATTTTTTTGCTCACGGAGGCATTGTTGATAAAGATATTTGAATAAGAGTATAATCGTGTTATCTTGATCAAGATTCAGAGTAACATCATTGACTTAACAATAAATTGTAAGTTATAGATCTACTGTAATAGATATTCCGAACAATCATGGTGCATTGTTTTACCACCGTCAGTTAAACTAATAATGTAGTATTATACATGTAAGTAATAATGAAATATTGCTTTTAGATGTATAAAGTTGTACATATAAAGTCACCAATGTATTTAATGATAAGTGACTTTTCTTTTGGTAAATTGTTATTTTGTTAGTTTATATTCTTATTCCAGGCAGTCTTTAAATTTAAAGAAATGTGGCGTTAACTCTTTAAACTCCTTATTCTTCAGGCCCTGCTTTCCTAACAGTTCTTAAATCCCTGCTGAAGCACCTCTGAAGCATGCTTGATACTTTGATGGTTTCTAAGTGTGGGAAAAAGGAAACCCATTTTGGTCAAGAAACAATAAAAAACATGTTTGATACAAATCAGCAAGCAGCATAATAAACTGTTCATGAAATGAAATGACAACTAAACATGATAGATTTTTAAACCATTTGCAATCAATGTTCTCTGTTGGATGTTGTTTATTTACCCCAGAACAATTTTGAAAGAGCTAATGATCAAACTATGGTTTCCTTTGTTTCTCTCCTGGCTGTATCCACTGAGCTACCACAACTTTCAATGAAAGGCAATTTACTTCACATCAACAATACCATTGACCAGTTAATAGATTAAGAAACTCACTAACAATATGAAATTACCATACCATTACCAGTCTTGCATACCCTTTCAAGCTTCACACAATTTACGAGGTCAGGAAAAGGTTGAAAAATAAGTAGTGTGTGATTTGACATCTAAGCAGAAGACAGATTTTTCGATACATTGGATTGGGAAGAGTTAAAAAATATTTGTATGTTTTGTACATCTCGTTTTCAGTGTTGTGATGGATTTCAGGAAAATTTGATCTTACAAGCACTTCCTACTCCAAACCACTACCTGCATGAAGATCACGCATTCTACTGAAATGTATATCACTAGAATGTCCTGTTGACAATTACAGAATTAATAATAAATTTGAGTTAAAACTTCAGTGTTTTGATGAACAGTATTCTTCAAAAGTAAAATATTAATAAATTACTTTTAAGTTTGTTACTGAAATAAACATTTTAGTTGATAAATTGTGGGTCATCGAAATTAGATAATGCTAAAGAGGGGGAGGGAGTTCAAGGCAACATTATGATGCTTTCATAGGAATGGGGAGTGTTAGTTAAGTTTCATAATGCTGATATTTATTTTTTAAATTTTTCAGCATTTAATAATATTCTTCTTATTCATCTTATACTAAAACATTAAAATATTTACAAATGGAAAATATGCATAAGTTAAAATGTTATGATGTATAAATAGTTACAATAAATAGAAATAATTTTTTATTAAAGGTGTATTGATTGAATCTGTAAGATTACAAAGAAAATATTCAAAATTAATAAAATTATTAACAACATTTCTTAAATCAAGTAATTCTTATGAAAGCATAAAGGTAAAAAGATGTTCAAAATTTTTAATAAAATATAGACAAAAAATTGAATAAAAAGATGAAAGTTGTAAAAGTTATGTGTGATTTAAGAAATTAAATGATCAAAAACAAAATTTTGTAATATTAGCCATAGATTTATATTTAGGCCTAATCCTTTCATGTACTACAACAGATAAGGCCTTTTTTGTATTGCTAGAAGTTAGTTCTACAATCCTTTTCTGGAAATTGATCATTTACAAAGAGCTGTTTTTAATTTTCAGCGGTGAAACTGGCCATTTGTCTCTTAATATTGTTTTGTACTAGCTAAAACTTCAGATTCACTATCACTATATCTTGTAGTTTACATAAATAACCATTTTCTTAACAACCTTCTAACCATAAGATATATGTATTAATCAGTGGCGTGCATTCCATGGAATGAAGGGAATGAGTCATTCCCCTAAGCAAAGCACAGAAAAATCCTTTCTATATTTAAAATATTCTTTGCTTATGGCCAGAGCAAAACTGTTTACTCAACTCAGATTCTGAGCTACGTACTAGTGGTTTAACCGTAACAATCGATGTTTTCAAAACGGTATGTAAATTCATGACGTCAGCGAAGCTTCGTTCTTCGAAGTTGCAGGCACTCTTCATGCCTCGTGCAAAGTCGGGTCGGTCCATGAGGGTGCGAGGATAATGAATATGAGAATTCCTTCTGTTGTGATTGACTGGTAGCAATTTCAAGTTCGAAATAATTTATTATTTTGGCTTTTTGAGGGTATTTTACGTACGTACTAACTACATTATAATACAATGAAAGTATAAAGCACCTAATAATATCGAGAACGTTTATATTAAGTTAAAGTTTTCTAAACAAGCTAATTCTTTGCGTACTGTTCTGCAGTTCTCCCTTGCGAGAAGAGAATGCAATTGATGAACTCATTCCCCGCAGTATAGTCATGGCATCTAGCGAGGAAAGTGAGAACAACCTGCGTTGACAGGCAGAGCCGACCGCATGGTGCAACGCCCATGGGTCTCTTACGATAAGCTCCATTTCCGGTGGTACATTTGAAGTAGGCACGATCAACTTTCATAAGAATAAAACATTGATTTTTCGAGGAATCGCCACACATGAGAATTGCAGACGGAAGTTTGGAATGTATTCCCCTTATGCTATAATGAGATGAATTCTACCAGGATTTTTACCATAAATAATACCAAAAATACCATGTTGATACCAAAAATAATACAATATTTGCACTTGGAGCAAAAGAAGAAACATAAGATGCAAGAAAGAGAACTAACAGGACGTGAAATTTGTCCAAAGAATTTAAACCGCAGAGCATCCAGAGAATGTGAAAAGTGCAAGAAAACAGTAGAATGGACATCATATCCATTGTATGGGTCGTGAAAAACATTATTACTGAACTCTGTAGATACATTTTCAAATTAACATTCACCATATATTAAAGTTTACGCACTTATTTTTCATTTTATGAAAGAAAAAAAATGCTTTAATGTATTGATGGATTTTAAAAATTTGTTAATAATTTTAAATAACTAAGTACTCGATAAATAAGGGTAAGTTGTAAGTCACATAAATACCGAATTATATTTGTTTATAATGTTCGAAGGCATTTAGCCAAAGAAATTTTCCCTGGGGTCTGCTTACTCCTGGGCGACCATTTACATTCGTATGCAAGACGCCCAGGTTAATATTCACATTTTGTTATTCATCATCTTTTACTGTTTTACGATTTTTATCCCTTGGACTTCAAAAGTGCTTCCCCTACTAAAATTATCACCGCACGCCACTGGTATTAATCCAAGTAATATAATTAAAATAATATAAAAATAAGTATTTTATATATTATAAAAATTAAATTAATAAAATGATTTATCAATATAATATTTATTCATTTGTATTAATTGGTGAGAATATTGTCTTTTTTGTATTACATATATTATATTGACATGTATAGTACAAATATGAAGTAATTTAGTCAACACATTATCCAATGCTATTGCTAGCTTATATATGTTTGTGTGGTTTTGAACACGCCTGCTTCTACTTTCATATGTTAAGTAAGATGTACACTACTTGGTGCATTTTATTATGTATAATGATTGTGGGTTAAAAAAAAGGAACTGTTGTAGAAAATTTTGCAGAAAAAAGAAGAGATTGTTGAAAAAAGAAGCATTTGATGTAAATTGTACTGCACTGAGATGATTACTGCCTAGTTGGAAGTTTTTCAGATTTCTTTAAGTTAGTCAGGGTCATTCCATATTAAATCAACACAGTTTTTTACCTCACCACTTTAGATTCAGATCAAATTTGACACATAGATAGTATGAATGAAGAACAAGAAAACCACAAATTTTGAGTAAGATATTTCCACCTGTTTGTGAAATATAACCATGTAAAATTTTACAAAAATAGGTTCCTGAAAATTTTTAAATTGATGTAGAACCTCCCCAAATTAAGATAGAGCTGGAACATGTCATTTTACAGCTTTCTTTATGGCCTTTTATATGATATACAACTCAATAGGGGTTGGATTAAAATGTTCTTTGAATTTGAATTTAAAATTTTGATTTTGACTTCTTTCAAAATGCTCATCTTCAAAAAATTGAAGAAATTCTAAAATAATCCGTATATGTTTCCAAACAGATGGTGCAAATTTAAACATGGGAGTGCAATGGGGTCATATGGCCATCTTTACTTAAAATGCACAATATTTACTTTAGATTTTACTGGTTTAAAATGCATTTTATTTCACATTTATTTCACCTAATATATACAAATTATTAATTTAGTGTTTTTTGTTGGTGTGTTCAGTAATATCTAGAGTAAGTAAATAATTGTGCATTTTAAGTGAAGATTACCGTATGAACCCATTGCAGTCCCATGTTTAAATTTGCATCATCTGTTTGTCAACATATACGGATTATTTTAGAATTTTTTCAATATTTCTGAAGACCATTTTGAAAAAACTCAAAATAAAAATTTTAAATTCAAATTTGAAAAACTTTTTAACCCAGCCCCTATTGATTTGTATATCATATAAAAGGTCATAAAGAAAGCTGCAAAATGACACCTGTTTCAGCTCTCTATCTTAATTTTGAGAAGTTCTACATTAATTTAAATATTTTCGGGAACCCAATTTTGTAAAATTTTACATGGCTATATTTCACAAATGGGTGGAGATATTTTACTCAAAATTTGTAGTTTTCTTATTATTCATTCATGCTACCTATGTGTCAAATTTCATCTGAATCTAAAATGGTGTAAAAAACTGTGTTGATTTAATATGGAATGACCCGTCAATAAAATTGATATTAAAGGGACTGGGGAAGTTATTTTGCAAATTTTGTTACAACCCTGATTTAGAAGAGGAGACATTCCAATGAATCATTTTAAATCAGTTAAATGAAGATGATAGTAATAGATAAAAAAAAACAAACCTTTTTTCCTAAAAGTTGATTGTGTTTGCTCACTAGGCTTGCGCCTTTTTTTCAGGTTGCACATTGGTTAGCACTGTATCAACTGCCATATAGCTGTATTCATATGCCTGCCCCATTGTCACGGAATGGCAGTGGGATTCTCAGAATGCTTCGGATTTATTATTTAAATAAGAAATTTGTATTTCTTAAATCATTATTAAACTACCTTATCGTCATTGTCACTCATGCTGGAAGAAGATGAAATGTATTTGTCCTGGAAGGAAAGGGAGGGGGGAGGGGGGGGGTTGCAGTATCTTGCAGCACTTTGTAAAGGTGGAGCAAGACATGGAATGCACCTACTATCGGGAACTACTACTACTACTACTACTACTACTACTACTACTACTACTACTACTACTACTACTACTACCACTATTTTTCAAAATGCTCATATTTTAAATAGATTTGTGCACTAACAATTAAATGTATGTGTATACCTGAATATAAGAACCTGATTTTGAAGAAGACTCCTGAAAATTTTACACTCTCGCTTAGGGAGTAGAGTGATAGTTGTATCATGCTGTGGGAAAAATAGGTGAATTTTTCGGTAGAAAAACTTATTGCTGGGCCCTGGTAATGAAAAATGGATTTAGAAAAAGATCCTCTAACATGTGGTTTAGCCAAAATCCATGTTTTATGGGTCCTTGATTCCGAAAAGTCTAATGACTGTAAAACGTGCCTTCCATCTATGAACAGCGGCATTGGGCAAACTGTTCAAAATTGATATTCCTAATTGATCTGGCTGATGTCGCGGCCCCTTGAATTTGAAACTGTTATTTTAATTTTGAGGAATACTTTACATGAAGCCCATGGGACATTTTCCAAATTTTAAAAAAAATGCCTTCATTGTTTTCGATTAAATTTTGTTGTTGGAAAGTGTGAAGAACATTTAAGAGATAGGTGTCGGGCTCATGTTCGTTGAAAACTCATTTTTTCGAAAATTGCAAAAGTTCAAAATTTTTTCAGAATCTTTCTACAACTAAAATAGTAAATAAATATTTTTCCTTAATGAAATCTGTTTCTTAAAGGTTGATTTTGAAATAAGGTAACATACAATTATTCGAAAGTTTGAGTACTTTCGCGTAATTTTGCCTGAAAATACGGGGGAGAAAATATGTGCTGTTTTTAGCACCATTATTACTTTTTCGCTACCACATACGCAGTAGATGTTATGTAATTCTGCATGAAAAATGGCAAATTTTCTTATTACAGGCACCTGGTAACGAAAAATTGGACAAATCCAATTGCTAAATTTAAAAAACAAAAATCCTCTAACGTGTAATGTACCTAGAATCCGTTTCATGGGTTCTTGATACCGAAAAATCAATTGACGGCAAAACGTCTGTTCAGCAGTGAACAATGACTAAACCATTCAGCTGATTTTCTCCAAAAGTGATACTCCCCTATCGATCTAGCTGATGCCGCGGCCCCTTGTAATTGAAACCGATGTTTTAATTTTAATGTTGGGGAGTTTGCCCCTGGGACATTCCAAATGTATTGGCTCCAACGTTTTTTATTAAACTTAGCAAACTCTTAATTTTTCAAAAATCCCAAAAATTCAAAATTTTTTTGGTGTCATTCTAGAAATAAAATATTATGGATAGATATTTGTCCCATTATGAAATTTGTTCTTACAGATCAATTTTGAAATAAGGTCATGTACATTTTTTTCAAAATATTTTGAGTAACTATTTTTAATGAGTTTTACAAAAAATGACTCGAGATATGTTAATTCAAAGAGAAATTGCTGTATAAATCGTATTACACAGGGCTGGATTTCTGGCGGAACGTGATGGAACAGCGCTCTGGTACCTCAGGAACAATATAAGAAAGAAAAAGAAAAAAAAACACCTGCAAAAAGCAGAGGGCAAACACTTGTCAACTTTGATGTTAAGTTCGACCAATTTCGTAGACCCAAAAGTACCTAATTTTTCACATATCAATTCTACAAATGAAATAAAATTTGTAAAAAACAATAAAATGCCATTATAGACTGTTTTATTCCCTATTATTATTATTATTATTATTATTATTATTATTATTATTATTATTATTATTCCTCTAAATCACGACTAAAGATGTTATGTGTCGGCTGAATATACAATCTACTCCAGATTGCAACCAGCTACCTAAGGAGTAGATCTAGGGACTGTCGGTGCCTCTACAATACTTTGCACAAAATGTGCGCTGTTCCAAATAAATCGATTTCTTGCACTTCCCAGTCTTTCGAATTACCTGGGAGTTTAGACAAGTTCGTACATAAATTTTGTGGAACAAATCCCAGAGTTCCGATAACTATCGGGACGACTTGTGCTTTTACGCCCCACATTCGGCTGATCTCGATTTCCAAATTCTTGTATTTAAGATGTTTCTCTGCCACCTTGGTAACGACTTTTTGATTGCAAGGTACAGCAACATTGACAAGTAAATACGATTTGTTCTCCAAGTCCCGGATGACTATATCCGGTTTGTTTGCTACTATCGTGCGATCAGTTTGAATTTGTTGGTCGTACAATATCGTACACAATCTAACAGACATCACCTGTTTTGGTGAGTGTTCTTACTACTTGGGGCATGTGTTCGGAACTTCGAGGGCGATACAGATCTGCCAGTGGAGGTAGCTACACATCCTGTCGTGTCTTTTCAAGTATTCAGTCTTTGCTAGGATTGGACAAGCTGAGACAATATGATCAATGGTATCTACGTGTTCCTGACAAATGCGGCATTTATCATCTTGGGAAATTTTGAGAACTGCTTTATCATAATGTCGTGTTCTCAAGGCCTGATCTTGGGCAGCTACTATTACAAGTGCCTTCGATTGTGGCTTCATTCTTCCCCTTTTAAGCCACATAAATGATTGATCTTTATTGACCTGCACCTTGTCCATTCGTTTCAAATATTGTCTGTGGAGTGGTTTGTCTCTCCACGATTTCTTTAACATTCTCTCCACAATTTCTTTAACATTGTTTGTGTCTCAGATTTCATGTTAAGTAGCATCAGAAGTTCAGTGTCTCTATCATTCTGGGTGTCTTGCATAGTCTTCTTCGCATTTCTTCTTGCGACATTTACAATGCCTCTGTTTCCCATTCTTCGGTCAGATTTCATGACCTGCCTCATTAGTGGGTCATTTTGGTAGCTGACTACATACTTTCCCATCCTGGTTATTGCATTGTGCCAGGAGGCTTCAATTTGTCTCAGGCCTCTTCCTCCTTCCTTACGTGACACATAAGGTCTATGTTCATCAGCTCGGGGGTGGGCAACATGATGCATTGTAAGCAGTTTTCTGGTTTTTCGATCCATGATGTGAATTTCAGTCCAGTCTACTAGTCCAAAGCTGCAATCGGCTACTGGCACCGCCAAACTACCTATTGCTGATATTTTATTCCTTGAGTTCAGAGCGGACTGCAGGACAAGTCTCACTCTTCTGTAATACTCCTTGCAAATTCTCTCTTTCATTGTGTCGTTCGAGATGGTCTCACATTCTTCAATACCCTGATATTTGTAAGTTTTACCTGGCTCAAGATCTTGAATCACAGTGTGTCTATCAACTTCAATGTTCTCTGACGTGGTCATTTTGCCTTTTTTTAAGTTGACTTTTGCACACTTGTCAAGACCAAACTTCATGCAGATGTCATTGCTAAAATCATTGATGACAGACAGCATTTGGGAGAGAATCGCTTCATTCTTAGCAAACACTTTAAGATCATCCATGTAAAATAAATGTGATACAGGCATTTCATCACCATGGAGCTTGTAACCAAAGTCAGTGTGCAACAGCTGTCTTGATAGAGGAATCAAACTAATGCAAAACAGCAGAGGGGATAGTGAATCTCCTTGAAAAATTCCCCTGTTAATCTGAATACTTCTTGTTTCTACTACTACTCCCTTTCCGCTGTGTATTAGTAACCTGGTGCTCCACGACTTCATACTAGCCTTGCAAAACTCAACAAGTCTGGGATGAAATCGATAGATCTCCAGGGTCTTCAAAATCCAATTGTGTGGTACACTGTCAAAGGCCTTCTGGTAGTCAATCCAAGCCATGCTTAAATTACGTTTTCATTTCTTTACATCATTCAAAATTATTTTATTCAGAAGCAAGATTTCCTTACAGCCATAGGAACCTTTACGACATCCTTTCTGTTCAACTGGCAACAGATGGTTCTTCTCTAGGTGCCTATACATTTTGTCAGCTATGGCTGCAGTTATAAGTTTGTACATTACTGGCAGGCAAGTAATTGGCCTGTAGTTCTTCGCCAAAGAGCTGTCTCCCGCTTTGGGTAGCAAATACGTGATGCCGCGAGTGAGCCATTCAGGGAGTTCCGTAGGGTTCTCTAAAATTTTATTAACAGCCTCTGCTAGATGAGAATGTAATACTGTTAATTTCTTAATCCAATAAATCCGGATCTTATCAACCCCAAGGGATTTCCAGTTTCCCATGTTCTTAATTGTTTGGCATAGGTCCTCTTTCGAGAATCCTTGAACATGTTCTACGGTTTCCACTAGTCCATTGGCAGCATCAACTTCAGATTGGAGCCACGATGCGTCTTTGTTGTAGGATCTGGTTTTCTCCCAGATTCCTGCCCAAACTGCTTCGACGTCATCTTTTGAAGGAGGGGCAGCATTGCCATTCGTTTTTTCAGTCTGACTGCAATAGAATCTCTTCGCGTCTGTTTCAAACAACCGATTCTGTACGCGGAAATCTTCTCTATGTTTGTACCCACGCTTGGATTTTCTCTTTCAGCTACCATTAGCCTTGTTGTGTCATTGTCAATTAGGTACTTTTGTTCAACATGGAGTATTTTTTGTTGAACTTAAGTTAAAGATGCCTCGGCTAGGAGTGATATTTCACATTGTGTGTTGGCTATCCGTTTCATAATTCTTTTCATCCATGGAGTTACGGAGCTTTTTACTCTGTGTGGCTGTTGGCCATCAGTGTTCTTGGCTGGTCCCAAGATTATCTGAGATACTAGATATCCAGTTGCATACACAATGTGATTGATTTCAGTAATATCTATCCCTCTACTTGAGGTCTGTACAACCTCATTTAAGACGGAATTCGCTGTTTCTATCACTCTCTCAGCATCAGCATTTTCATAAATTCTCCTCAACAGTGCACAGGAACTTGTTCTATCTCACGTTGGAGGAGGTCCCGCATCATGTCCTTATCGTGTGACTCATGGCCAGATGAATTTTCACCGCTGACGGATGTTTCATTTGGAAGAGATGAACCGTCAAGGGGACCATCGTTTTCAGGGATATTAGATGGTTCTAAATGTTCGTCATGTGGATAGTTTGATTGAAGAACATACTCCGCGTTTCTCTGGATGTCTGCAAGTTGTTCTGTGAATTTTCCACTGCTGTGTATGTATTGTCGTTGACTGGCAAGCTTCTTTGAGTCTAGGGTAGGTCTCATATCTGGGTTCCGCTCTCTCCATATCTTAAAAACTTCTATTTCTGAGCCCCCATTTTTCGCTTTTGCATAGTAAAAGCACCACATCACCTCCTTTAATTCATCCTGTGTCCATCTCTGACGAGGGCTTTGAGCTACTGCCGGCTCTGGGTCCCTGGGACTAACATCTGTGGGATGGCCAGATGTCAACAAGGTGACATTAGCTCGGTTTCTGAGCAGGTATGGGATATTGGTAGAACAAGGCACGTTAAGATTTATTGCATTTCTTGTTCTATCCATTTTGCTCATTGGTTTCAAGTGAAGATTCGCAGGTAGCAAATTCGAGTTCACAGATCACCCTTAACCCTTGGATTGTTTCCTGCCATCCGTTACTGTGACCCACAGTGGCCTCGGGATCGCCAGTCGGCATTACTAAATCCTATGGGATTTTCACTGACTGCTGAAGGCAGCCTCCTTCGCTGGCTAATGCAAGGTTCGGGCCTCCACTCTAATCAGTGGCCTGGTGTTTCAACCCAGTTTCTCTCCTGTACCCTCCATCCCTCCATGGGCTGATAACAGGAAGTCCAAAGGTTCATGACCCTTCCCTCTCTACTTACTTTCCACTCTCCTCAAAACGGAGTACTTCTTCGTCTGACGCCTCACCTTCAACCTATTCAGCAAGGGAGGCCCTACCAGTAGCTAGGCTACCACTGAAATAGCTCTCAGGGTCATGGGGGTGCTCAAGCTCCACCACCAACTGCAAGGTCGTGTACTCCCTAGGTGGAGTTGTTATTGTTGTTATTATTATTATTATTATTTCCACAATCAGGCGCTAACCCTGTTAAATTTTGTTATTCAGTATTATTTATAATTATTAAATTATCTAATAAATATGTAACTACTTTATTAAATTAATTTGGAACATGTTCCAGGACCCTAAAATTTTCACAAATTGAAAAGTGGTATTACATAACTATTACTTAGGGTGAGAAAGTATGTGCTGTGTTACCACCACTAGTTTTATGTCCCACACTTGTAGATTCCCGTTTCTTCTTATAGTTCAAAACTCAGATTCACACTCGCCGGGCATCGAACCGAGATTCCGTGCGACCTTGTCGAACCTGCATTGTGCAGACTCCACACATTCGGCATTCACCAAGCAGTGAGCTACTGCTCGCCCAATCCCCAACTGGTGATGTGTACAGCGAACGTTCGCTCCTTTTGATGTATCCACACATGCGGTGTTCACTGAGCAGCATGCTACTGCTCGACTGGTGACGACCAGCTGCTGTGTTCAGAGAAAGTTTGTTCCCTTTAATGTGTCCAAAAGACCGACACGCGGTGGGAAGGGCGAATGCCGAATGTTCATCGCTCGGCAAATAGCGAGTGACCCATCCACACTACTTGGGATTTGGCGAGTGGTTGCTCGCTGTTCGCCGAATAGCGAATATGTGGCGAATATATCCACAAATTCGGCATTCGCCGAGCAGCGAGCTACTGCTCGCCCGATCCCGACCATCTGACGGGCACAGTGGGTCCACGGTGGGCCTGATCCCAACCAGCTGACCGGCACACGGTGGGTAGGGCGAGTACTGATTGTTCGTCACTGTTCGCAAATAGCAAGCAAGTCATCCACACAACTCGGGGCTTTTTTTATAATTTCTTCATTTTCCTTGTTCGACAATTTATCTTTTATCAATTTATATCTGTTATCAATTTATATCATTCAAGGGTTTTTATACACAATCATTTTGAACTACATTTCATCACTACCTATACAACATTTGAAAACAGTAATTACCTAATATTGTATAGGTAATTATATATTGTGATTGTATATTGTGTTGGTGACAGAAATTATGTTCTGTGATATCTTGTATGCCGCATTCATTTTTGGGGGTTTAAATTATTGAAATTTACAAAAACTTCTTTCATAGTTTGTTCAGCTGAATCTGTCACTGATTCTTCTGACATCTGTTTCCCCATTGGCCTTCTATATCAAAGTGACTGTGGTGGTTGGGGATGCATATTTATTAATTTATGGTTTCAGACAACTTCAAAGTTCATTAAGAAATAGAAAGTTTTATTACAATTAATTAACAGAAGTCCGTAAGTAATTTATTTTTTGCTAGCAATTTGAATTTGCTGGTGGAAATTGATAAGTGTCTTTTACCAAACTACATATGACCAGTGCATTTTAAGGCAAGTTTATTCTCAGTACCAGCAATACAAAGGTCTTTTGTTTGTATTGTAGGTAAATGAAAAAGGGATTTTCCAGCGTAGTTCATTTAAGAGTTTCATACTACAGTGTTATCATACAGGTTATACAAGAAAAACAAATCATCATACATCCTGTGAGAATTAAGTAAGCTAAAATTATTTAATGTGACAATTTGATTACAATTTTGAGTTCAGTGGGAAGAGGGTAAATTTGTTTCCTGTGCTACTAAATTTAAAAACTTGTGTTGAATGTGTTCATTTTTTTACCATAAACTAGATAATATGGTGCCTCTGAAGGTAAAATATAAAAAAACATTGATCGAACCAATTTTAAATACAGCATTGTAAACCTATGAAGAATTTGAAATTAGGTGGCCATATGTCTTTGAGAACTCTGTATTCAGTTGGCCTTGGATAAGACGTATTTAATGTGTAGATCAAATCTCAATTTTGCCTCAAAAATGATGCCAAGATCTTTAAATTGATCCATCCTTTCTAGCCCTGGTTTTTAAATTTGTAATTAAAGTTAATTTGTTTTTGTGATCTCACAAATTTCATGATCTTGTGTATATTTATATTTCAGGATAGATAATTCTTTTCACATCAAGAAATGACTATTTAAATTTAATGTATCTAGAAACTGTTATTCAATCCTGATACTACACTGTAATTTCATATCAGCAAACAGTAGAAACTCACTATCACTTAAAAAATAATTGAGTCATTAATTGATAAAGATAAACAATACTGACCCTAAGTTAGTGACTAAGAAGAACATTAATGGTCACTGTTCACTCTGATTATTTTAACATAAATATCCTTCTGAGATATAGACAGATATCCTGCTTCGATGTTGTTCTCAATAACATCCAGATCTAGATCGATCAATCACCAATTCACTCTGATCAGATATATGCAAAGACTCAAAATTTCTACAAACAATTTAACAATATTCTGAGGGGAATCTGCTGATTATCCTTAATATACAAAATTAGGCAGCCTCCTGTCTCATGAATTATTAAAACACTTTCAGATATCTGAAAAATTAGTGTAATCAGCATCTCAATGGTATTTTTTATAATTGTTGTGAGCTTTAGATTTCTCCCTAGGCAATAATTTCATCTCTTTTGAATTCCATGATGAATAAGATGTGGGAAAGATAATTCTTTTAGGTACATGCTTGTCTATTATTTTAAACAATTCGTAAAGAAATTACTGACACTTGAAGTGAATTTTTAAGAGAAAACTGTCATCCCAATCCAAAGTATTGTATAATATTGAACAGCCAATAAAAAGCGTAAAGGGGTGGAGAGTTGCAAATAAAAACGATACCATTTTTAATTAGTTAAATGTTATCTGCAATGCATGTAGGTAGTGTTGTTGCTGGGTAAGGAAGAATAAGGCATATGAGACTGGTTATTGCATAGTGTTAAATACCTGGGTAATGGCTGGTCATCAGCTAGATCATATGTTAAGTGTATGCAGGTGAAATAAAAGTTCCTGTTGTAAGTGATTTAAATATTTATATAATCAGTTCTGATGCATACAAAAAGCATTGCTTTGCAGAAACTTTGAATGTTGCTTTAAAATATCTTATAAAGAAATGACCTTCACGTTTACCTTATGAACAATTGCTTTTAGCTGACAATTCCTATTTTAGAATTACCAATTGAATAATCACAAGAAATTCACTGTTTTGAAGGATACATTAGACCCCTCCCTCCCTTTTTTTCTTTCTTCTTTAAAACCTCGTATGTTACGTGCTTAAAATTAAACTTGAAAAATTACTTAATATAATAATTACATTTTATTTTACTACAAACTCTTTTATTAATAACATAAAATAGAACAAAAAAATTATTTTAAAACATCAATGAATTTTTTCACTTGGAAACATTTATGTTCAAGAAGTGATCTTTCTACTGAATTTGGATTATTATGACTTGTCATTCTTTGGACATGGCAATGATATACAGTAAAACTTGCTCTATGCGGAAATCTGTCTAATGTGCACTTGAAACGCGGTTCTGCCAATCAACAAATTCTACACCTACAGTATTAAATTGAACTAGGGGAACCCTGCACATGTTGTTCTGCCCTTCATTTCCCTCTTTCCCCTTCCATCTCTCTATCTCATTCACATTTAGTTGCAGATTCTGCACATCTCGGGGCAGGTGAGATAATATTGAGAAGCGCCAGACCAGCAAAAATGTCATAGAATGTTCATGAAGGTCTCATCCTGTAGATTGTGATGTGGGAAATGTTTCTTTGAGGTCTTTGGCCTTAAAAATTTTAGTTTTTAATGCTCTAGAATGCTTCGTTTAGGAGTTAATTAATGATATTGCTGCCGAGTGTTGCAGATTGTATTTGATGTGAAATGTTTAGTTTTGTTCTACAGTGCCATGTAGTGGAATTACAACAGAATTAGCAGCACATAAACCTCAGTAATAATAATAACAACAATAATAATAATAACAATAATAATAATGATGATGATGATGATGATAATTTAGTAGTGCCAACTTTCATGAAATTGTTCGTAGTGTCAGAGTTTACCTCTTATAAGCCAATACTGCAGCAGAAATAGAAAGTCATCATATGTGATTGAAGGTCACTGGAATGTTCTTCACAATGCTAACTAAATTTCTTTCTGGCATAGGAGCCAATGAAGAGGGAGAGTAGGAAGATGGATCAATATAAAGCCTTGTTTTATTAAGCCCTTAAGGAAACAATGAACTTCACTGACATCTTCGAAATAATTCTTCCACGAATATTTACTTTTCCTTAAATATTGTTTCCACAAATATTTGCTTTTCTGGTAATGATCAGATTACGAAATGGAAGTTGTGAATATCCAAGAAAACAATAAAATAAAAATGAGATCATTCATGAATGAAAAGACAATTTGTGTGTCCATTGTTGAAATAGGTGACTAATGGACTAAACCTGTGGTTCCCTGGTTTTGTAAAGTCATGATATGTGTTCACAATCAATTTTAGTGCTTGCAATAAAAGAGTAAAAGAGGAATTTGCCTCAAAATCTGCTGTTAAGTAATGTGATAAAGATTGGTGCAAGTATCACTGGCTTATTCCAAAGAGCAGAGGATTTTCATGGACAAGAAGTTGAATAAATTTCAGACTTTCAAAATTCATTGTATTGTACAATCAGATGCTCCAATTATTTTTCAAGAGAAGCTCCAAATCCATACTTGGACAAATTCTATTGTATCCTTCCACATTCTGTTCAGTCGTACTTTACTTTCTGTTAAGTTATATGTGCTTTTGGTCATCTGAATTTATATGTTTTGATCATACTCTTCATCGAAACTTTTTTTGCATTTCAATATAGTTTTCTATTTGTTGACAGGGTGCCCAGATGGAATTACCGGTTGGTGTTTTCTGTGAAGGAATATGGAACACATGAAGAATTGCCATTGCCAACTGGAGAATTTGTTATCAGGATTTCAATCCTGAAATGTATAACATTAATAATCGAAGTGTCCGTCAATACAAAAATTGTATATAATTTAAATTTGCGCTGCTCTCTGCATTCTATTGATGATGTTTCTCATTAATTGAGATAACAGATTCTATTCTTGAGCATTGTATTTTATGAGGCCCTCCTCAGCCATGAATTTATGTAATTAGATTCGTTAGTATCGGAGCAAGGTAAACTTTTGTAAGAAATCAATATGTATGTAAGTCATTTTTGTTATAATGTATTTATACATATTACCATATGTTATGGCTAGAACATTGATTTACTTGAAATTTAAAATGGTGTTAAAATATTGCTACTGTTCATTGAGAACATGGCTGCATAAGGGCAGGGAAGACAAGACTTTAGTAGCAGGTACTGGTGTGCTCTTAGAACATTTCTTTTGTAATTTATTGCTTATTTGGTTGTATGATGTAAAGGCTTTTTGGTTTGCAGGAATGTGACTTACTTGTATATCATCAGAATGAATAAGTTCTGTTGGTTGAAATAGGCCTAATGCACTGCTATGCAGTGTTCTAGTTGTAATATACTTGTATATTAGTGCTTGAGCATTATATTGCATTCCACATGCAAGTACTTTGCAACTGTGAATTTTAATGTTTTCATCACCTAACTTCTAAGAAAATTTGAATAGTATATCATGAGTTAAACAGGCCAAAGGAACATTAAAGACTAGTACATGGAGCTGATGGGAAAGGAAATGTTAGTTTTTAGTGTTAGCTCCTTCTGTCTAGTAAGAAAAAGAGTTGTTAAAAGGCTGCGAGCAATTGCAGTTTGCATCATGTTGATATTCCAAGGAGAACAATCTATCCTTGAGATAGCGATATATTCTTCCCATGTTGGTGCTTCAATTCTCTGCATTCCTGTAAAATAAAGTAATTCTACAAGATCTTTAGCCAGCAACATGAATTTGGAAAAGGATACAAGCATTCTAAAAAAAAAATTATTGCATACTGTAAAATTTCAACACCAATGATAGGTAAAATTTGTGGATTGTATTCCTGTTATTTCTTATCAGCTCTCAGCTATTTAAATTGTACAGTATGGTAGTAAAAGCAAACAGATTGTGGAAATGCATACTTGATGAAAAGTATTGTTTGCCACTTAAAATTTTAGTGTTGCACTAAATGTTATTTTCAAATGTGATTTTAATGAATGTAATATGAGTGCATTTTAACTTTTCATTTGTCAGTGAACATTCTGGACATGTAACTTCATATTCTCTTATTCTTCTCTTTTGCGGTGCATTTTAAGAAGTGTGGGTGATTAAAATATTGATAATAAGGTTCATGTACATTCTTTGTGTGTTTAGTGCTCTAGAATAGTGCAAAAATCTGTTTAAAATGCCAACTTCCTCTTTTTCTAGTATATAATATTTTGTTTCAGTGTGCACTGCGTATGAAGTTCCCCATAAACGTTTGGTGTTTTTCCCACAAAAGATTACTGCAATAATTTTAAATTTTATAAAAAAAAAATTAATATTTGCACATTATTCACTAATTTAACCGGATTCTTTTCCTCTTTTGTAAGAGTTTATGTGATATGCCAATGCTAAAGCCAGCTTTTGTAAGAATTGTTGCTCCCAACTTTTCAGGTTGCAAGAGTCTGATTAATTTTTGCAATTACATATTATTAATTTTTGAAGTTGAATATTTTTTTCAATTTGTGTGCATTTTAAAAAGATCTGTAGTATACTAAATTTGATGACCAAGACTGCAAGAGATTCTTGTTAACTTTTTGGTGAGTCGTTAAAATTAAGTAAGTGAAAATTAAAGGAAATGTTCATTTGTATCTTTTCCTTGAATGATACCGCAATATAGGTTGTATTTCAGAAGGTATTTTATTCAGTGGTCACAAGTTAGTTTTCCTGAACTATGAAGAAAACATTGAAAGACTTGTATAAGAATGTATTTTCAATCTGTTTTGTTCAGATGTTTTGTTGTAAATGAATTCCATTTTTATAACAAAAGTGAATGCTGATTAATGTGGTATTTTAATTTGTGGCCAACATGTACCAATTATGTGCCCTGAACAGAAGTTATGTGACCTTTCTTTGTCCAGCTAATATGAAATCAGTTTGTACTATTAAACAGTTGAAGCCCAAATATCTTCACAGGCTGCCTGTGTGTGCTACAGTAATTAAAAACTGATATTTAAGAGATCTTACATTCTACAAGTGAAAGGCATTCTGACCTTTGAGAGAACATTGTACTCAAAATTGTCATAATTTTGGTATTCAGTACGTATTCAGATTTCATCAACAGTTGTTCTTTAACTCTTCAAATTAATCTTAATTCAAGTGTGTGAAGGATTCCAATACTTTTAATGCTAATTATTCTATGTGCCTCATTGGGCAAAACATACTTAAGTGATGTAATTCTACTCTATATTACTTCATTTACAAGATGTATTGAATGTTTTTCTTATCAGCCTTACCCAAAATTTTCTTTATCACAAATAGTTTTGTGCATGAATGGGATGTTGTCCTCTACTAAGTAATGGCCAGATTACCTTTTGCGTGTAGAAAATTCATTTTAGTATGAATGCTATGCAAGATTTTGAGATGTACCAAATGGAGTTCACACTTCATTGTTGCACCCAGTTGCAAAGGTACATTAATTTTCTTACTTTATCACAGAAGTTGCTATTAAGCATTTGAACTATTTGTACTCATAATTTTCTATGTGATATTCTATTGTAAAGATGTTTTGTCTCTAATACACATAGGTTTGCTTTGTGAGACGGTAATTCCTGTAATAAATGCTTTCAAATTATGAACTATAGTAGACCATACCTAGTGTAAGAAAGTAGTAGTTGTTGGTATTAAACAATCTTAGAGAATTAAATTTACATTTCTCAGATTTTTGTGACTGGGTGCTTTTTAAATTGAAATGTTTAATTCATTACCTACCAGAAACTTGACCTCAGTTGGAGTCTTATATGGTATATATAAGAACACAAAGTTATTGTGAAGAAAATTATTTCTTGTGAATTTTTGTTTCAAGAACCTTCTTTGTATTGTACTTCTATTTCTGTGTGCAATTGAGCCTGCGTGAATGAGTATTTCATATTAGTAAAAATACTACTTTTGATCTCAAGAGTTTGTGATTGTTATAATTTTGTGCTCGTGTATTATTCTGTATGGATCTTTTCTCTTACTGATATGTATGATGTGTACAGTTTCTTTCAGTCTGTCCTTGTTTTGACCTGGTGTAGATAGCATAATTTTTCCTATGTAATATATAACTTTTATGACCTAGGTAACTGATTCAATAAATTCAGCTGTTGATAACTGATCTTTGCATACCTTTTATTCCAAGTCATATACATATAAATATATAATTGTGGGATATCGTGTAGATTTTGCACTTTGGCAGAGGTGTATTGGATAAGCTTTTCAGCATTTTAAGTAGAATGCTACAAATTTACAGTTATAGCTTCTGTTTGTGATTGCAGTGGAGTATGTGTGAAAATTTGTAAATAAAGTCATTGTTAACTGGGATATTTAATATTTTGAAATGTTTACGGAGATGTCATTTTGTGAGAACTGAAAGTCTACATCCTTGGCTACTTATTGTTCCTTAACTTCCAGTTAGATGATACAAAGTACTGGATTTAAATTATATGAAGTTGTATGTGTAGATGACAATAAATGTTTTTGAGGCACTTTAGATCATTTTTGTTTTCGTCAAATCCTTACACCCGTACCCCAATGTACGTAAATTAGCGGGGTAAATTTTGCCTGTCTTAGGGCCAGGCATGGCGCTAATTTCCGTCTATCTGTCAAAACTTGCATTCGTCAGGGACATGACTATTCGAAATCGACGCTCACTGCAATGCGTGGGACAGGTTGATGAGACTTCAGTACTCGAATAAAATTAGAAACATTTGATTGTTGAAAAGTAGTTAGAGCACAAATGGGCAAACTGTTCTATAAGAAGAGACTGCACTCATTGAAAGTGACAACCATCCAAGGACCTTTTTTTAATTATTCCGCATTAATCGTGTTGATGTTTTGAGGTGGCACCACCATCGCATCAAATGGTGAGCCTCGAAAATGGCGGATGAACAGGTGAGTCCGAACCCCTGATGTAAACTCAGAAATATATGTGGTGTGTTTCCTTACCGAAATTAGAAATTTCTGTGCACTGAATGTCTGCAATTTTTACCAAGTGAAGTGGTCAAATTTAAACTTCATTTATAATTTTGGCTGTGTTAAAATGCCGAGGACATCGTCAGCGAGTCGTCTGCTCCCACCGGAACAAATCAACACAAGTTCAAAACGCTCTTACAATTAACATTTTTTATTCTTCAGGAGAATGACAAATATAATTCTTAGATTGACGTTGCTTGACAAGATGTGAAGTACCGCTGCATTTCATTTTTCCTTCTATATGTGGCTGTACGATGTAGAATTTCTTCTGAGATCCCAATGTTAAAAACGCGTTGCATCTCAATTTCCAATGGCGTGCTTGTGCCAGGTTTTTTGGTGAACGAAGTATATTGACTAGGAATTAATTGTATTGAAAATAAGCTTTTTGTATGTGTAATATTTTTCTTTTATAATTAATTTCAAGAATGGTAAGTGTGTTTATCAACAGCACCCTCCAACTGGAAGCTGATGTTTTGCTGAAGCTTAACCTTACTGTTTTAGGAAGTTCGGCAGTTGGAGTTACTATGTAAACAATTATATGAATCTTCTGATTCTGCTCAACGAGCTGAAGCAGAAAAGGCTTTAGTGAGCTTTCAGAATTCTCCAGATACTCTCTCAAAATGTCAATTGCTACTTGATAGAGGTGATTCATGTTATGCCCAACTTCTGGCTGCCACTACTTTGACCAAACTTGTTTCTCGCAGTGCTCAAGGTTTAAGTCTGCAACAGAGAGTAGACATACGTAAGTGCTTAACCAAAATATGATAAGAAGCTGCTTTTGGCATGAGCCATTTTTACTTCTTTTGGTAGATTGTTTTTATTGTAAGGTAACTGTAACATTTCTTCGTTACATTGTTGAGTGGATTCCATTAAATTCTATTTGGTAAATTTTGCATGCTTTTCCAATTTATTGTACCCTCACTTATTGAATGACATGTATTGTCTGATGTTAATGGCAAGTGTTGACAGTTAACTTTGTAGCTAATCAAATATAATCATGTAATGCCATAATGTGTTGCAATTTAGTTACATGGTATGATGTGCTGTGTATAACTAACCGTGCTTGTTTTCTCTCTATCAGGCAACTATGTCCTGAATTACTTAGCAACACGACCTAAACTTCCCAACTTTGTGATTCAAGCCTTGGTTGCATTATTTGCCCGAATCAGTAAGCTTGGCTGGTTTGATAATGATAAAGATGAATTTGTCTTCAGAAATGTTGTTACTGATATCACAAAGTTTTTGCAGGTAAGTAAGAGGTAGTATTTTTGGGGAAAAGCAATAGAAATTTCTTAATAATTTTCTGCTGTTCAGCAAGAGTTCTTTGTATGAGTTTGCATTTCATTTTGTGTGTTTTATTTTCTATACATTTTCAATTGTATCATTTCATTACCTTTTTTTTATGATTAGCTTTTCATTACTAGGAAGTTTAAAAAGAGAAAAATGTCATTTTTATTATGTACATTAGTACATTATTGTATGGTTTCTGTTTTTGCTGTATGTTTTCCAAAAGTTTTGTATGTTATTGAATAAGATATGTTAAAACAACTTGCTGTGTATGATATTGTTAAATATGTAAAAATATTCACTGTGTATTGAATGATGAAATATTTCTCGGGTACACTAATGTTAGGAGTGTTGCCTGATAAAAAACATCAGTACCATTCCATTGTTGTTATTCACTAAGAGTTCTGACAAATTTGTTGAAAATTGAAAAGCTGTGTTGTTTTCTTCTCAGTATTTTTTTATGAAGTTTTCATTCCCATCATTCACATTAAATAATGTTTTAATCCAGATTTATGGAAATTGTGATCTTCAAAACTTGGTAGCCAAAAACTACCAATAAAAATCCAATTCTAAAAGGCATTTTTTTGATCCTATTCATAATCAGTACTTTTTTTTACATCAAATACTTGTATAATTGATCATAAAATGGGTTTGTATTTTATTTTGAGCACACGACTATGTTTTGCTTTGCTTTGTGTGTGAATTTGTTTTCAGCAATTTTCTTGTTCATTTATGCTGTCACATGTAATGTACTTACAAACATTTGTATTGCGTTTTTGTGTTCTATCTCACGTAAATAAATTGAAACATCTTACAAAAGTTGGTGTATTTATTCTCCTACGCATAATACACAATATCTGTTACTGATCAGAATTCTTGATTTAAGTTCCCCTTACCAATTTTTTTTGTGTAATGGCATGAATGTACTGTCTTTGAATGCTGTAGTAGCAATGCTGACACTGTTACAGTGTTTCAGTTGTTAGCTTCCTTTACTGACAGTGTGTGCCAGTGTCATTTGGGATAACAGTAAGATGCATTGGAAATGGATGAATTGTGATTAGTTCTTGTGATAGGTGCCATTATTTGGTGTGTATGCAATGTCACAACATTTTTAGTAACTCAATTTTTCAAAACTATTTTGTATCATTCTATTATATTTTAAATCATATAAATTAATTTATATTTTTCATTGTGTTAATTCATTTTTCACTTCCACTTAAGGGCTCTGTGGAACATTGCATGATAGGCGTCCAGTTGCTGTCTCAGCTTACGTGTGAAATGAATCAAATATCAGAGGCAGATGCAAATCGATCTTTAACAAAACACCGTAAGATAGCATCTTCATTTCGAGATACACAGCTTTTTGAAATATTTAGGTTATCATGTACTCTTCTGGGTACTGCCAGGGAAAATTGCAAGAGTTTGAACTTCAATGATGAAGGACAGGTATGTTATTATTTTTTGAAAGAATAGTTTGACCATTGTTCTCTAATGCATTCTTTCTGAGAATCATTTAAATTTTTCATTTTTCACAGCATGGTTTGATGACCCAACTTCTCCGACTTGCCCATAACTGCCTAACATTTGACTTTATTGGAACATCAACAGACGAGTCGTCTGATGATTTGTGCACTGTACAGATCCCCACAAGTTGGAGACCAGCCTTCTTGGATTTTACCACACTCAAATTATTCTTTGATTTATATCATTCACTACCAAATACTTTGTCTCCGTTGGTATGTATATGATTGTACTATTTGAAAGCAAAGGTTCCTAACATTAGTCTTTCATATTTTCTCCATATTTCAGGCACTTTCTTGTTTAGTTCAAATTGCTTCAGTTCGCCGCTCTCTCTTTAGCAATACAGAGCGGGCCAAATTTCTTACTCATTTGGTGAATGGTGTGAAGCATATTTTGCAGAATCCACAAGTAAGAAATAAAGAGTTATAAGTGATTTTTAATATGTAAGAAATGTTTTTAGTGCTTCATTGTGATTTTATTTGTCATGGTTGTTACATCTTATAGGGACTAAGCGACCCCAGCAATTACCATGAATTTTGTCGCTTGTTGGCTCGCTTAAAATCAAATTATCAGTTGGGAGAGCTGGTGATGGTTGAGAATTACCCAGAAGCAATTCAACTAATTGCAAAATTCACTGTGCAAAGTTTACAGGTAAAATAGAATTATTGAATTTCTGTTCTGGCTCAATTTATTTTATTGTTACCATTTTGTGTCATTTTAATTGGAATTCCACTCTTCTAAGTTTTATGGAGCAAATTATTTGTGTCAAGCCACTTCTTATTCAGAGAGTGCTATCTTCCTTTTAAATAATAGAAATAGCAAGAATTTTTCTTTGTCTTGAACATTTTTTGCCTATGAAGAAAGAGAGCTGGTAGGAGTGGTGGGAGAAATCGCATTTATTGCCCATGATGAAAGCGCGTTGAGAAATTACCACTTTCAAAGCCCTTACTTCGAAGTGCACATTATTTTCAATTTTGAAACTCAAGTGTTATCTTTAAACATATAAAAGTAAGTACTCAACCCAACAATCGATGTTGACAGGTTTAAAATAGTTACTGTAAAACTGGGTAACACCACCAACGAAGGGTGGTTCCAATCATTTATGCTTCTTTCGAAAATCACAATCTGTGTCAGAGATATTAATTCTTGAAAGTATTTAATAAACATTTGATGCAAGTGTATATGTAGCATTTATATATAAAGTTGAACATAAAATAAAATCTAAAAATGGAAAGTCAAACTACTTTGAGTAGGTAGGAAGAGAAATATTTGGTTGAGGAACTACTGACATGTGCAAACTCTGGGGTTCCCCTTACGGGACTGAAACATTTATATTGTTGAGCACCAATTTGTTTAAGTCATCTAAAGGGAATAGGAAGAACTGAGAAACAACTGACAATTGATGAGGAAGATATTGGCTTTGTGGAGTTTTAGGAAGAAACTAAGAACTGACAAAAATATAAAAAGGGTCAACAGGCATTCATTCTACCATTCTTTTATACTTTTTGAATTTTCAGAAATTATTGATTGAGGTCACCACCAGCTACACAGTATTGATTACTACGAAACTTTTGCAGTGACCCAGACAGAGTGAAGATCTTTGTGAAACTTAGTGTTAAACATCCAGAAAAAAAATCATTGATTCTTCAAAAACTAGTACTAATGTCAGCTGTATAGGGCTGGCACACTGCTTCCTCCATAAACAATGATGGAAGTCTTACCAGGATCTGACTACAATGGAAATCTTAGTGTTTGGTTTGATAGGTGTAAGCTTGAGGCCTGGTTTTCTGACATTGTCCTTCCATTTATATGAAGATTTGAAGATCCAAAGTTCTTCATTGTTGACATCTTGTCTAGTCGTATTCCCCTGTAAATTGTTTAGATGTATGAAATGCACAATGTTCACATTGTGCTATTGCCTTCTAATACAATTCATCAATGTCAGCAACTTGTTGCAAATTTTTTGCCCTCTGAAATTTGCATGAAGGAAAGTTACAGATCAATGGAAACAGTGCTACAGATGCCTGATTTCCAAATCAAAATTCCTCCATCTTAATTTTAAGAGAGAAGTATATGAAGAAATTTGGAGCTTACAGGGAATCAATCATTATTTCTAGTGTCAGAAAGGTAGGGATTATCCCTTCCTGCTCAGAAAAAATTATCTGTCAGATTGTAGGTGATTAAGATGATGCTTCACATGCTCATAGTTTGAATCTTTAGTAGATCACCTAAAAGTATCAGGGAAACCATTATTGAACCAACGCATGCATGAGGGGGAAACAAGTATGAAGACAGGAATATCTGAAACTTTTTAACACTCATTTACATTTAGAGCTGGGGAGGGGGGGGGTAATCATCAGTGATTTTGAAGAGGAACTTGGCTGATTTAGGTGAAGAAAAGCAAGTAAATTTGTTGTGACTGATGGTTTTAATAAGGAAGCTGTCAAAGAAAGCAAAGGAAGTCAAGATAAAAAAGGCAGAAATTAGTGGTGGCTGGTGCTGTAGATGGGGGGTTCTAGCTCCATTGAATGATGGAAATGTAGTTTAAACAGATGTAATGTTATGTTACGGAGCTCCTCCTAATACTAACTGCAAACTATTTTTTGTGTGTGTTCCAGAAGCTTAATGGTTCTTTGATCTTTCTTTTAAGTGGTTTAAATGCTTTAAATGCAATGAAAAGAAGAGATTCATTATGCTATTTGTTATAGTTTAGAGCAAGTCTATGTCTATGTATTGTCACTTCCAAGTAATACACCAGCAAAGCAAAACAGATCTGCCTTTGAATCACACACACAGTACACCTACATTTACTATAAAAAAAACTGAATATTTTATTAAATGAATTTTTTCAGATTTTACATTTTGAATAAAATTTTGTTGTACGTTGAAATACGTTTTCCAGGATCGTTATTTAGTTTTTCTTCAGTAGGGTATGAACTGAAGGCAATTTTTTTAAATTTTACATTGAATTCATTGTCTAATACCAGGGAAACAAGTGTTAAAGATGCCTCATCTTCACTAAAGGAAGGATTAATCTCATGCACAAAATCGGAAGATATTCTTTCTGGGAAAGATTGGTCTCACATACATTGTGCGTAATAAAGCAAAATCACTTCAGGGATAGGTGCTGTGAGAACTTCATGTGATTACTTCCAGTTGTACAACAGGATAATTCTTCCAGGACAAAACTTCCACACAAAAATTGCACTCTTCAAAGCACATTTTGAACCAATGAATCTTACATTCTACAAAAATTCACCGAACATTCTAAATGGTGCATTCAATGCAGTAAAAAATGCATTATACATCTATACCTTCAACAGCAAACATAGTTTACAATGATGTTTAGATGAAGTCAGAAAACTTGATATACCCTTCCAATTCCCCGAGGCCACTTGAGGCCCATGGCTTCGCGATGTAAGCCTATGGCCCTTTCTGTGTATCATTGCAGTAGTAAAATTCACGGGGATGACCAAGTTCTCACAGTGTTGAGGCTTAGGAAAGTGCGGCAGGTTAGATAGCTTGTGCTTCATAATTTTAATTTTTGTAAGCTTGACATCACACATTGGTGTGCTGTCTGGCTTATAACTAAACTCTAAAGAGTGTACAGGTGCGTTCCACAGGTGAGTTTCACAGATGCTTTTTGATTTCAAAACACATTGCTATTCCTGCAAAATCGTGATTGTTAAATGACATTTAATCAAAAGGATATATTTCTAAAATATAATTAGTACTTGAGGAATTTCTGGGGTTTGTGAAGCCATATGTATGAGTCACTACTAGTGGAAGCATGAAATATTAATTAATGGAGAATTTGGTATGGTGAAAATTCCAACAAAGAATAGGAACAGACAGTTCATTGGTAGAATAGAGAAAGTAGTAATGAAGGATTAAAATGAAATAGTTTTCAAAGGAAGTAAGAGAAACACACTTTGTGTTCCCAGAGATAGGAGATATTTCATAAGAGAAGAAAAGTGATATTTGCAATGTTAAATATAATACTCGAAGAGAAACATTTATTTAAAAACATTGATGAAGTTAAAAATGAGATTGATTCATTTTTTGTTTATTGAACATTAATTTTCTTTTCTGTAAAATACAGATTTTTCTGTTTTGTCTGTTATAGTGTTTTACATTCTGTTGTAATACCTAGATACTGAAAAATGTTAGGGCTGTCATAAAACTATTTGTGAACTTCTTTCAAAATTAATTCTTTTGTACTTTGTACTTCGCAATATTTTAAGATCTGAAAATGGTAATTGGATTCACCTGCATTGAAATATTACAATGAGTTTCAATGAGAAATAGTGGAAGAATTGGAACCACTCATAATGTATGAGTGACATTGATTAGCCTATTGTTGCTTAAAACTTCCATTTTTAAATTTAGTTGCTGATAAGTATTAATACAACACAATTTTAGTCCAGTTGACCATGCAGTTTTCAATGCTTGCCGTATGAATTTTGTATTGTGATTCATTATTATTATCATTATTATTATATACTTGTACCCAGATAAACTAATTTTATAATTCCTCCATTGTAATAATGTTATTTATAATGTTGTAACATTCAATTGCGAGACACACCGAAATTCAGCACAAATTTCATCTAAAAGACTGAATTAATGTTGCATTGGGTGGAATGCTGCTCCCAACACTTGAATGTGTTGATAAAGTGTGATAGACTGGCAGCAACAATAATTTTTGAAGCCAAGAGCTTGGTTGGAGTCGCTGATTCCCAAGCAGTAGAGAAATGGGATTCAACAGACATAATGCTGGTACTGTGCTTCAATATGAATTGAAGCAACAAAGGTTGAGAAAACAGTACCTTCAAAAATTTAGAAAGGATGTTTAATCATGACCTTGCAATTATCATATTTTTGAGGTGACTTCAACTCTGATAGTTGCAACTTCTGGCCCAGGTATGCAGCTTTTCAAAAGATTTTGAACAATTTGGTCAAAACTCTAAAAAAACATGTAAGCAATGAAGTTCCTAATGTGTGTTCTACCATACTTGGATTTCTTGAACACCAATTTTCAACTCAAAAACAGCTACAAGATGATTATCGAAAATTACTGGAGCTAACAATGATCTTTCTCAGTAGCATTTCAAAGAATGTGATATAATTCCTTAAACCAGGGGCTGCAAGTCATGCTAGATGGGTGGCAAACGCTACATATTCATTCAAGAGAGATCTATTTCTAGATCAATTTCAGTTTTCTTATAGGGAGAACTCTTTGACATGAATATATGTATAGACATGTATATTGAACAATCTCTAGAACTAATTTTTCGAAAGTGGGAGTCTAGCCTTGTTGGATGACAGTTTTTCAACAGTATTTAAGGTCATAATGGCTCAAGTTAAGCATGAAGAAGAGAAACAAGAAATACACCAGCAAGTAAAAATCAAAGAAGTGAAATGATCCATCTATCTTTACGAACATACAAAGTTTTGGTCTTTTGTAACTCCTGGTACAAAATCTTTCTTCACAAGATTTTCTGTGCCAGTTTCCTTGGTAAAGACCTTTCAACATGAAAGGGATGATACTGGTTACAAAAGTGGAATTCGAAAACTTACGAAGATAGTTTTCTAATACACATAACATAAATTGATTCAGGGTTACAATAAGATTTTCACAAAAGATGAATCCGACAAACAATTTGTTATACATATCATTGGCGAAGATAGCAAAAATACAATTGCTGCTGAATCCTCTCTTAGCAAAAAGTCAACTGCAGCTAAATTCTGTTAGCAAAAAATCCAACTGCTGATAAATCCTCTCTTAGGGAAAAATAATGCTCACTATTCATTTGTTCAGATTGTGTTTTGATTATTCAGAAATGACCTTTTGTAGCTTTCTTTA
This sequence comes from Acheta domesticus, assembly GCA_031308135.1. NCBI lineage: Eukaryota > Metazoa > Arthropoda > Insecta > Orthoptera > Gryllidae > Acheta > Acheta domesticus. The sequence continues at coordinate 73,058,940 of JAHLJT010000631.1, forward strand.
GGTCAAGGGCTACCATTTCATCATTTAGGACTTTTATTATTAGAACCTTTCATAATCCTAAAAACCTAATCTTCAATGATTATTTTTGTCTTTGAATGCTTATCATATATTTACAAAACCATTCAAAACCATCACATTGCATCATCACTTCATGGAAACACTAGCTTTCTCTCACACCTACACCAGCCTACAATCATGCTGCAATCTTATTTTAGTAATAACTAATTAGTATTTTTTATTAACGATCATTGTTCATTCAGAGCATCATAATGAATGTTGAACTAGTTCTTTAAAAAAGGCTATGACATATGTGTCCTGGTGGAAAGGACCACAAGTACAGGAAATGTACAAAATACATATAACTTTGCAATACCTCAAAAATTAAAAAAATATTTTAACCCAAATCTGCAGAAAATAATTGTAATACAATTATTAATAAATGCCCTATATTCTAAATACATTACAATACTTAGTTCTATTAATAACACAAAGTATGAAATTCATATAATATTATTATACATGCACGTTTTCTTGAGCCCAGGAATACCTACCCCCCCCCTCTCCTGTGCCAACATTAGTTGAATTAAGAAGAAATGATAGCAATGAGCATTGTAGACAAAATTTGATATCCAGAAATGTTCACTCATGTGTAGTAGAAACTATTTTTCATTGAAAAACAAGCTACAAATTTTATATAAAATTCCTTTCGCCAAAGTAATCAAATTCTCCACTCCTCTCACAACTAAGAAAGCGAGGGCTCAAGAAAATGCGCAGATAATGCTTATATTAGTTCTTAAATATATATTAATATTTTACTTAATGTGTTCTGCCCTCTCCCCCTTCTCAGTGGTCTCTGAGTACTGGAATAGCATTGGAAAAAATCTCTTTCTTTGTAAATAAAATTGGAGTGTACCTTTTTTATTTCAAAATAACTGTTTTCTTAAAATCACACATGCATTTTAAGAAAACAGTTATTTTGAAATAAAAAAGGTACACTCCAATAATTCAATTATTCTTATGATTTGTGTCTGTCTGTTTGCCTGCATTTATGACAAAAATATGCAGTTGCAGTTGTGCAGAACATGGCGTAGGTGGGAAATGAGATCTGCATGCGGTATACAGCACTCATTACACACCTACACTGTTTAACTATTGTGCATTTTTTCCACCTAAAGAGACCCTAGTACCTTTTTTATGTAAGGTCACATCATCATCTAGGTCTTTATCGACCACGATTGGGTTTATCATTATGGTAACAGTGAAGATGACATGATATAGTGATGATGGGGGTGAAAGGACGAACACAAATACAACCATGCCTGAGGCGAGACTTTGAACCCGCGACCCTTCAGTCCAAGTTGTTGTTGTAATTGATAAACAAGACGTTTTTGGATGGTTTATTATATTTTTAAAAGGATCCCTCACCCTTCAGAGTGGGTTGCTGGACACATTGGAAGTTGGGTTTCAGTGCTGTATTCACTTTCAAAACAATTATTTAAAGAGCTCCTTTTCTGGAGATAGCAATTTTTTGAGAAAAAATCTTTTGGACTTTTGTTCTATATTTTTGGTGGTTTCCGCTTTTTTGAATACTCTAGCTGTTCAGAACTTCCCCTTTCATCCATCAAGAGAGCTTCCTGTGCTATTTGCTCCTGTAAAGTGTATACAAGTATTTAAATTATGTTTTTGAATTTCCCAGATTAATAATTGCAATTACATTTGGTGAATGCATGGGAGATGTGAAGAATCTGCAAGGAATATGCAGTGTAACAAGTGTTGAACATGTGACAAAATAATTGGGGGTCTTATCAGGAATGTGCAATGGTACATGCAGGGGGGGGGGACATGCCAGAAACGTGTGAACAGTGAGGAATATCTGAGAATCATGTTGGAGAACAGTTGGAGAGGAATATGTGGGGTAACATATGGCAGCAGATAGACTAAGTGACTTAACTTAAAAGTCTTTAATCTACTTAAGTTATTCTACAAAAGAGACCCTTATGGAACTTCTTTAAAGTTTTTGGAGTTTCAGATTTTGTGATTATCCCCGTAGTATTCCCATTGCGTTCATAGGTTGTCATGAATGAGCAGAAACTATGTACTATAGGTGGTCAGAAATTAGCAGAAGCTAAAAGAATATGTAAAATTAAATCGTTGCATCAATAAACCTGTCACGACGAGCTTATAATTCTTAAACAGAAATATTTGGTTCTGGGGCAGGCCATTCAAAGTTGAGGTTGAAATAGCAGGAAGCTATTTTTCTTCCATGTTGTATAAAGTCCAGAATGTTTGTACGTATCAAAATAGTCTTCTGTGATGTAATTGTAGGATGGGACCTAAAACATTTTATACACTTAAAGTTTTGAAATGTCAGATGTTTATAGTGAAAATTGGATATGTGCCTTTTAGTAAGTACTTTGCTCTGTTCAAACAAAACATTTTGGGAGAAAATTTTAGCACTGTTGTAGAGAAAATTTTGTGAATGTTGTAAGGGATTCATTTGAAGTACCCTCAAGAATCAAAATATCCATTCCAAATCCAAGGGGCTATGTCATCACCTGATCAGAGAATAACCATTTTGCTGAAAATCCCATGTACGATTGAGGCAATGTGTTCATATGTTTGAATATCAGTTTTTGGTAACTGGGACCTCCAAAATGTATAGTTCCATCAAAATCTCAAGTTTGATTTTTGCATCATTATAGACAGCTCTGTCTATACTAGAATGTTAAAAGGACTTATAATAAATTTCTGATCATCTAGTTCACTTTCCAGTAATTTATGTGGAAAAATATGAGGAAAATGTTGGGAACCTTTGGGAATGTGTGGGAACATTCTAGAACATGGGAGAAATACATGGGGAACATGATGGGAAATAAACAAGGGATCTGTAGGGTGACAGGTTGAACCTGAATTGTTTTTTAAGTTGTATTCTTCTTCTTCTGTCAGCTCTCCGGCACTTATAGTTTTGCCATGGCTTCTTTTATTATGGCAGCCCAATGTCTTCGGTCTTCTACTTTTCTTCTCCATCTTTTCACTCTTAGGGTCCTCAGATCTTCTTCCACCTCATCGTTCCATCTTAACCTCGGCCTGCCCCTCCTACCAGCCATGCTCCCTACATTTTCTTCTTTATTGCTCTCTCTTCCTTTATTCTGATTACGTGTCCAATCCATTCCTAACTTCTTATCTTGATGCAGGTGAACTATCTTAGGTGTTTTATATTGTTCATCCAACTCTGTATTTGTTCTACTCCTCCAGATTTAATTTTCTTTAACCGGTCCAAATATTCTACGTAATATTTTCCTTTCCAGTATTGCCAGGTTATTTTCCATTATCTTCGTGAGGGTCCAAGTTTCAGAACCATACAATAATACCAGTTTAATGACAGTATTGTACAATTTTAACTTAGCGGCCTTTGAGATCCTTCTTGTCTTAAAAATGTTGTAGAGGCTGCCATAACATCTGTTACCCGCCGTTATTCTCCTTTTAATATCCTTTTCTACTTCATTATTTTCAGTAATATAGGAACCCAAATACTCTGTGGCATTCACCCATTCTACATTTTTCCCATCTAAATTGACGTATTTTGATTTATGATAACTTCTTCTAGTTTTTCTCCTATATTTTGTTTTGTCTTCATTTATTACCAATCCCATTTCTTTTGCTCCTTCCATTAATTGGTGTAATGTAATTTCCATATCTGTAATTGTTCTACTTATTATCACTACATCATCAGCATATGCCATTATTTGTACAACTCTCTTTATAATTGTTCCCTTTGGATTTATGTCTATATTTCTTATTACTTTCGCCAGGCATATGTTAAATAACATAATAGATAACTCATCTCCCTGCTTTAGTCCACACTGTGTTGTAAATTCTGCCGATATCTTTCCTTGGAATTTAACCACATTCCTAGTACCTTGTAGAGTAATTTGTATTAATCTTACTAATTTGAATGGTATACCAAACTCATACAGTACCTTTATCATTTCTTTTCTATTTATATTGTCATATGCCTGCTTGAAATCTATATATAGTTGGTGAATCTCTACATTTTGCTCATATGCTTTCTCCAATATTTGTCTGAGGCTGAAAATTTGTTCTGCAGTACTTCTTCCTTTCCTAAAACCACTTTGATAATCACCTATAATTTGATCATAGTATATTCTTATTTTAGTGGCTAGAATTGCTGAGAGTATTTTATAAACCGTACTCAGTAAAGGTATACCTCTATAGTTCTTACTTTCCAGTTTATTTCCTTTCATGTATATAGGATGTAGAACAACCATTTGCCAATCTTCTTCTTTCATCCAACTGCTCTGTCCCCATTATCATTATTCTTGTCATGTAAGCTATATTGACCTAGATTTGGGGCAAATGATCTATCCTTTCCCATTTGCACGTTAAAATCCCCTAACACCATCTTCGCATCATATTTTGGTGTTGTTTTATATATTTGTTCCAGCTTATTGTAAAATGAGCTCTTTACATTATCATCTTTATCTTCTGTGGGGGAATGTACATTGATAAAAGTGGTATTATAAAATTTCCCTCTAATTTTTAACGTGCATATTCTTGGGCTATATGCCTTAAAATCCATAATAGCTCCCTGTAGTTCTTTCTTGATTGCAAAACCCACTTCTCCAATTCTTTCTTTTGTGGCACTACTATTGCATATTACATATCCTCCCTATTCTTTTATCCCTTCTTCTCTCCATCTCACTTCTTGCATTGCCAGTATATCCATTCTGCATTTCTCCAATGCTCTCAGTAGATTAGTTATGGTACCAATTCAATTTAAGGACAAAACATTCCATATACCAAAATATAAATCATATTCCTTTTTCCGTTTGCAATGTCGTTTCCCATTAACTGACCAACAACCATTTTTAAGTTTTTGAACAGGATTCTTTTAACAGTATGGGTTGTTAGCCCTACGACCAACCCCCAACTTGAGGGACCAGGATTTGTATTGGGTTTTCTCCTTGAGAGAGATTGGCTTCTCCAGGCCTTTCAGAGCTCTCTCTGCCCATGGTTTTCTGTCAGAGTTTTCCTTCCCTTAGCCTTTGGAGATCTTTCTCCTCCCTGCAAGGCAGCAGTTTGGTTTTCTGTCAGGGTTTCCTTCCCTTATCCCAATGCTCCCATTTTCAGGCGCCGGAGACTTGCCCTCGCCCTGCTCTCATTAGCTGCTCTCCACGCTCTCACCTTAGAAAGCACCCAGGGGCCCCCACGAGGAGGAGAAAGCAGGACCTGCTGACTTTTGACCCAAATCTGGTATTCCCATTACAGGAGGGCATTACTGGTGTTTACCTGTGGGCATAAGTAAACCCCCACCAGACCCGAGTCAGCCCATTGACCCCCAAGTTGTATTCTATAAAATAAAACTTTTGTTATGTACTATTAGGTTTAGTTCTTTTAAGTACTACTGGGGACCTGTCTTATCATGAATGCTCTGAAATCTACAGAACTGGGGTTACAATACTGAAACATATTTTAAGTTTAGTTCTTTGAAGTTTTGTTCCAGTATTTAATAATGTAATTAAATGATTGTTAATTTTTATTACATAGTTATAGTATACTGATTTTGTTGTTTAGTTTTTGAAAAGGGTATCTGTTTAAGATCAAAATGTTTGATTAAATAGTTAAATTTATTTTTGCAACCTCATATCCAAGTCTTAGTTTAAAGCTTGATAAGAGATGCAATTTGAATTTCTCCTATTTTGCATTCATTTCCCTTGTTTAGGTATTATGCAGAGAAAATCTCAATTTAATTTGTGGTTACTGTTTCTCTCTAGATTGTAAATTGTCAAATTATAGGATTCATTATTGTCTCTACTTCATCTGTTTTTGCAGATGTGGCAATTTGCACCTAATAGTGTACATTACTTACTCAGTTTATGGCAAAGAATGGTCGCATCTGTACCTTATGTGAAGGCGACAGAGCCTCATCTTCTAGAAACATACACACCAGAAGTATCTAATGCGTACATTACTTCTCGTCTAGAATCAGTTGCAGTTGTTGTCAGGTAAGTTAATGAGATACTATTGTAGCCAGTTTTTGTGTGATAAGTAAAATCTATAATTCGTGATGTTTTTGAAAACTTAGGGAAGGCCTGGAAGATCCTCTAGATGATTTGGGAATGGTGCAACAACAACTGGAGCAACTGTCTGTCATAGGTCGTTGTGAATATCAGAAAACATGCACCCTTCTTGTGCAGTTGTTTGATCAGGCAGCACGTGCTTACCAAGAGCTCATGGCTAGTCCTAACGCACAGCAAATAGATGTTACTATTCAAGAAGGGCGGCTTACTTGGCTTGTGTATATAATAGGTTCAGCAATAGGTGGAAGAGTTTCATTTAACAGCAATGATGAACATGATGCTATGGATGGAGAACTGGTGTGCAGGTATGTACATTCATATTTGATTTTAACTGAATTTCATTTATAAATATAATGATGATGATGATGGTTTTGAACAGTTTTCAATACTTCTAAAAGAGCAATGAAATAGAAGCAAGGTGTTGAAGTATCTGATTTTGTCAGAAAATTGACTTGGTTCCCTCTATCTCTGGGGTAAAGAATTGTATTAAGGAATTGAAACAATATGAATGCAATGGATGATGAATACAAACATTCAGCCACAGATCTTGCCATGTAACATGGTGAAAACTGCCTTGAAGCTACATGAAAGAAAATGTTAGAGATTTCATCTCTAAATAAAAATATTTGAAGTAGTTTGCAAAGCTCAAACCCCATCCTCCGAGTTCAGACTGAAAATGAAAAGATTTTTTTTTGCTTTGCTTTGCTTTGCTCTGCATATATATATATATATATATATATATATATATATATATATATATATATATATATATATATATATATATATATATATATGTGTGTGTGTGTGTGGAGTAATATACAGTAATTGTGGAAGATTATTTCTTTTTTTACCATCCAAAGGGAGAAATATATGTAGTACAGAGAAAGCTATGTAATACTATGGAGAATTGATTTCAAGATTTCAGCAAAAATACACGTTTTGGGGTCCCCTGAAACCAAAAACTGCTTTCTACTTTCTCATAAATGTACAAATAAACAAAGTAATATACATAGTATAGAGAAAGTTACGTAATGCTGTGGAAAATCAATTTTGAGATTTCAATGGAAATCCACACGTTTTAGGGTCCCCTAATACTGAAAAAGTGGTTGGTTCTTTTGAAAACAATAGTCCATCCCTGACCACCACTAGCCCCTAAACAATGTATAAGAGTTTTTCAAAATTGAAGAAACCCCTGTCCATCTGGCTCGAGTCAAAGCTTTGAGATACTGAAAAACATTAAATAAAATTTGGAGGTACTTTATAGTTAGTCCATTTTCAAAATTTTATCAAAAATTGCTCCAAATTTTTTCTTTACGTTTCCTGTACAAATAGAGTAAAATACACTTATAAAGGTTAACTCTAAATTTTTGAAAATTTCCAAAGTTTGTTTTTGATATGGTGTCTTCTTACAACTACAAAATTAAAGATAGAGATTTTTCCTTTGAATAAACTTTGTTGTACATAATTAGTTCTTTCATTAAGGTCATGTACACTTTTTTTTTTTTTGAAAATTAGTAGTGTGCGTGCAATATGTGCAACTTTAAATAATAACAAAAACAAGGTTTTCTCTAGAATGGCCTCAAATTTTTTCTTTAAACTTTTGTTAGGGATAGTGCTAACTGTTCTCTAAGAGATGTCATAAATGACACATTGCTCTATCCTATTGTTTTTCGAAAAACAACAAAAATGTATTTTTTTTACATGTCTCTCATGTTAATATATACGTTAGTGGTGATTTGTTCACATTATTGCATTTATGAGTACATGTGCTTTAAATGATGTCTGAACATTTGTTTGAAATGTTCAGACAAATGTCTGAATATTGAAAAATGTTAGCAGCTAAACCGTTCAGCTGATTTTCTCCAAAATTGATATTCTTTGATCGAAACCGATATTTAGATTTTGGAGGGTACTTTACATGACCACCTTGGGACCTTTTCAAAATAAAAAAAAGGCACAAACATTTTCTCTCCATTGTTTTCGATTAAATTTTGTTGTAGGATAGTGGAAGGACGTTTATGACAATGGTGCAGGTCTCATGTTTGTTGAAAACAGTGGTTTTTCGAAAATTGCAAAAGTTCAACGTTTTTTCAATGTCTTCCTACAACTAAAATATTAAAGATGAGACTTTTCCCATAATGAAATCCATTCTTTAAAGATAGAGTTCGAAATACTGTCATGTGCAGTTTTTCGAAAATTTGAGTACTTTTCGTGTAATTTTGGGGGTGAAAGTACGGGCGACAAAGTACGTGCTATTTATAGCTCCATTAGTTAACTTTTAAAAACAATTTTCCCCCAAAATCAGCAGGAAAGTTGATTAAAGTTTGACCTTGGATAGCATAAAGGCCACCTAAGAGAGTGGTGCAGGTTTCATATTCTTTGAAATCCCTGATAAATGAAACTACATTTATGAAGATTAATTTTTTTCTTAATGAAACCTGTTCATCAAAAACATCTTAAAATAAGGTTAATTTCAATTTTTCGAAAATATGGGTATTTCTTGCATAATTTTCCTTCAAATCGTGAGTTTTTAAATTTTATAAATTATTTTCCCAAAAGCTGCTCCTAATATTTTCTCTAAATTTTTTAATGTAAAGAAAGATGTGCTGGTCTCATGTTCGGTGCAGTCATTTTTAAAAAGTGGAAAAAAAATTGAAATGGTAAATTCAAATATGCTCCACTTCGTTTGAGGTGGTGTCAATTTATAATAATCGTAATTGAAATTAGAAAAACTAGGTTTATCTCTTAAAAATATGATTTAAATTTTATATGAAAGAATTTGATATTACCACCATACACAGCATTGTTGCAGCAAAGGGTATTTGAGATGCTCATTGTTGAACCGTTACATGATGGGATAGATAAGATAAGGTGGCTTGTTTCTTTAACATTAATATTATAATGTTCTCTACATTCATAAAAATGGGAAAAATGTATTTACAGATATGCATAAGGTAATGCCAGTAGATATATACAGTAAAATTTGTCTAAAGCGGAACCTGTACAAGCCGGAAACCTGTCTTAACCGGAAAATTTCCCCGGCCCGTGAAGTTAAATGGCATTTTTACATGGATAAAACGGAATCTGTCCAACGCGGAAACGGAACGGTTTTTCATGTCCTGCAAGGCGAAAAAAACCTTCATAAAAGGGAATTTCTGATAATTTAATGCGTGCGCAGAGAGACGGGAGATACTCTTATTGAAATGAATGCATCTGCAAGTCTGTTTTAATATCTCTGTCCATGTTATGTGTTTCACATATGGCCGCACAGGGAATGAAATGAGCTCCCGCTGTTATCGTAGAATTCGACCTTGAGGTCATCTGTCTCTCATGGCGTAGGCCGTCGGGGAATTCCCTCTCTCCCGACTCTCTAAGCGTGGGTATACTGCGATTTTTGTGGGAAGAGCTCTCAAGGCCACTCAAATCCCATCTTCGCGATGGAATATGTCACGGCATTTGGCGTCTTTTCTCGGTCTTGCCGGTAGAAGTCGCATGATCGCAAGCACTGCTTCATATGGTCGCGATCGTGCGAAATCTAACGGAACGACTGTGAATGACACGAAATGCCGTGACATATTCCATCGCGAAGGTGGGATTTGAGTGGCCTTGAGAGCTCTTCCTACAAAAATCGCAGTATAGGCGTAAGGGCATGGCTTCAATTATTTACGCGTCTCCCTGTCTCGCGTTGGCAGTCGTAACCCCTTGACCAGAGCCGAATTGCTCAAAGCAATGCGAGGTAGTCATATAGACCTATACCGCGATTTCTCTAACTTCACCTCTCAAGGCCCGTCTTCACGATGAAATATGTCACGGTATTTCGCGTCTTTCTCAGTCGTGCCGCTAGATATCGCATGATCGCGACCGTATCAAGCAGCGATTGCGATCATGCGACTTCTAGCGGCAGACCGGGAAAGACGCGAAATCCCGTGTGATACTTCATCGTGGCCTGTAGGAGCTTGAGAGGCAGAGTTAGAAAAATCACAGTGTAGTACTCTGGGCTGTGACGTATTGTTGAAAGAAACTGCGGGAAGTTCGGGTGCAGCCACTAGCCAGCGAGGTGATGTGTTTTTACGAGTTTCACAACCAGTTTGACAATGATCGAAAAAAAAACAACAACAACAAAAAAAAAACAACATAAAACTCTACATATTAATATTTTTCAACTTAGGAAAACAACTGAAAAGGTGTTAGTAAGAGAGAAACTCAAAACGCAAAAATTCTAGATTAATGTTGAAAAAAGTAACATTATTTAAATAAACAAATCGTGAAATATTTCTTTTTGCCTAATTGTCAGAAAAAATTGTTTAATATTCATTAATTGGCGATTTTTTCCATAAATGAGTTTTATGTTAGTATATGTTTTATGTCGTGTTACTAGTTTCAGGACGGAAATATCAACATAAAAAGTGTCATAAACGGACCATCCTGCCTAAAACGGAAACCTCCCTAAACCGGAAAAATTGTTTGTCCCAATCGTTTCCGGTTTAGACAGATTTTACTGTATTAACTTGTAAGTTTTTTATATTCTTTCATATTGCTTAAGCAGTATATTTTAAGCCTAAAATATGCATTGGATACGTTTGTGAATACAATGAATTCAATGCCAAAAATATACTTTCATTTAAACTTTTGCATTAAAAATTATATTATTCAGGCTTTAGATATTTGAAGTGATATTTGAAAGGTAAGAAAGGCAGAAGTTGTGACGTAATAATACATAACAGTAACATTATAATATAGTGAGAACCTATGTGCTGTTTTAGCACGTTTAGTTTTTTTGTTTTTGTTTTTAACTTTCCCATATACGTACGCACATACGGAGTAATACATGTAGTATAGGGAAAGTTATGAAATGGTGCATGAAAAAACAGCGAATTTTTGGCAGAAGAAATTAATTACCGGGCCCTGATAACGAAAAAGTGGATAAAACCAGTTGCTAAATTAAGGGGGCAAAATCCCCTAACACTTGGTGTAGCCAGAATCCCCCTTTTGTGGGTCCTTGATACCGAAAAACCAATTGATAGCAAAACGTCTCTCTGTCTGTGAACACTACTAGCACCTAAACCATATACAGGATTTTTTTCAAATTGAAGAAACTCCTGTCGATCTGGCTTGACTCGAAGCTTTGAGATTTTGAAAAGGATTCCGTAAAATGTAGGGGTATTTTACATGAAGCCCCCTCGGACATTTTCAAAATTTTCTCAAAAACAGCTCCAAATTTTTTCTGTAAATTTCTTGTAAGAATAGAGTAAAATGTACTTAAGGTGCCATAGGTCCCATTTTCATGGTTAACTCTGAATTCTCAAAAATTGCAAAAGTTTGATTTTTTTCAGCTTCTTCCTACAACTACAAAATTGATGATAGAGATTTTTCCTCCCAATAAAATTTGTTCTCCAAAGTCAGATCCTTCATTAAAGTCATGTACATTTTTTGAAAATGTTCGTAGTTTTCTGGTTATATTGCACGAAATATTTGCAATTTAAAAAAATACATAAACAAGATTTTCTTGAAAACGGATCCAAATTTTTTCTTTAAATTTTTGGTAGGGTTATTGCTAAATGTACTCTGAGATGACATAAACTCATATTGTTCTATTCGTTTGTTTTTTCAAAAATTACAAAAATGTCATTTTTTTTACTTGTCTCTCACGTCGTCAATATTTACATTAGCGGCGATTTGTTGACATTATGATATTAATGAGTATTTGCGCTTTAAATAATGTGAAGTAAAGTTTCTCGAAAACTCTGTTTTTGTGAAAACTAGCTCAAAATTCCGGATTTTCAGAAATTCTTAAATTCCATTTTCTCAAAAATGGCTCCAAATTTTTTCTTGAAACTTTTGGAACGGATAGCGCTAATTGCACTCTTTAATATGACATAAAGTTTATTTTGGGATTTTTTTTTATTTCAAAAAATTACACAAATGTAATTTTTTTGAAAGATCTCTCACCTTTTTAATATGCACATTAACAGCAATTTTTAAACTTTATTGTATTTGTGAGTGTGCTTCAAATGAAGTGTTTTGAAAACTCAAAAATATTTTCTGTGAGAAAGAGCTTAAAATTTTGCATTTTTAGTAGCGCTTAAATGCTATTTTCTTAAAAACGGCTACACATATTCAAATAAAAATTTCCATTTAGGATGAAGTTTTAGTGTTCTTTAATATTCTAAAATTAATATTTCCGTTCTGTTATTAGCAACGTGAAAAATTAAGAAAATGTCATAAAATGTAGTTTGGGCAGTGATAGATGGCCGCTGGCGCAATCATGTTGCAATTCCGAATAGATAGCCCAGACCCAAAGAAACAGAAAACTAATGAGGGAAAGTCTGTGCCATTCTGTAGCACCACTAGTTCAGAACTTACACAATGTAATTTTCTTTATACATGTCTTGAGTTGTAAATATTTTTACTTGGGCATATTTTGCAGAGTATTGAGTTGGTGAGTTCGAGTGCTTCAAATGGTTTCTGGTTAAGTTTCTTGAAGACACTTTTTTCTTCAAAAAATGAACTCAAAATTGTGCAATTTTAGAAATCTCAAACTGCTTTTTTTAAAACTACTCGCAATTTTTCTGTGAAAATTGAATATTAACCAGGTTTCACTCTTCTATGATATTTGTGAAGTTTTATTTCTATTTAACTACTAGTGGAGTGCGAAATGGAGAAAATGTGAAAAACATTTATGTTAGTATTGGTAGGAGCTGGGAAAAGGGTGGGAGGAAAGAGATAAGTTAGCTCATACTAAGCAGATTAGGAAACAAAGGTGTGCATAAAGTCTGCGCGATTCTGTATCACAACTGTTGCCCTTATCACATTTCATTCTACTTATGGGAGAAAACACTTCTGTGGTTTTGCTAATTTCAGTCCCCGCCATATGCAGAAATCGTTGCCTCCTCGTGCTCAGACTCTACCATCTCCCTACATAACTTTTTATTGTATGTCTCGATTATGATTTAAATTGATTATAATACAATTTTGAATAGCGTAATTTCTATGTCAAAATGAATAAATCAATTTATTAAGATGGCTGACTATTTCTTTAACATCAATTTAACAAGAACGTCCAGTAACACTTCATCTCGTGCCTCATGTTGGGCTGTCATTGTAACGTACATCTATTTTAATATTATTTTTACCTTAATCTTTTCAAATCTTCATATTATCACATTCAGTCGTGGGTTCTGACATACAACATTAATCATCTTACCTGTTGTATGCATACGAGTAATTATATACAGAATTACGATTTCTGGAAGTTCTGTGGAAGAAAAAACTTACTATTGAACTGATGGAAACTACAATTAATTATTAGCCTTTTCTCTTTTAAGAAGAATCAAATTTAACATTTATTACTATGATTTTACACAATATTCGAGATCTCGTGAAATAAATTATTGAACTTTTTTCTCTGACTACATGAATGTACCGTACGGTATTTTTCAAATAATGTTCGTAAGCTTACGATTACTTCTCGGATGATTTTCTTCTGAAATGGTTCCCACGTCCGGTGCTGTCCAGTTGATGTCTTCTGTACCAGTTTTTGGCTTATTGTCCGAATAAATTCCCAGTACCCCCAGGAATGTCTCCGATTATTTGATCTTATAAATAATTTAATATATAATACGGCGACGCGACTGACCCTCGCCAGGTTTCGAATGAACCTCTGCTCGCGACTATTTCAATCAACTTTCAACTATTCAATATTTTTCTACGCAGCTACGCAGCTATCCTAATTTAAACCCTTCGGAAAATACGAAGACTTTTTAAATTAAATGAACTAAATTTATTTTAACACTCGAAACACAAAAATCACAGTTATAATTTATGATTGATAATTTTACACTATGTCGATCTACAAGGATTAAACATCAATTTTCTTTCACCACATAACCGGGATTACAATGAAAATTAACATTGACACATGACACTTTATCATTTGATGTTCACAACTCTACTGCTTTGATAATGAAAATAATTCACTTTTTGTATAATCAAGAAACCTACTTCACATTTATAGCATCTCACGACAACCGGGGCGTGACGAAACGTCATATTATCGCGCCTTGACGTGAAATGTGGAATCTCTATGTTTATTGACAAAGAAATATCTTTAATTAATAATAGTTGTATTGAGGATATCAAGCAAATGCCTTAGGTTTTAATGATAATCAGGCCTAGGCGCTATTATTAAGCACGCTTGCAAGCAAAACAGTATGTAAGAAAAGCAAGAAAAAATTTGGATATTTTCTTGCATATAAAAAAGCAAGAAAATATTGGGAGCAGTTTTAAGAAAAAAATGTTTCTGTATTATTTAATATTTTATGTCTTTACATAAAAATATGACACGAAATCTACTAACCTTGAAAAACAAATTGAAATTATTTAAATAATGTAATTTTGAACATACGTCATTCAACTGGTGTTTCTGAAGCTCGTTACTTAAAACTCATTGGCTATCGATATTGTGATCGAAAGTTTTACGTCTACAGTTTTCTATACTGCGATTTTTCTAACTTTGCCCCTCAAACTCCCGTCTTTATGATGGAATATGTCACGTTATTTCGCGTCTTTCTCAGTCGTGCCGTTAGATACCGCATGATCACGAGCGTATGAAGTAGTGCTTGCGATCATGCGACTTCTAGTGGCAGGACTGAGAAAGACGCGAAATGCCGTGTGATATTCCATCGTGGCAGTATGAGCTCGAGAGGCAGAGTTAGAAAAATCACTATACAGACTTGTAAATAACAAAATGAACTGAGAGCATGCAAATCCCACATAAATATGTAAAAATAAAGCAATAAATAAGTATATCTGAATTATGTAATTCTTAAAAATATATCAAGTTATATCATTTTCGGACTAAATAAATAATTATGTAACATTGTTATGTATTGTATTGGTGAAACAATTCATTCCCTATTTAACATTCTATTTTAATTTTACATATTTTATTTATAATTTTGCGATTATTTATCATACGTATTTCTAAATTGTGGAAATCACAATGTAATAAATTTACATTATTATAGATTTACATCGTAACCGAGTGGAATCTGTGATCAGGTTTGTTTGTATTGCAGTAAACCCTAGTTAGCACGAACTCGCTTCACACGAATTTCGCCATAACACGAACAAAACTTCGGTCCCAGCAAGGGATGACGATACTGAGGACATTTATAATACTAGGTTAATACGAATTTGTATAACACGAACTCCGATTATTTTGGTCCCTTGGAATTCGTGTTAATGAGCGTTTACTGTAATATATAATGGATGCTTCATTAATAAAAGTCTAATAATTAAATTTGTTCAAAGAATTGGTCGGCCCGACCGGGATTCGAACCCGGGCCTTCTGGTTTACGCCCAGCTGCTCTGACCACTAAGCTACCGAGTCAACCAACCCTTTGAACAGTTTTCACGAGCGCACTCGCTATATAATTGCCAACAAGGTGACGGGATGGTGACAATTATATAAAAGTCTAATATGTAGTAAAGTAGTAATTTATTCCGGAGGAATCTGTATAGAAACAAATTTCTATCTAAATACAATTATCTAAAGCTATTATTTCAAAATGAGAAAATATCGATACTATCGATATTCAATTACGATAGTACCGAAAACTATCGATAGCGAAACAATCGATGGTGAAGAAACACTATATTCAGCAAAAATCTATTCTCAATAGTGTAGTTGTAAAAGGATGCACAAAAATTTGTAAACTTTTGCAGTTTTTTTCATTTTCACAGGTTTTAACAAGAATAGGACACTAGTGTACAGAAACAGGGATATGGATGGATAAACGTTTTCATATTAGTGATGCTACAAGATAGCCTAATTTTCTTGTACTTTTACTTTTGAATCTGGATTACATGTGCAGATTTACTCAACTCTTTTCCTGGCTGCAAACCTTATGGTTTTTAAGGGAATTTACCAGATCCCTAATTTCTGATTCTTTGGGAATAATTCCTAGACAAAGAGCCTTCTAAAGCATCCTGAAAATCACATCGAGGTAGTCCCTAGGCCTATTTCAGTGCTTGTGCGGTAGATTTTAAGAACAGGGTTCGGCTCCTATTGACGCGCACGATTCGGTTCCGAACGAGTCACTCGCGGCGCCGCCACAGTGTGCCCGGCCACACGGCCACGTGGCCAACGCACTTTCGTGTGGAATCGTGACGCTTCGCTACCCGTGTCCAAGTTGAGGACGAGGCTCGGGCCTTCGGCCCTCGCGTTAACATAAAACATCCTTGAGTCTGTCCAACGCATAATTACCAACGCATTTTATGCATTTAACATTATGCATGCAACGCATTTTATGCATTTAACCATTGTAATTCTCCATTACACATTCGCACCACACCGCACAATGCACAATGCAAGCAGTGCTCCCTGAGTGATCCGTTCTCGTGGTCCGCGCGAGTGAACCATGCGCAAGTGAACCGTGCGCCGTTGTTTTAGTGAGCCGAACCCTGTCCTTAAAATCAGCCGCTTGTGCAATTATTCTTGGCGATGGGTACCAGTTCTTCAATGAATACAGATTTTACACACAATTCTCAGTCAGGGTACCTAGTTATAGCAAAATTGGGGATAGGAGAAGACTTGGTGGTAAATTTCAAGGACAGGGTTCGGCTCCTATTGACGCGCACGATTCGGTTCCGAACGAGTCACTCGCGGCGCCGCCACAGTGTGCCCGGCCACGTGGCCAACGCACTTTCGTGTGGAATCGTGATGCTTCGCTACCCGTGTCCAAGTTGAGGACGAGGCTCGGGCCTTCGGCCCTCGCGTTAACATAAAACATCCTTGAGTCTGTCCAACGCATAATTACCAACTCATTTTATGCAAATACTCACCTTAAATGTTTACGCAAATCCGCGAAAAATAAACCATTGTAATTCTCCATTACACGTTCGCAATATAGTTTACGCAAATCCGCGAAAAATAAACCATTGTAATTCTCCATTACACATTCGCAATATAGTTTACGCAAATCCGCGAAAAATAAACCATTGTAATTCTCCATTACACATTCGCACCACACCGCACAATGGACAATGCAAGCACAAAGGCATCTTCCCGCTCCCTGAGTGATCCGTTCTCGTGGTCCGCGCGAGTGAACCATTCACAAGTGAACCGTGCGCCGTTGTTTTAGTGAGCCGAACCCTGTCCTTAAAATCAGCCGACTTGGTGATGCCGATTGGAAGTTTTTAATGTTTACTCTCTTACCTACTCCCTTACCTTTACCAATGGCGATTCGTGTCATTGTTGCAGTTTTGCACAGCAACCAAAAATTTTCGGCCAGTGTTCCGTGATGCGTTAACATTAAAAAGAAATCACTTTAATAACGTCTTGATCAGGTTTTTCTCGATCACCCATCTCGATCAGGTTTTCGTCCAATTTCCTTGATCCTTTGAGCAAATGCTGATGTGGTCCCTTGTTTTGCTCATATACATAAATGCAGTCGCGGCTCGTGGTTTTATAAATGGGGAAGGCTGCAAATGCATTGCATTACATTACAGTGCATTGCATTGCCTGCATTGTATTTCTATTAATAATTAGTTTGATACAGACGATTGAGAACGACGCGAAATACCGTGAGATATTCCATCCTGGGACCCGTTTCACAAAGGTTACAAGTTACTAGAACTAGTAATCACAAGTACTCGTAAGTTCTGTTTCACAACGATTTTGCTGGGTCCCAGAAGACAAGACCTGATGCGCCAAGAAAGAAAATCCCAAGTATAGCGCTCCTACCGCATACTGAGAAAACTAGTTGAAGGGCAATGCTACTCGCGGAGCTGCACAGTAATGCTATCTGGTGAGCCCGCCGTTCTTCAGACCCTAGATTCCACCAAAGGCTGTTTCGCCACAGCCTTCGTCCGCTGGTAAGCGTCTGCAGTGAATGCATGACGTCACGCCTCCTCGTTTTGTACAGGCCTTATGGGAGAATAAAGTGGGAGCCTAACGCTTCTCCCTTCCCTGTCAACAGCTTTAAATGTGTTACGGACGGCCGTTAACGAACCGATAAAGAAAAATTTTGATATGATTGTAACATAATACAACTCAGAATTCCATTATTAATAAATAAATACATTTGTAAACATATTTTTAAATTTCTTTTGGACGGCGGTTTCTCTAGGAGAGGCTCCGCCTTACAGCCTTTAATGACGAGCCGCGCCTGCATAAATGTAACTTAATTATTTGTGCACGTCTTCTGAATTTCAGTGGGAAATATAGTTATTCAAATTCGTTTTCTATATTGTCGCGGCAAAAAGTATTATACCTTCATGAAGAACATGATGAGGGTTAAGGGCACAAATTTACAGCTAATTTACCTTTGAAAATATGTTTTATTTTATAGGAACGAATATTTTGTCAACAAAACTTAAAAAAAACTCTCTTTTTTTCTGAATTCAAAATTCGACTAGAATATGGTTTAGGATAGAGATTACAGAATTATGAAAACGTACACAAATTTCACTTTTCCCCATAGCTCCTCACACAGTTTTTAACTGTTTTTGACGTAAATAAATGTGCGAGTGGTCTATCTTCGAATAAACTGCTTATCTACAAGCGTTAACAGAGGAACAGAGCCCCAGTGAGCGTCCGAGAGCTGACGTCATTAAGGGAGTTGGATTTCAAATTCAACAACCTGGTGTCATGGCGTATAATACGAGCCGAACTTCTTTGTATTATTCCATATGCTGTCGAATGTGTTGCAAATGATTTCCAACACCGGCACATGGACCAACACCTCTCAAGCTTGTGATGGATTTCAGCCACCGAGGTATATGGAATTGAGAAGAGCGATGACACCGTTACGTATCGGTATTAGGTATGCTGGTATGCCTCGTGGACGTGTTCTGTACGAGCCGGTACGAGCTGTTTTGAGCGTGCAGTGAATTACGGTGATTACAAGTAGTCAAACGTCATTTATTAGGTAATTAGTAGGTTTATGGAACTTGTGTATGTGAATTTTAAATAACTACTTCTGTACAGAGTTTACAGGATAGGTTTTTTTCAGCTTTCTAATGAAGAAAGGCTGAGAATAAAAAAAAATCATTGCCAGATTTAAATATGGTGCAAATTGTAAAGATAGGAAATAGACAATTTAATGGGGTTTTTAGAAGAGATTATTTTAGAAGCGTGGCTTTGTGAGTGTGGTGTGAAAAATTCTTTTTTGCTTCCCGTCCCTTTTGTTTAGAGGAGAAAATTGCTGGACAAAATCAGGAATCCCTGATTGGAATCATTTGAGTGTTAAAGCCACTAAAATACTTATTATCCATATGAAAAACAGTAACCAATATTGAGAGAAGGCGATGAAAAAAGTGACGCCATCCTCTTAATCGCTCTTCTTATTTATTCGGTGCAATCTGAGGAAGTTTGGGAGCTGCTCGTGTTATGAGTATATGTTATCGCTCAGAGTGCAATTGCCGAAGTGTTTAGAAATGCCCCTCAAACGTTTTGACAGGTCGTGTACGAGAGTCACTCCACTCAATCCCGGGAAGCCCTACAGCAACGTGATGTGTGACCAACCATTGCTTTCCAAACTGTAACGTCTTTCATTATAAATCCAGAAACTCAAAGTATTAAATATGAAAATACTAAAAATATTAATTTATACTTATAAAATAGTCTAAAATATTTAATAACATAGTTTTGACGAAAATATTTATTTTTAAGCATCTTAAACAGAATATTTTTTATTTGGTGTGCAAATTAGTGTACGAAAACTTGGGCACTTCTAGAATTTCTACCGACCTTTAACCGCTCAAAATTAAAGTGAAAAAGTAGTATGTTTTTATAAGTCCGAGCTCTAGGAATGACGTATGTCTGCAACAACCTGATACATTCAGCACCAGCTGCCACTGCCTCTTACTACCTACAGTGGATAGCCATTAAATTAGGAATTTTCTTTCAATTTTACAAATGTCATGTTCTGAATCGCTTAATGGATATACGAAAGCTCGAAACTTTCATAATAAGTTAGGATAGCATTCTTCCAATGCTGGAAAATATTTTTTTGTAATCTGTTTAGTTACCAAATCGACTGATAGTTCTGACACTACGCAACGGCCTGCTTCCAGCACATTTCTTCGTTTCATTTGTTAAGGCCCGCAACAGACTACACCGGGGAATGTTTTTCCAGAAATGCGCGACGAGACATGTGGAAAATCGGAACAAGGGATTCTTATGGACCCCCACACACTTGAAAGTTTTCTCGTTCGCCTCGGCGGAGGCGAAAGAGTTCCTCGCTCGAGTCGGTCGGCGAGCGAGTTTTCTCGGACACATTTCTACTCCTTCACTTGTTATACGACATTTAGGCGTTCGCTGCCGCAGGAAAACACCAAACAGTGCATAGAACTGAGTGAGGTTATAACACTTGGCAGTAAAAAATGCGATAAACTACCAGTTTTTTCAATTGTTTTCTTGAATTTTCTCTTAAAACGGAAATGAACAAGTAAAAACTTGTAAGGAAGATATTCTTATTTGTGTGAAACCCGCTCATAATGAGTAATATAAAAATTAAAATTTGAAGCAAGAAACTTGAAAGGGTATTTTGAAAGAATTGAATTAATTTATTACTTCTTCTTAATTGGTATTTATGAATAAATTTATTAATTGTGAATTTTATTATGAATTATTTTATCATTATTCATTATTCAACCAACAAATATAGTAAACCAGAGCGTGGTAGAGATTACGGAGTTCAAGAAAATTTGCTGATATACAACTTCTCCCTTATACGTCACTTAACTTCCTGTTTTTTTTACATTAAATAATGATTTATATTCAGTGTAGTAGTGTGTTTCTCTCTAGGTAATTCGAACTCGTAATAATGGTTTTCGATTATTGTAACAAAACAAGGATATCACGAGTTAAAATTACATAAGAGCATTTAATAAAACAAGAAATGGGCCTCTCAGATGATCTCATAGCTAAAACTGCTGCCATCACTCTCGGCTTGTAGCACATAAAGGCATTTCGAGACATCGAATACCACGCCGGCCTCTTTCCACATTTCTCGTCGCACATTTCTCCGCATTCCTTGGTGTAGTCTGTTGCGGGCCTATGGAATTGCTCGAATTGGCAAGTGGCAAGTTTCGTATGTATGTTTTTCTTTATGTTCGTGATAGTGAGAAGTGCTGTTGTGTTAACCTAGATTCGCCATTTTAGAGGGCAATGGATCGGTGGATATAAAGGTAAATGTGATTAAGAGTCTTAGGTAAGAAACGTGAAATTTCTCCGCCAAAGAAGAGGGAGGTTGAGATTACTCTGAAGCTCATTGAGTTGAAAAACATTGAAATTGAAAACTTGACAAAGATATCGCCTCAAAGTTTAGGAAGAATAAAAAGGAGAGTTGATTTAGGGTTGAGTGGAAGTTCCACAAATTGTCAAAACTGCAAATGACCCAGGAAATCTAAAAACAAGACTTCATGGTAAAAATGCATATGTTAAAAAACAAAAGCAAACATATAAGGAACTGCAAGTCATGATACGAGATCTTTGATGTGAAATTAGTACCACACATTACTATGCTGAATCAAAGCAATGGATTTCAGAACTTGTTCGTCAGTGAAACTCTCAAAGTTAACTACAGCGATAAAAAAGAAATGAATTGCTTGGGCACGTCAACACAAACAATGGACAATGGATTACTGGTCCAAAGTAAGCACTCTGAATATGATTTCACTTATTTAATTTACCTTAGATTGTTATTTAATGAGTTAGATCGATACTGAAAAAGTTTGCAAATTGTAAGTAACAAAATTACAAATTTCTCTTTACTGTAATTTTTAGAAGTGTGATTTTCTGACGAAACCACCATTTAAATTCTAGAAGACAGACATCAGTTTGTCAGAAGACGACCTACTGAGAAACTGCTCCCCGAATGTACAAAGGGAAAAAATAAAACATCTTAAAATAGTGATGGTATGGGGTATTATTGTGCAGAAAGAATTTGGTAGACTATACCTTGTGAATGGGATAATGAACAAAGAACATTATCTCAAAGTGTTAAAAAAGTGTGCAGTTCCTCAATTAAAGAAGTGGGTTCCACGAGGTGGTTGTATTTTCCAACAGAATGGAACTCCATGCCACATGGGTGTGAACATTTATTTTCAAAACAAAATAAAATTAAGGTGTTAGAATGGCCTGGAAATAGTCCTGATACCAACCCAGTTGAAGGTATTTGGAAGATACTTAAAGAAAAAGATAGTGAGGTGAAGTGCAGAACAAAATTTGAGCCATATAGAGAATAGAAGTATGGTATCGAAAGAACTGGAAGTGACATGCAATTGAAGCTGTTTACACCATGCCAAGGAGAATTCAAGCTATTATAAAAGTAAAATGATGTGCTTCAAAATATTAAGGGACAAATTTGATCTGAAGTAATATTCTAAATGAAAGGGGAATTTCATATACATAATTTTCTAAACATAACTTCCCTTAAATGTAGATAAAATTATAGAATAAATGAAAATTTAAAAAAATCCTAATTTAATGGCCACTCACTGTATGAGGGAAGGTCCAAAAAATGCCTGGCCTAAGTAAGAAGCTACTTTCAAGTAAAATATGAAAGTATTACTTTTCAATACAACTTCGATTTATTGCAGTGCATCTCTCGGTCATAACTTGGAATTAACAATTTATTCTGTCGGCAAAGGACTTTTTATCTCGGTTTTGCAGAATGTTCAGTTACTGTTCCCTCAATCTCATCAGTGTGAAATTATCGGCTTCGAAGATCAAACTAATTTTGGGAATAACTAGTGGTGTTAAACAGCACATACTGGCTCGCCCGTAGTAACGGTAACGCAATAATATTTAAGCAATTTCTATCCAAATCAACACATCTCAGACAATGGGCGCTGGCCACAATAGGTACTTATTTTCTTGTCAATTCTTGACAAAAACTATTCCTGCCATTAATGGAAATGTTTCTCAATTTTACTTTCCCGTATACGTACGTATATACGGAGTAATATACGTAGTATAGGGAAAGTTATGTATTGCTGCGCGAAACAAGGGCGAATTTTCGGCAGAAAAAATTCGTTGCTGGGCCTTGATAACTAAAACGTGGATAAATCCAGTTGCTAAATTAAGAAAAAAATCCCCTAACACGTGGTGTAGCCAGAATCCCCGTTTTGTAAGTCCTTGATACCGAAAAAACAATTGAAAGCAAAACATCGGTCTGTCCGTCCCTCCGTCCGGTGTATGTGAACAACATAAGCGCCTTAACTATGAATACGATTTTTTTCAAATTGAAGCAACCACAGTCCATCTAGCTGAGTCGAAGCTCTGAGATTTTGAGAAATAATCATTAATTTTTGGGGGTACTTTACATGAAGCCCCCCCCGGACATTTTCAAAATTTTCTCAAAAATGGCTCCAAATTTTGTCTTTACATTTCTTGTAAGAATAGAGTAAAATTCACTTATTAAGGTGGCCTAAGTCCGATTTTCACGGTTGACTCTGAATTTTCGAAAATTGCGAAAGTTTGAATTTTGTTCGGCGTCTTCCTCCAACTACAAAATTGCAAATAGAGATTTTTCCTTCGAATAAAATTTGTTAATCATAGTGAGTTCTTTCTTTAAGGTCAGGTACATTGTTTTGAAAATTTTAGTAGTTTTCGCGCAAAATTGCCTGCAATATGTGCAATTTTTTTTAAAAAAATACACAACCAAGATTTTTTCAAAACGGCTCCAAATTTTTTCTTTAAACTTTTGGTAGTGATGGTGCTACATGTACTCTATTAGATGACATAAACGCCATATTTCTCAGTTATTTGTTTTTCCAAAAATTACAAAAAAATAATTTTTTGACTTGTCCTTCGCGTCGTTAATATCTACATTACCGGCAATTTGTTGACATTTTTATATTAATGAGTACATGTGCTTTAAATAATGTCTAGTAAATTTTCTCAAAAACCCGACAGTTTTCTGTGAAAAGTACCTCAAAATTCTTTATTTTCAGAAACACTCAAACGCCATTTTCTCATAAATGGTTCCAAACTGTTGGAAGGGATAGTGCTATTTGCACTCTTTAATATTAAGTAAAATTTATTTTGAGGATTTTTTTTAAAAGGACCAAGGACTGTTATTATGCACATTTCCAGCAATTTTTAGACGCTATTTTATGTGAGTTAAAATGGTTCACATGACTTCTAATGTCGTTTGTCGAAAACTCAAATATTTTCTGTGAAAAAGAGCTTTAAATTTCGCGTTTTTAGTAGCGCTTAAACGCCATTTTCTTGAAAACGGCTCCAAATTTTTCAAAAACAAATGCCATTTAGAATAAGGTTTTACTGTTCTTTAATATGCTAAAATGAATATTTCGTTCTACCATTAGGAAAACGAAAAAATTAAGAAAATGTCAAAAAAATGTACTTTGTTCGGCGACAGATGGCATCTGGCACAAGTATGTGCCAATTCCGCCAATTCCCAGACCCAAGGAAAGAGAAAACTATACGGGAAGGTCTGTGCCATTCTGTAGAAACATTAGTTTCAAAGAAAATTGGCATTTTGGACGAGGTTTTACTCTTCTTTAATATTCTTAAAATATTTCCGTTGTACTTTTACGAAACCGGCAAATTAAGAAAATGGCAAAAAAAAATGTACTTTGTGCGGCGATAGATGGCAGCTGACAAGAGTACGTGGCAAGTCCGAATAGCTAGCAGAGACCAAAGGAAATAGAAAACTAGTACGGGTAAGTCTGCTATTCTGTAGCACCACTATACTGGGGTTTTATTTCTTGGCGCGTGGGGTCTGGTCTTCAGGAATGAAATATTTCACGGTATTTCCCATCGTTTTCTGTCGTACCGCTAGAAGTCGCGTGATCGCCAGCACTGCTCGATGCAGTCGCGATCATGCGATTAAATAATCGGACGAGGATTTACTGTTCTTTAATATTCTTAAAATAATATTTCTGTTCTACTATTAAGAAACCGAAAAATGAAGAAAATGTCAAAAAATTATACTTTAGGTGGTGATAGATGGCAGCTGGCAAGAGTATGTGACAAGTCCAAATAGGTAGCCGAGACCAAAGGAAATAGAAAACTAATAGGAAAGTCTGTGCCATTATGTAGCACCAGTAGTTTGCTGTATTCATCGATTTTAATATTTTAATGGTACTTGAAACAATATTTATGAGATTCAACAAATGTTTCCCACAGAATTCCTGAGTAATTCGATTTCTTCGCTCATACAAGTATATTGTAATGTCGGTTGTTGTGAGTACTACGTAATCTAAGGTTCCTGTGACGCCTATCGTTGTCATTGCCAGTTCAGCCGATCTCGCGACAAATGAAGGCAGAGATTTAAAGAAAAGTCCAAATCAAAAGTCTGCAAAATGAATTGACTTGAACAAAAGGAAGAAGCCGCGAAGAAGTTGTTCATCTGAAGTGGTTTTCATAAAATTTTTACGTAATTTTTCTTTGTTTTTAGAGCATTTTATTGATCATTTTTGGCAATTTTTTGGATGATAAAAATCTGCCCCCTACTTACGAGTAAGTATTGAATAGTTGTCTGGCCTCTATGATCTCTGCAGTTTGCTCGTAATGCTCTAATATGGATAATAAAACGAAAATGTATAAAATGATGGCCAGTGGTGGAATGAGAAGGGGAAACAGGAGGATTCCAAGAAGACTTGGCAAGAGTCCGTTTTAGCTGTTACATTCCACATTGATGGGTCGGAGATCGAACCTGGGCCGCAGCGGTGGAAGACGAATGCGCTAACCGTTGCGCAATGAACCCCTTCCCCCAATTCGTTAAAACAGTTATCCTTTTAATGTGTAGTACATTGCATTTTAATGTGGAAAAGTGTACCGGCGGATGTCATATTCATTCCGTGACTTTGAGTCGGTCGTATGTACTGTGCGCATCAGCGAGTTTTGAAATGTGATGGGCACGTGGAGAAGGTGATCAACCCCGGGAGGTGTGCTATTTTGAGGCTGCGTTGTGGGTGCGCGTTTGCGTCCGTGTTAGTGCGTACTATCCTCGGAAGGCAATCCACAGCAGCCACGTGCGTAGTAGTAAATGGTTTGCCGTACCGGCTTGCTCTGTCCACTGTGTAGAAGTCTGTGTATATCAAAAGGGTAGTTATCAGATAGCCGAACTTCTTGTGCGGAAATTAAATTGTGTCACTCAACGTTTTCCAACAGTTTGAAATTCAATCTTGGCATCAACCAGACGCTGGGTTTTAGAAGAAATACTAGTTTAATCTAGACATTAAACATTTGAGGTCACTGATCTGCGAACTAAATAATTTGTTAGTAGATCCAATTTTGCGACGTCAGAGCAATGGCATTGTAAGTATTTGTTGGGTGATTTTAACTATTCTTACTAGTTTGGTGATTTTAACTATTCTTACTAGTTTGATTTGAACTATTAAGAATTATTAGTAACTTATTAGTTTGGTGGTTTGAACTATTCTTACTAGTTTGGTGATTTCACTTTTACAAAACAATTCTATTAATTCCATGTGGACGATCGTATTGGAACTTTTGACTTCATTTCGGTTAATTTCATGACCGGTGTTCGTAAAGCAACAAAATACAGTATTAATTATGTACTACATAAGCAATTACTGTTTTTGTAACACTTTTGAACTGTAATTTGTCATTAACGTATGTAAAAATCTTAATTTAAGTTAGATTACATTTTTTAATTCATGAAAAGATTGTTTCTTTGTCAGACTTCGGCACCAGTCTCAAATATTCATTAAGTTTTAATTCAATTTCGCCAAGTAAGAGCTTTCTGATTTATTTTTTTTAATTGAGTCAGTCCATTATTTGAGACCAGATTTGTTGGTTCAGCATTCTAAATATATTTCCTGAAGTTAAATATTCTGAGAAGCCAGTCATTTTTTGAAAATGCACTGTGTCCATACCTGTACAAATTAATTTGCTGATGTTCTGGAAATGCAACGTGCATTCAAGCAATAAATAATATACTATAATATAAGGAGCAAAAGTATTGCCTTGGATTCATCTCAACAATACGATCTCGAATTTTCGCGGGAACCGTTGTTTGAGGTTCTGGTAAGCCGTAACTTCGTGCACGCATTCAGGTCTATTAGTACCATGATGGTAAGGATTGGTGCATTTGGCGAATATACACTCAAGTTTGGATCCGAAAATCGAAATATGTCTTTCTTCACATATATGGATGGAAGAATGTAAGTTGTGTGTTCCGGATTTATATAAGATATTTTAATTTTGCAAGAACTTGACATTTTCAAAATTTTGTAGAAAGTGACTGAAGTTTTACTTTCCCGCTTCTGCTAACGCAGTATAGAGAAAGTTACGTAATGCTGCGGGAGAAAAACGATGAATTTTCGTCAGAAAAACTTATTGCTGGGCCGTGGTAAAGAAAAATTGAATAAATCCAGCCGATAAATATAGACAAAAATCCTTAACACGTGGTATAACCAGAATCCATGTTTTGTGGGTCCCTGGTTAACGGCTAAACGTGTCTGTCCGTCTAAATTACGCTAGCGGCTAAACCGTTCAGCCGATTTTCTCCAAAACTGATATTGATTGCAACTGATAAATAATGTCAAGTAAAGTTTCTCGAAAACTCAACCGTTTTCTGTGAAAACTAGCTCAAAATACCGCATTATCAGAAATGCTGTACCGGCATTTTCTCAAAAGTGGCTTCAAATTTTTTCTTCAAACTTTTCGAACGAATAGTGCTAATTGCACTCTAATATGACGTAAAGTTAATTTTGGTGTATTCTTTTGTTTTTTCAAAAAATTAATGGTGGTACAGAATAGTATAGACTTTCCTATTTTCGTTTTCTATTTCCTTTGTCTCGGCCCAATTCGGACTTGCCAGATATTCGGACCAGCTGCCATCTCCGCCCAAAGGACATTTTGTTGAGATTTTCTTAATTTTCCGGTTGCGTAATAGTAGAACGGAAATATTATTTTAAGAATATTAAAGAAGTGTGAAACCTCGTCCTAAATTCCAATTTTCTTTGAAAAAATTGGAGCCGTTTTTAAGAAAATTCCGTTTAAGTGCTACTGTAAATTCGAAATTTGAAGCTCTTTTTCACAGAAACCTTTTGAGTTTTCGAAAAACTTCATTAAAAGTCATTTTAAGCACTTTAACTCATAAAGCTTTTAATTGTTTTTTGATGTTAAATCCATAAAATGAACTATAAACATTACCATACTATTTACTATTCTTCGGGAAAATATGTTATTTTTTTCAAAGAAAACTTATGCCAGCTTAAACTAATGTATTGCTTACAAGACTTCTAGATGCATTATTAGCAGTTCAACTAGTTTTATTTAAAATATTTTCATAAAATGAATCCAACATTTATCTAGTCAGTATAAATTGCAATGATTTCGATGCATAATCTTTTATATGAGCTACCTAAATGGAAGATGCAATTTCGTAACATTTAATTACACATTTACATAGATTCAGTTTCATGGTGTACTGATGAAATGCTAATATATGCATAGATAAGTGACCTTTCGTTCAGTATTCAGAAGTTTTGTATGTGTGTTCTATACCTCGCAACACGGACAAAAATAGTGATTATCAAATATATTTCGAATAATTTGTAAAAGCCTAATTTGTAAACACAAGTTCTAGTAAATAAAACATCTTTATCTTATCTCTGCCACTATCTCGTAGTTCACCAACAATGTGCATTTTAAATATCCATTGCCGCATTGTTGTGCAAATTTCAGTAAAGATTTACGGATGGCTTGAAAGAAATAATTATATACTAATAATTGTAATTATATATTATAGTATACTAATTTTGTTCGATATATTAATCTCGTCGAATCCTATTTGCTTTGTAATCAGCTTAAATATAAAGAATAACATTCTTTATATTTGAGCTAAGACAGCCTGTTATTTTGCATTTTATAACATTTTGTGTGTTTAAAATAATGCATTTTCGTTATTTATTCTCTATATTTCAGGATCCTAAAATAGGTTACCGAACAATGTTTTTACATTGTTTTAAATTTCTCTTAGATTAAAGTTCTTTTAGGCGAGATGACTAATTTTGACGCCCAATTACTCCATAAATACGCATATTTTGGAAAAATTCAACATGGCCTTATTTGAAGACCGGTTTTTGATGAGCACATTTCATTAAGAAAGACAATTGTATCTTCACAATTGTAGTTGTAGGAAGAGGCCGAAAGTTTTTTTAATCTTTTGCGAAATCGGGCATTTTAACGAACATGAAACCTGCACCATTCTCTTAAGCTTCCTTTATGCTATCTAAGGTCCCAATTTAATAAAAAACGTTGTGCGGTTTTTAAGAAAAACATTGTTTAAAAAATGCCAAAGTTTGACACAAAATTTCGTAAAAAATACTCATATTTTTGAAAAAATTGAACATGACGTTATTTGAAGATCAGTTTTTTATGAATACATTTCATTAAGAAAAACATTGTATCTTCATAATTGTAGTTGTAGGAAGACACCGAAAACCTTTTGAAGTTTCGAAAAATCAGAGTTTTCAACCAACATGAGACCTACCGCCATTCTCATAAATGATCTTCAGACTATCCAACATCAAAATTTAGTCCAAATTGTTGGCGTCATTATTTTGAAAATGTCCCAGTCTTCGTGTAAAGTACGCCCAAAATTAAATTATCGGTTTCAAATTCAAGGGATCAGTCAGATCGATCGGAAAATATCAATTTTGGAGAAAATCTAAACGGTTTAGTTGCAAGTGTTGTTCACAGACGGACGTTTCGGAAAAAAACTAATGGTGGTACAGAATGGCACAGACTTTCCCGTATTAGTTTTCTATTTCCTTGAGTGGGCTAGCGATTTGGAATTTGCCATATACTCTTGTCATTTGCCATATATCGCTGCCCAAAGTAAATTTTTTTTGACATTTTCTTAATTTTTGTTTCCTAATGGCAGAACGGAAATATTAATTTTAAAATATTAAAGAATACAAAAACATCGTCCTAACTGGCGATTTTTTTAAAAAGAAATTGTAGCTGTTTTTAAGAAAATGGCGTTTCAACGCTTCAAAAAATGCGAAATTTAAAGCTCTTTCTCACAGAACATTTTTGAGATTTAAAAAAAATCTTCATTTGAAGTCATTTAATGCATTTATTTTCACAAGTATAATAATGTTTACAAATTGCATGTAATGTGCATATTAAAGATGTGAGAAATCTTTAAAAAAATACATTTGTGTAATTTTTGAAAAATTGAAAAAATAACTCAAAATAAACTTTACGTCATATTAAAGAGTGCAATTAGCACTATCCGTTCCCAAAGTTTGAAGAAAAAATTTGGAGCCATTTATGACAAAACGGCGTTTGAGCGTTTCTGAAAAGCTCTGAGTTTTCGAGATACTTAAAGCACATGTACTCATTAATATAATAATGTCAACAAAACGCCGCCAATGTAGATATTAACGACGTGAGGCGCAAGTCAAAAAATTATATTTTTGTAATTTTTGAAAAAACAAAAGAATAAAGCAATATGGCGTTGATGTCATCTCACAGACTAATTTAGGCACTATCCCTACCAAAAGTTTAAAGAAATAAATTTGAGCCGTTTTTATGAAAATCTTGTTTTTGTATTTTTTTTATTTACACATATTGCACGCAATATTGCGCGAAAACTACTAAAATTTTGAAAAAAATGTACAAGACCTTAAAGGAATAACTCACTATGAAGAACAAATTTTCTTTGAAGGAAAAATCTCTATCTGCAATTTTGTCATTGGAGGAAGACGCCGAATAAAATTCGAACTTCCACAATTTTCGAAAATTCAGAGTTACCCGTGAAAATCTGACCTATGCCACCTATAATATGTGTATTTTAGTCTCTTCGTACATGAAATTTAAAGAAAAAAATTGGAGCGGTTTTTGAGAAAATTTCGAAAATGTCCGGAGGGCTTCATATAAAGTACCCCCAAATTTTGAAGAATCTTTTTCAAAATCTCAAAGCTTCGATTCAAACCAGATCGGGAATATCCATTTTGGAAGAAATCATACCTATGGTTTAGGCGGTAGTAGTGTTCACAGACAGACGGACGTTTTGCTTTCAATTAGTTTTTCGGAATCAAGGACCCTCAAAACAGGGATTCTGGCAATACCACGTGTTAAGGGATTTTTTCTTAATTTAACTTTCCATATACTACGTATATTACTCCGTATACGGGAAAGTGACTAGTGCTACAGAATGGCACAGACTTTCCCGTATTAGTTTTCTATTTCCTTGGATCTTCGCTAGCTATTCGGAATTGCCACATACTCTTTCTTGCCAACTACCATCACCGCCAAAAGTACATTTTTTTGTCATTTTATTAATTTTTCGGTTTCCTATTGGTAGAACGAAAATATTAATTTTAGAATATTAAAGAACACAAAAACCTAGCCGTAAATGGCAATTTTCTTTTAAAAATTATGTGCCGTTGTAAAGAAAATTGCGTTTTAGCACTACCAAAAATGCTAAATTTGAAGCTCATTTTCACAGAAAATTTTGAGTTTTCAAAATTCTTTATTTGAAGCACTTACACTCACAAATATAATAATCTTTACACATTGCGGATAATGTGCATATTAAAGATGTGAGAGATCTTTCAAAAAATTACATTTATGTAATTTTTGAAAAAAACAAAAAAACGCAAAATAAACTTTACGTCATATTAAAGAGTGTAATTATCACTATCCGTTACAAAAATTTCAAAAAAAAATTTGTAGCCATATATGAGAAAATGGCGTTTGAGCATTTCTGAAAATGCCGAAATTTGAGCTACTTTTCACAGAAAACGGTTGTGTTTTCGAGAAACTTTACTTCACATTATTTAAAGCATATATACTCGTAAATGTAATAATGTGAAAACATCGCAGATAATGTAAATATTAACGACGTGAGAGACAAGTAAAAAAAAATACATTTTTGTAATTTTTGAAAAACCAACCGACAGAGCAATATGGCTTTTATGTCCTCTGATAGAGTACATTTACCACTATCCCTACCAAAAGTTTAAAGAAAAAATTTGGAGCCGTTTTTGAGAAAATCTTGTTTATGTAATTTTTTTATAATTGCACATATTGCGCGAAAAATACTAAAATTTTCAAAAAATGTAGATGACCGTAAAGCAAGAACTCGCTATGAAGAAAAAAATGTATTTGAAGGAAAAATCTCTATCTTCAATTTTGTAGTTTCAGAAAGACGCCGTAAAAATTTTAAACTTTTGCAATTTCAAAAATTCAGAGTTATCCGTGAAAATTGAACCTATGACATGTAAATAAGTGTATTTTACTCTATTCATACAAGAAATTTAAAGAAAAAATTTTGGAGCCGTTTTTGAGAAAATTTTGAAAATCCCCGGGAAGCTTCATGTAAAGTACCCCCAATTTGAAGAATCTTTTTCAAAATCTCAAAGCTTCGACTAGAATCAGATTGACAGGGGATTGTCCATTTTGGAAGAAATCGTACGTATGGTTTAGGCGCTAGCAGTGTTGACAGACGGACGTTTTCCTTTCAATTGGTTTTTCGGTATCAAGAACCTAGAAAACAGGGTTTCTGACTACACCACGTGTTAGGGGATTTTTTTCTTAATTTAGCAACTGGTTTTATCCGCTACTTCGTTTTCACGGCCCGGCAATGAATTTTTTTCCGCCGAAAATTGTCCATTTCGCGCAGCATTACATAACTTTCCCTATACAACGTATATCACTCCGTGTATACGTACGTATACGGGAAAGTAAAAATGGATTTTGGTGTGTGTGTGTATATATATAAGCGTTGTTGAACAAAATATTTACGTCAAATGCAACCCGCCACACATTCGACAGGATTTTGAATCTATATCATTAAATAACTCTTAAACAATACGTTTTATGGGCCGAAGGCCTCAAAGAAATGTTTCTCACGCCGTAATCTACAGGATGAAATCTTCGTAAACATTCTGTTACATTTTTGCTGGTCCGGCGCTTCCCGATATTACCTCGCTGCTCAGAGAGATGCAGAATCTTGAAATAAATGTGAATGAGACCAGAGAGCGTCGGAGTCAGTCAGACAGACAGGGACAGGGCGAGGGAGGGAGGGAGGGAGGGATAGACAGTGAGAGGGTGATGGGAGGAAGGAGGAGATGAAGGGCAGATCAACGTCTGCCAGGTTTTCCTAGTTTGAGTATGAAATTAAGAGTTTCAGACATGCAACAGTTGCCGGAGAAGGTGGCCATGACTGTTTACGAGAAGCACAGTTAAATATAACAGTTCCGAATCTCGCTGTAATTTGTTTTGTCCGGTGCGACTTCAGCGCTCCCAGTGGTAAAGGCAAGGGGGAGTTTGTTGAGGTGCGGCATATATATTTGCATGTTGTTAACACGTGGTTTACTTGATGGTATGTGATAGCAATGCAATTAATGTTGTAGTGAGTTGAATCAATTGAAATTTTTTTTCCGCTCTTAATAGCTCACTTGCCATTGTTAAATTGTGATTGATCACATTTGCGTCCTGCGTACATTTACGAACGATTAAAAATACCAACAACATACGGAAACGCCTGTAGTTCTATAAATTGTATTCGCAAAATGTATCCTTTAGGTTTTCTAAAGATACAGAAAGCAAAGCGTTAACAAAATTGTTTGTGAATGTTATTTCAAAGCGCATTTTCAATAAACTAATTCCAACGTTTTCTTGTTTACCTTCTATATTGATTAGTGCAGTGGCGTGCATTCCATGGAATGAAGGGAATGAGTCATTCCCCTACAAAAAGCACAGAAAAATCCTTTCTATATTTAAAACATTCGTTGCTTATGGCCACAGCAAAACTATTTACTCAACTCAGATTCTGAGCTAAGTACTAAAGGTTGAACCGCCACAATCGATGTTTTCAAAACGGTGTGTAAATTCGTCTAGTGACGCCAGCGAAGTTTCGTTCTTCGAAGATGCAGGCGTTCGACTTTGTCATGCCTCGTGAAAAGTCGGGTCAGTCCGTGAGTGCGCGAAGAGAATGAACATTAGAATTCATTCCGTTGTGATCGACTGGTAGCAATTTCAAGTTCGAAATAATTTATTATTTTGGCTTTTTGAGAGTGTTTCATGTACGTACTAACTACATTATAATACAATGAAAGTATAAAGAACGTAATAATACCGAGAACGTTTATATTATGTTAAAGAACGTATTTTAAACAAACTACTTCTTTGCGTACCGTTCTGCAGTTCTCCCTTGCGGAAAGGGAATGCATCGGTGAACTCATTTCGAGCAGTAGTCATGGCATCGAGCGAGGAAAGTAGGAACAACCCGCATTGACAGGCAGAGCCGCTCGACACGGGCGGCGCAACGCCCACGGTTTGCGATAATCTTCTTTTCCGGTGATACATTTGAAGTAGGCACGATCAACTTTCAGAAGAATAAAACATTACAGATATTTCGAGGAATCACCACACATAAGAATTGCAGACGGAAGTTTGGATCGTATTCACCCTTGGTCTATTATGAGATAAATTCTACCAGGATTGTCGCGAGAGTTGATACCAAAAATAATATAATATTTGCATTCAGAACAAAAACAAAGCATAGCAGAACAAAAGCAAGAAAGAAAACTAACAGGACGTGAAATTTGACCGAGGAATTTAAAACGCAGGGAATGTGAAAAGTGTAAGAAAACAGTAGAACGGATATCGCATTCATTGTTTGTATAGATCGTGAAAAACATTATTACTGAACTCTATAGATGCATTTTCAAATTAACATTCACCATATATTAAAGTTTACGCACTTATCTTTCATTTGATGAAAGAAAAAAATTATGCTTTATTGATGGATTTTATAAATTTGTTAATAATTTTAAATAACTAAGGACTCTATAAATAAGGTTAAGTTGTAAGTCACATCAATACCGAATTATATTTGTTTATAATGTTAGAAGGCATTTAGCCAACGAAATTTTCCCTGGGGGTCTGTTTACTCCCGGGTGACCAGTTACGTTCGTATGCAAGATGACTGGGTTAATATTCACATTTTGTGAAAATTCATATCATCTTTAACTGTTTTACGCTTTTTATTCCTTGGACTTCAAAAGTGCTTCCCCTACTAAAATTATCACCGCACGGCACTGGATTAGTGTATATTTTTTTGTACTTTAGGCGGTTTAATAATTTTGGATGTTAAGATAAATTCTATGTCAGCTAATAAATATCATGTAAAACTTGATTTATAGTATTTTATCATTTTTAACTTATTATCATGTTAAAAATCTCTTAAGGACTGGTTCACTTAAAGAGATAAGCAGAACCAGCCCTGTGTTCTGACAGGAAGCCCTTGCCCTTTTAGAGATTCAATGGCTTATATCATATTAAAATTATAATTATTTTAA
Source organism: Acheta domesticus (assembly GCA_031308135.1). Taxonomy (NCBI): domain Eukaryota; kingdom Metazoa; phylum Arthropoda; class Insecta; order Orthoptera; family Gryllidae; genus Acheta; species Acheta domesticus. The sequence continues at coordinate 73,094,366 of JAHLJT010000631.1, forward strand.
AATATTATTGTAACATCTAGGTGTAGAATCTCTCATCTCAATGTTTTTCGTGCAGTTTTCTTTGATTAATAAATCAAATGCTGGGATGGTTACTTGTTTATTTTCTGCATAGTAAGTATGGATTTATTTTATTTATTTGTCAAAAAAACAGTAAAAACTGTATATGACGCGTGGGGAGATTTACCTGTGCACATTTTCTTGAGGGCCGAAAAATAAAAATATTTGAAAAATGTTTGTTCCCGAGTTATAGAAAATCAATTTCAACGGTAAATTAACTACAAGCAAAAGGAGTGATCAACAAAACGTGCGCACAGTGAAGCTACATTTATGTCCAGAAGTAAAACAAGGGGTCATCTCAGCATTTCCTCAATGGATCACGGAAACTGGACAAAAACCTGATCGAGATGGGGGTCATTGACCCGGAAGCTGAAGTACATTACTTGTTACAGGCGTATTAAATATTTTTTTAATGTATACAATACAAACGTAAACTAATTCATTATACTTTGTATATCATTGTTTTGTTACAATAAACTTTTTTCTTTTTCACGATCAGTACAGTCTCTAATTGTATAGAAACAGTTTTGCAGCAGAAAAGATTTTACTTTTGACTTAAATTTGTGTACCGACTTTAATTGTTTAATGTCATCTGGCAATGCGTTGTAAAGTAACGTACATGTATTGTATGTTGATTTCTTGTACTGAGCTGCTGATACTGACACTTGATGCACGTGATTTCTACGGCAATGTCGCTCTCTGCTGCGACTCTGACTGGGTGGTCGTAGAGTTCAAAGTCTAACGGCCGCCTAATTTTCGACACCAGTGTAATTTAGTTACGTTGAATTGAGCCGCTGTCTAGAGAACAATTCTAGCGGCCAGCTGCTCTGATCAAAACCAGGCGAATGTATGAGCATTACTTTGCCAAACTTCCTCTTGATTTATTGATTGTTAGTGATTCCGGGCGTGCCAACAGCTAAGATCATTAGTCCCGTAAGTGTACTACATGTTTTCCTCGAGAGGTGGCGGTGATCTTCCCCGCTGGATGGCGAGATTCGGCGCCGACCTACCGTCGACTGGTGGGGTTTTCACAACCAGGTATCTCAACGGGCCACCGCTCCAGCAGGACAAACTCAAACACTGTGCTCTCCACCGGTCTCCCGGCACATGAGGTAGTGTAGTGCATGTAAGTGTAAGTTTGTGTTAGGGGTGAGGATAGGACAAGGAAGAGCAAGGAAAGATCGCGCGCGGTCCGAGGAGAATTCTAACGTCAGGATGCTCTGATCGGTAGTTTTCTTTGGTTTCTCCGACCAATATCAGAGGAATGCCGGAGCAGTACCCTAATAAACGGGCCATGGACCGCGCGCGATCTTTCCTTCCCCTTGTCCTATCCTCACCCCTTCGATTACACACACACTAACACGCATTACACTACCACACACGCCGGGAGACCGCGCGGGAGCTTAGTGGGTGTGCCGGAGGGGGGAGGCGCTGGTGGGAGATACCTGGTGGAGGGAAACCCTGCTAGTCGACGGTAGGCCGGCGCCTGATCTTACCGTGCAAGGAGGAAGATCACCGCCGCCTCTCGTAGAAAACGCATGCATTGCATTTACGAGGTTAGCAATTGATGCGCCCGGAATCACGAAGAATCATTCAACCATTAACAGAAACAAACTTCAGGCTCTGACTGGTCTCCTAAGGACTAATAGTGTAGAGCGTGAAAGAGTGTGTATTTAAGGCGAAAGGATGAGGAACAAAAGATAATGCCCGATCAGTGGCCCGTTTTTATGTACTACTCCGGCATACGCCTGGTACTGACCGGAGAAACCACAGAGAACTGCCGTTTAGAAAGTCAGACCATTATAATACTTATTTCCCGACCAACGACAGAACTCGTCCTAGTTAGAATGTCTGGTGACGAAAATACGCCACGGTTGAGGCTCAAACCCTAGGTCCCCCGGTCAGAAACTGCGGAGTCCATAATTGTTCCTCTGAGCCATCTCGGCGTAAAAATCAGAATGTTTCCCCTCCGAAACCTGTATGATTCTACTGAAATACCGATATTTTCGTGAGAAAATACCGGTAAAATACCTCTAAAGATACCGGTATTTGACGTCTTATACCGGTATTTTTTAAGGTATTTTGAATAAATGTATAATAGAGGGAAAGGTATTTCTATACCGGTATAAATACCTTTACCGCTATTATTTCGGTATTCAGTCCCTGATGAAAATGTTACCGTTCCGTTAAGTAGGTCACTTTTGACAAATATTACAGATTCGTAAATAAATAGACAAGGCAATGGTAAGATTCCCAGCTCAATGAAAAGAGACTTGCAGGGATCACGTGGAAGGAATTTTTTCATTATTCGAATAATTTTCTTTTGCAATCTGAAGGTCTGAATACTACAGGATGAGCTTCCCCAGAATATTATGCCATATCTCAGGCGGGAACGTACATGTGCAAAATAATCGCAACGAGGTGCATGAAGGCTGCCTGAATTTGAAAGAATTTTGAATGCGTAACATAATGAACATAATTTAAGTGTTTAATTCTGTTATATGTACATTCCATTTGAGGTTTGATTGAATTGAGAGACCTAAAAATTTTGTTACCTCAACATCAGCTAATTGCATATTGTTCATTTTCAATGGAACATGCGATTTCTGATTTGAAATGCAAAAATGCATTGAAACAGTTTTTCTTTCGTTAACAATTAATTTGTTATTATTAAACCAATTTGAAACTTCTGAAATAGCTCTATTTACTGCTTCTTTTTGCAAAGAACATTCGTGTCATCGGCAAACCGAACCGTTCTTTCCATTTTTAATCGACGAGGGCATATCGTTTACATATAACAGGAAGAGAATAGGACCTAAGATCGAACCTTGCGGGACCCCATGCTCAATTGGCAAAGAATTGGAAACATAAGTATGTAATGTCCTTTCGTGCCAGTATGGTATTTCTGCTTTTTGAGTCCGATGTTTAAGGTACGAAGTTATCCAATCTAGGGCAATACCATGAATTCCATACGAAGGTAATTTTGAGAGCAAGATGTGATGGTCAATAACGTCAAAAGCTTTCGAATTCTAAGAATATTCCAATGGGTACTTCATTTTGGTCTATTGATGAAGCAACATCTTTGAGAAAAGAAAAAATGGCAGTTTCCGTAGATTTTGATTTTCTAAAACCGTGTTGTGAGTCTGAAAACGCTTTGTTTTTCCTGAGAAAAGTTTCTGTTCGTAATTCCGTTCTAATATTTTTGAGAAAACTGACAAAAGAGAAATTGGCCGGTAATTTTGAATATCATTTTTGTCATCTCTTTGAGAGTAATACATTTGTAATGTTAAACTTGGAATGAGCGTTTTAATATGTATACACCAAATATTTTCAGATGTTATGCACATGTCTACGTGCTGTTTTAAAAGTGTTCTAAAATGTTAAGCATTAAGAATTATGAATTACTAGGCAGTCCCGTGTTATCTCGTATAGCCTTAAAGACCGACGCCTCTTGCTGGCCACCAGGAGCGCTAGTGTGATGAATTCTCCTGCCATTAGAGCTTCGCAACTGTTATAATAAACTGTGCGGGAAGACTGTTATGTTTCAGTTAAAATCACAAGTCAGAATGTCTAATTTCACACTCGAATTACTATCAAAGTACTAACATATTGAACATTATTGTATTTCCCCCTTTATGATTATTCTTTGCCGATAAGAAAATATATAATTCCATTTAAAAAATCAATGATTAAGTTTCTGGAAAACGAAAAATATTACGAACAATCTCTCTACACCATATTACTTGCCACAAGATTCTTCATTGTGGAGCGAAAACTGCACTTCAATGTCGTTAACCGTTTAGAAGTCATGGAGGTGGCCCGTACACCAATATACTTCCACAGAATTTTAATTTGAACACTTGTGTATACAATAATAGTAATTCAGCAAGTGAAGTTTATTGAAATGTTTTTCCTAAGTGAAACTATATTTGCAACTTGCGCTGCCCTATTTATATGACAGTGCACTTTGCATTTTTTGGTCTTCCTGATTTTGTTCATTTTCATCAATTGTCAATGTGTATTGTTTTTAATAGTTTTATCTTCTGACTAAATTATAATTGAATGAATAATTTTAGCATACTTAACTTTCTGAATATTCTGATTTTTCTTACTTAACGTACGCTTTCGTAGAACTCAATAAAATGAAAAAAGAAAACATCGCATTATATCATTTAAATGGTGAATCAAGTATCAATTACTGTAGTTTTTCGAATATGTTCTTACATTTATTTCCCAATATTTCATGGAAGAGAAATTTGAAAAAAAAAAAAAAAAAAAAAAGAAAGAAAGAAAAAAAACACTTGTGCTATAAATATGACGGTGGTAAAAACCAGTATCAATGGCGGCGACCTACTTGAAAACATTTCTAACAAATTTCTTGCCTATTGTTTCGATTAGGAAATACAGTAATCCCTCAACATTTGCGGTAGTTAAGTTCCCAAAAAACATCGCGAATGTTGAGTCTATCTTTTAATGAAGAAAGGTGGGTTAGGATCCTGGATATCGAAAAACTGTTTAAAACAAAAAAAAAGTGTCTGACAAACAATTACAGTAGAATTGAGTAAGCGCTACTACAAACAATTCACAATTAACATCCCAAAGAGAAGAAATAAAACAATTTTGAAACTTCTTTCAAAGTTGAAAGTGATTGGATATAGGAATTGGTTATTTTTTTGTTTCACCATCCTCCTCGTTCTAATATCCAAATATGGAAGAGTTGCTGGTTCTATTTCTCCTTTAAATTTCGAAGTTATCTGCATATTCGGATCACATTCGAATCTCCTTTCCACTAGAGCTTGTTGAAGCATTAGAGTGCCATTAACAGTTTTGACATTGAAGTTGCTCTAGGCCACAATTCCGCTTCCGTTACTTCATCATTATGTTCGAAGAGATTTTCTTTGCAGAGGATTTCCCGAAGCTCCTCTTCAGTGAGGTTATTACAATGCTTGCATTGTAACTCGTTTTACAGATTCTGAATGGCTTTTCTGTTCATGTGGGATAAACCCTTACCTCCAATTTGACGCAACTGAATTGAATTATTTTACGATATTGTTATTCTATTAATATAAATTGACATTCCACTTTTGGCAATTTTGCAGAACGTGATACTTTGAGGTCCAGTGTCTGCCGAGTTCGTTTTCCCAGATGACGCTGATGAATGAAATGAAATGTACTCGCTTTCAAAGAAAATGTAGTACGACCAAAAGACCCCTCGCGAATGTTAAAACCGGTAGCATTTCTCTAATCGCGAATGTTCGGAACTCGCGGATGTCGAGGGATTACTGTAAAAAAGAGAGCTATTAATTTCTGCGCGATACATATTGAGACGAGATGTCTATTCCTACAAGCATGTTTTGAGTTAATTCGCAGAAAGCCAGTACAATAAACGTTGAAGTAATAAGAGACGAGTGACAGCAACCGTATGCCCGAGATGTTAGCACCCCCGGCAAAGTGAAAACCACTAAAACCATTACCATTCGTTTATACCTCGTTTGTATCCATTTGTTATACAATAGCATTTGTTTTGTATCAAACCACTTACAAGGTATAGCACTTTCAACTATGGTTATGCCAATTCCACATTGGCACCGCCACCTTCTTAAGAAAATTTGGAATCATTCTAAATCGTTTGTACCGCACTGTGGCCCCAGAATTTTCGTTTGTACCAAAGAAAATAATTTCGATAGTCATTATTATGTGACGATGGCGGCTATTATAACTCCACGCTGGCACCAGCACCTCCGTAAAACATTGGAACCATCCTAAATTGTCTGTACCAGATTGTTTCACGAGAAATTTCGTTTGTACCAAAAAATAATTAAAATATAGCCATTTTTAAGTGAGGATGGGACCCTCACGTTAGCCCTAACACCAGCCCCGCCATCACCCCATCAAAAATAGAACCATTGTAAATCGTTTGTGCCACATTTGTACGGGAATGTTCCATCAGAATACTGATTTCTACCAAAAAAATTAATATCGTACATAATTCAAGAAAATAAATAAATGAACGTTTCAAAGTAATTTTTATGTAAAAACTAAATTTTTAGGATATGCAACCTTGACAAGCCTTATGATATCCTCTTTTCCCCAGTCTCCTATTTATAGGACAGCAAAATTTTATAATTTGTTAAAGTAAATATGTTCAAAAGTGCATGAATTTGTTCAAAAGAGACCGTTTTTATGGCATTGCAATGGAATATAACCATTTTGGCATATTAGAAAAACCTTAAAAAATGGGTTAAATAACAGTCACGTCTGAAATTTGCCTGCTTGCTAATCAGAGAGCAGTGTGTAATAACACTGCCTTAAACGAAGCCCAGGAAATTCGACTTTACCTTTTCGATTTTTCTTTGCAGTTTTCGAAAATACAGTGTGCGCCGAAAGTAGGACAAGCATCTCTTTCTTTACTGTTCTTTGCTGCATACGTGGGGGAAAAAATGGAGAAATTTCTGGGAAAATTGCTGTTTAAAATCTAAATATTGCCTGTTTTTAAATTTTAAGGTCAAAATTTAATAAAAAAGTTGTTTTTTTAGAGAAAAATTTTGTTTAAAAAAATTAAAAAACATTGCCTATATATCACGCAAAATTACTCAAATTTTCGAAACATTTTGCATGGCCTTATTTCAAAATCTGTCCTGAGTCGAAGATCTGTGATTTTTAAAAACATTCATTAATTTTTGGGGTACTTTACATGAAGACCTTGGGACATTTTCAAAATTTTCTCATAAAAGGCTCCAAATTTTTTCTTTAAATATCTTGTAGGAATAGAGTAAAACACTTATAAAGGTGGCATAGATCCGATTTTCACTAATGACTAAATTTTTGAAAATTGCAAAAGATTGAATTTTTTTCGGCGTCTTCCTATAACTGCCAAGTTGAAGATTGAGATTTGTCTCGAATATTTTTTTTCCTTAATTCTTTCATTAAGGTCAAGTACATTTTTTTTGAAAATTTTAGTAGTTTTTGCCCAATATTTCGTGCAATGTGTGCAATATTAAAAAATATCAAAAACAAACTCAAAAAGTTTCTTTGAAAAAGAGCTTCAAATTTCGCATTGACAGTCATGCTTAAACGTCATTTTCTTAAAAACAGCTCAAATTTTTCAGTGAACATTGCCATTTAGGGCGAGGTTTTACTCTTCTTAAATATTCTTAAAGTCGTATTTCGGATTTGTTATTAGGAAACCGAATCATTGAGAATTTTTTAAAATTCATTTGGGTGGCGATAAATGTCTGCTTGCAAAGTATGTGGCAAGTCCGAATTGCTAGCCCAGACCAAATAAAATAGAAATCTAAAACGAGAAAGTCTGTGCCATTTTGTAGCACCACTAGTTTATATTTGCCCTGATTTGATCATGTAGCTATCTGCGTTAGGGACGAGCAACGAGATAGAAATGTAATTCAAGCTCGTTGGGGACGAGTAACCGATTGCACTTAACACCAATATGCCATAATAATGGCAAGAATTCCATCAAACATTGAGTTACAGTTACATTGTTGCTTCTATGTGATACACATTCAAAGCGTTCCTTCACGCTTCAAGTCTTACCTTCACTATTTAAGCCACCCACTGAAAAATTTGCAATGGATCGGGCCTCGATGTATTGTGCATCCAAACATTTGATTGCAGTACGGTGCCTTATGGAGTATTGCCCTCTCTTTCTATCTACATAAGACTCTCTCTACTGCAAGCTGTGTTGCCGATTCAGGAGGCTTGGAGTTATTCGGCCATCCTGTTTCACGCGCAAATACTTAACAAGTTCATTCAACGATAGCTTTAGTTGTGTTGATCTTAAACACTTGAGTTTTTTACCAGTTATTCCCAGAACTCTTATGAATGTGATGGTTATTTTGTAATTTAGTTTTATGGTTTAATTTCCATGAAATTAATTATAAATGATAGACAAATGCTTATTTCTACATTTTGATGTTCTTAAATTTTCACTATGCGAGAAACTTTTTTATTATTGCAGAAAAGCACAAACACCCAGCGGATGAAATGACAAGGGAAGTACAAATTTTTATATGAGACCAACCGCATTTCTGTATGAATCATGGTTCTTGAGTTAGACGGTAATAAAAACAATATTTCGTGCGCTCCGAACGAACATCTCATGTCGTTCAGTGATCTTGGATATTTCTCAGCGATTCTTAACAGGCGACGTGAAAGGAAATATAGAGTATTTATTTTTGAATTTCACTTATTAAAAACAGTGAAATACATTTAAACATATTTAAAAATGTATTAGAAATTTTACAGTTAATAATATTAATGCCAAAGACATTTAATCAGTAGCTGTCGTAAAATGTGCTTTCAAATGCAAATATGAGACGAATTATTAGCTGAATGTTCGAAAAGAATATTATGCATTGTCAGCACGAAACCTTGCAGTATCTGATACCATCCATGTCATCTCACCTTTGTGAGTGGACATTTTCCCTTTATTTTAAACAGACCTTTAAAAAGTGAATAAATTGGACGTATAAAATGACTTGAGACTTAAAATTAACAATATTGACCTTGATATTGATTTCATTCGCGCAAAACAATTCAAGCCTTGTCAGTATGTAATGAATAAACAATCTGTTCCAACTGGATTTGGACATGTTTTGCTATTGATATTTCAGTTTTAACTCTCATTTAAAGGTCTGTTTTTTTTAAAATAATAATTCTAATAATTATTATTATGATAATAATAACTAATAATAATAATTATAATAACTAATAATAATAATTATAATAATAATATTACATCTTTTTTATCAAAAATCTTTAATTTATAATATTAAGCCATCTATTTAACATGTTTTGAAATTATTTTCGTTCAAGTGGTATTCTAATTTGCTCCAGGCTTGTAAGTGGTTCGTAACTGAAGAAAGGGTGAGACCCCCTGCCGAAATCCCATCATGCTTATGAATAAAAAAATAGGAAAAATAACTTTGTCCTCTGTGACCTTCACACTCACAGACTGGCGAAACCCTGAGTTGTCAACGTCTGTCGTCCGTGGGAAGACAGCTCCCCTTTCATGGGACATCGGGTATTGGAAGCGAGTGCAGCAAACATTCTCAACATTTCGCCAGCTGGTAGAACACCAAGCAAAACCCACATACTATTACAATTTTGAAATATTAGGGAGTATTAGAAATTCGATCATCCGAAAATTATCAAGTCGCTTGTAAATTCACTTTGTAAACCATATGATTTAGTTTTCAGCATGGTTAACACAACTTATAAATGATAAACTCACACGAAACCAGTTGCACGTCTGCCCGCCACAAACACGAGTCACCATATTGTTGCGCGCGCCGCGACTGGGCCCAAAAGCTACAGAGAAGTCTGTAAACCTCGGTGTCTATATAATGGGGAGTCACCCATCGAGCCTAATGGCTTGCTGAAACAGGGAAATCCCTGACCATGAAGAGTTCTAGCACGTGTAACATGTACCAACCTTCCAAAATGGACAAACTTCATGTTCCACGTGTTTCACTTACGTGAATCGTATGTCTTTAGAGTGAAGGAAAAAGTTGAAAAGGGAAAGGATCTTGTAAATTTTCAAAAATATGCCATTTAGACATTGATTTGGTGCAAACATGATGCGTTTATAAAATGGCAAGAATGTGCAATTATGTGTGACATAAAATTATATTAAATAGAAGCAACAATGAGTAATTCATATAGATATTATAAAAATATACAATTAGAAAGTCTGGGGGAATATATGCAAATGCATGAACTTCCAGGCCCTACTTACATTATTCAACATAAAGAGAAAATTGACTAGAAGATATCCCAAACAAATCTTAATTCAGTAGATAAAGATAAACTCCAATAAAATCTCAAACCGTTATTAAAAAATATCAGATACCAAGGGTTCAGTTAACACATAACCCCTCTTCTCAAACTATGAAACAAAATGGAAACAATCTGCAATACAGCCACTTATCAACGACAACAGAAACAAAACAAGCAGAAAGGGGTGACATTGAAGTTCCTGAGTCCTGACGCAGACAATGCAGCGTACTAAGTGTGGAGGCACCAAAGAAAGGGAAGAATATAACGAGTTAAATAAACAAGTTAAAAGGGAGATAGGGAAATGTTCGAAACCATAATGAAGATATATTTCATGACAATGCAATCATCAAGTTCCCTAAAAAGTGTAGTGTTTTAATTAATTTTGTAACAAAGCAAGTAATCCTCAGAACTTGTTGATCCTTTTCGATACTATTTATTTCAAAAATCCAGGAAGCAAAACACTAAATTGCTTTCTGCATTTTTGCCCTAAAAAAGTTTCGAAAAGGATTAATATCTTCCAAGTATCACTTGTTTCATTACAAAGTTAATAACTAAAAGTTTTAAGATTTGATGAAATATAATTAATATTTTAATTGTGGAATTATTAATTCTTTTATTCATTTAACATGTGTACTTTCAAAGAATTAAATGATATTTAATTGAAAATTTGTTAGAACTGGGTTGTTAACAAAATTAGTTTTACAAAAGTTACGAACTATTGCGTAATAATTTTCCTAGATATCTCAAATGATGAATGACTTTCGCAGTTTAAGGTAAATGCATTTTGATTTATTTATTTATTTTTAGGGTGCTGCAGCTAATGAATTTAACAGATTCTCGCTTGGCCCAAGGTGGTTGTGAGAAATTGGAGCTAGCTATGCTTAGTTTCTTTGAGCAATTTCGAAAAATTTATGTGGGTGATCAGGTAAATATTTAGCTATTATATTTATTTTCCTTGCATTTTTATATGGTCAGAGTAAAAATTAGATCCAGGTTCCTGTGATTAAAATTTTTCTTGTTGATATTAGATGTTGTGGCTAGATGTCAAGTTTCTAGCTTTCTATATATATAAATTGCTTTATTGAATTTTAATTATTAATTTAATGAAGGTGCAGTACTCTAACGAAACATATTACAGGTACAGAAGAACTCAAAAGTGTATCGTCGTCTCTCCGAGGTTTTAGGTTTGAGTGATGAATCTATGGTTCTAAGTGTATTCATAAGGAAAATGTAAGTAGGACTTTGACTAACTGGCCAAGAGATTTTATCGCTTGTTGAGAGTTATCAGACTTTTTCTGCATTTTAAAAATTTGTATTCTCTTTTTCAGCATCACAAATCTTAAATATTGGGGCCGAAGTGAACCAATAATTTCAAAAACACTTCAGTTGTTGAGTGATTTGTCTGTTGGATATAGTTGCGTACGTAAACTTGTAAAACTGGAGGAGGTCCAATTTATGTTAAATAACCATACTAGTGAACATTTCCCATTCCTCGGAAACAGCGTTGCTGTTAGTGAAATGAGATGTCGTTCTATGTTTTACACATCTCTTGGAAGGCTCTTAATGGTAGATTTAGGAGAGGATGAAGATCGTTTTGATAATTTTATGCTTCCTTTAACAGGTTGTTATTCCCAATTTTGTGATAATTTGAGAACTATCTATATTGCTTTTATAATGTTTGAAAAATGTATTTGACATTGATTTTTCATTCATTTTGCAACAGCTGCATTCGAGTCAATAGGTACAATGTTGGCATCAGCAGAGACACCTTTATTTGCTGCTGAAGAAGCTAAAAAAGCACTAATTGGATTATCACGTGACCTTAGAGGACTGGCATTTGCATTCAATACCAAAACATCGTACATGATGTTATTTGATTGGATGTATCCTTTTTATTAATTAAAAACCTGCAATTTGTGTTCAGAGAATACCATTCTTATATACTATTGATATTAGCTGAAGTAATCTGAGTTGCCAGGATATTTATTTCTGCTCCATCCTGTCCAGCCCAAATCCTTAGTTCCATCATGCTTCGCTCTGCACACCTAGCACGAATATCACCACCCAGCAACAATGCCCTATAATGGTTTCAGTAAATCTTCATTTTTACTGAAGTTCATCTGCCTATTTTCTTCAGCTACTCACAAGTTATTGTTTAACAAATACATACATTCATACAAACTCACATAAATTCCATTTAATAATGTATATTATGTCTGAATTCTTTATTATTGTGATGTCTATTCTCCTTAGCTATTTTAGATACCCAAATTACACTCCAATTCTTCTTCATGCTGTGGAGCTATGGTATCATGACCCACAAGTGACAACACCAGTTCTTAAATTGTTTGCAGAATTGGTACAAAATCGATCACAAAGACTTCAATTTGATGTCTCTTCACCAAATGGTATTCTTCTTTTTCGTGAAGCCAGCAAAGTAATTTGCAGTTATGGTGAGGCATTTAATATTTCATTTCGGAAGAAAAAAAATTTGTAACCCATTTCTAGCATATAATCCCTGATGGTTGCAAGATATAAATTTCTCTCATTTCATAAAATACATTTAAATATATTTTTCAATATCTTTTATTTCTTTTAGGAAGTCATATATTAAACGTGGAAGTACCAAAAGATCAAATATACCCAATGAAATTGAAAGGCATATCAATATGTTTTTCAATGTTAAAAGCTGCTCTGTGTGGAAGTTATGTAAATTTTGGAGTATTCAGGCTTTATGGTGATGAAGCTCTTGACAATGCTTTGAACACATTTGTCAAATTGTTATTGTCAATACCACAGTCGGATCTCCTGGTAGGTTTTTATCTCTTTAATTTATTGATTATATATGTGTAAGGGGAATTACTGAATTTTTGTGGTCCAGTTATTATTCTATACATTTCAGTGATTTTGAACACTGGTGAAAAGTTACTGTCCACAAGAATGTTAAAAAAAATTACTTGCATTGTCACTGGTATTAATTAGATAGTCACAAATTTAGTTGTATGAATTTCACAGATTTTGTACATCATGAATGTTTGGCCATTTAAGGTTGGCTTGTATTGTGAAGCTCCTGTAGATTTTGTCTATTCTTTGTTTCAGGACTACCCAAAATTGTCACAGACATATTATGTACTTCTGGAGTGCCTGGCACAAGACCATATGAGTTTTCTCTCTACGTTAGAACCCAGAGTGTTTCTATACATCCTTTCTTCGATCTCTGAAGGACTTACAGCTTTAGGTGTGAACCTCAATTACTTCACAGGTACAGTCACAGACATTTTCACTAGACCCTGTGCTGTTCCATATATCCATCCCACTGTGTCATGGACTGGATGTTGAATTTTGTTGCTGCTCTTCAATGAAGCATGATATAATTGGCTAGTTTTACTTTTGTGATTCCCTGAATTCTCATAATTGCATAAAATGCACTGCTATGGGTCAAGTGAAGTGTTGGTGACTGTTCCTTTCAACCTTACCTAATTGCATTAAGGCATGTGTTTTATTATGTAGAAAAAAATGGGAAAAGTTGCTACGTGTTTGTGGAATGTTACAGCTGCCAACTGCTACATAATCCAGTAAATAATATTTACTTCACTTGCCGTGATGAAATCAGCTTAGTGTTGCCTTGGATGTTTAGCGATGAGTATTTTAGATTTGCTGATTTGTTTCTGAAAGTAGAATGAATAATTTAATTTGCAATTAATGTATATGTATAACAAATGAAATAACACAAAAGTTTCTTTCACTTTTTTTAAAAGTTGCATGATTCTTTTGCAGTATATGAGTAAGTTGTATATGACAAGCATAGTATGTATGTGTCGGTGTGTTAGAATGCATGATTTGATACTTTTATCCTTTCTGTCTCATTGAGTCTGATACACCTGAATGCTCAATCTGCACAAATAGAAACTTCCTTGTATTTTTGTATGTAACAGCTTGTGAACAACAGAATAAAAAATATTAAGGAATTTGTAATTTTTTACAGATTAAATTTTGAATTGTGTTAAAAGATGTCTGATGTGTATGTTTTATTTGATTTGTTGTAGATACAATGGTCTGTACAGGGTGCTGTGCAACATTGGATCATATTGTGACTTACTTGTTTAAGCAGCTAACACAGAAAGGTAAATAGAATGTGAGAATGAAATGCTGTATTAATTTTAATATTATTTCTTTGAATTTGTATCTTGTTTTTCTTTTAAAATAATATTACAAAAAAATGTAACAGGGAAGAAAACTCGAAGAGGAGTTCCCACAGCTAGTGATATGTTCCTACAAGTGCTTGAATTGCACCCTGAAATTTTACAGCAAATACTTAGCACAGTTTTAAATGTGATAATGTTTGAAGATTGTAGGAATCAATGGTCAATGTCCAGGCCATTGCTCGGTCTTATTCTTTTAAATGAAGAGGTGAGTCATTACTTCAAAAGGTTGAATTTACCTGTTGTATTTTTCACATAAATTCACATATGCTGTCTGTTCTTTCAGTATTTTAACCAGTTGCGTGAAAATATTATTCGAAGCCAGCCTCCAGATAAACAGGCAGCTATGATGCAGTGGTTTGATAATTTAATGGAGGGTATAGAGAGGAACTTGCTCACAAAAAACCGTGACAGGTACATTGTATAATATCTCAGTATCTTAATTATATTTATATATTTTAATTGCAGCTATTGTACGTGTTAAAGTTTGGAAGGTTACTGTAACGATGTAACATGTGCCCACCGAAACTGAACTGTAATTGTAAACATGTGGTGAACCAAAGAAATCTAATGTCTTCAAATATTTTGAATTTGTTTTAAACATGGTTTTCTGTCCATTTGTTTTGCTGGAATTCTTCCTTAATTTTGAGATTTCTAAATACATAAGCTCTAAAACTTGTTATAGACCTTCCAATTTTCTTATTATAAAATTGAAGTAAAATGTATATTCACACTAAATTTTTGTTATATTCTCTTATAATTATCACAGAACATGTGAATGTAATCCAAATGCAAATAGTGAGAATTTTAGCTAAAGCTTCATGAGCCCAGTGTCTCTACGTTTACAAATATGTAGAACCATGAAGTACATCTACAAAGTAAATATTAAAAATGTAAGATTAATAAATAAAAAGTGTATGTAATTTTTGAAAAATCAAATGTCTTAATTACAAATTTTTAAATTTTCATCTTACAAAAATTCAGATTTTAATGAAAAAAACAACTTTATTAGTGAACTTTGCTCTCTTCAAGAGAAAAAAATTAAAGAAAAGATTAGCTATTTTTGAGAAAATTGTGAAAATGTTATTGGGGGCTTTATGCAAGAAAACAAAAAATTAAAATGTCCATGTGAAATTGAATTGACTACGTCAGCCAAATCAATTGGGAAATACAGTGGAACATTGATTATCTGTCACTGAAGTATCAATCATCCAAAACGTCATAAATTGAAACCCATATTTGCTCGGAATAACTTATTTTTTAATTAGGCACCGTACACTATACGTATTTATTTTCTTTTGTAATTTTGAATATTGGGAATGATCTGTGGTATGACTTAATGGCGGTAAAATATTAACGAGATACTGTACTATAGTCAATCATCTGACTTCATTGAACTTTGACAAATACTACAACAAATGCTTAAGAACTCGGAATGTTTATTATGAGCAGAAAAACACTTTTCACCACCTTAATGAGCAAGAGAAATAACAGATACATTGTCAAACAACCAATTGTAAACGCTTAACAGCTGTCACTCACTTGGAATGTTCATTGTTGGCAAAAAATCAACTGCCTTTTAGTGCAACGGTAGTCTACGTAGACATGTTCTGTTACCCAAAATATCAAATATCTAAATCATACCTGGTCCCAATTAGTTTGAATAATCAACGTCCTACAATATAAATTTTGGTAAATATTTGGTGTATAGTGTTGGCAATAATGTTTCTTGGTATTTAGGACCCAAAAAATATGGATTCTGACCACTTTTTGTATACAAGAAAGTTATTTATTAGTTAAGTTATTTATTCTATAAATGGAGTTAAAAAAATCACTTTTTCAATATTAGTGACCAACAAAAGTTTTTCTTTTGAAAAATGGGCACTTTCCTGCGGCGTCAATAACACTTACTCTATATTGTATGTACAAGAAAGTAAAAATCAGCATTTTTTTGTTTATAACAAGAAACCAAAATTTTAATTGTAATGTGACCAGAGTTTTTCAATTCAGATGTTATACATCTGTATCTGTTCTCATTGACATTCATATCTGTTTTATTTGCACAAGACTATTTTTTATTTACATATTTTTCTGCTTTCTCAGTAAATATTATTCAGTTTCGAATATATTTTTTATCTACAGATAACATTTCATATGGAGCTGGATATGGGGTAGGAAGTTGAGAAGACTTTCCTTCAGAGTTCCAAAAGTTTGCTATCTCTCTCTCTTCCATCTCACCCTTTGTCTTTTGAAGTATTTCCCAAAACAAGATTTCAATCAAACTGGCAAACTTCTTCTTACTGTTAGTTGAAGACAGAATATAAATTTTGGAAAAGACTTAAAGATGTGATTAAAGTGGAGGGCGTCTGAACAGTCAGCTACACAGTTGCGGTTGAGTGAACTGGCTGTTTTCAGAAACTGTTTTTTTGGAACCGAGTGCTTCAGAATACTAATGTATGTCAAATTTGAAGACCAAATATTTGCGACTTGCTAGAAGTAGCCAAAAGCTAAAGTATTCTACAATTGTAACTACCAATACTTATTAGTTCACTTAAATTAAAAGAAATGGAGATCCATGTCTCCATTCTGAAATATTAGTTTTTAAACTACAAATGAGGTCTGGAGAATACTTTCCATATGAACTGTAGGGTGTTGTTGTTGTTGTTTTTTGTTTTTGTTTTTTAAATATACTATGAGTTTTGATACCTGCCATCTGTTTGTCCAGAATAATGTGATACTAACATAGTTTAATTTTTTGCTCAGAGTTGGCCCCTAGCATTGCAATTTTGATGTAAATCGCTTCCTACCTCTTAAAATAGTGTTTACTTGCTTATATCGTTAAAGCATTTTTGTGTGGGTTATTGTGTATTACATACAAATTCTTTTTTTGTATTAAAATAAAATGTTTTTCTACAAGGTGCATGGAGCATTAACATCTTAAATGTAACTAATGACAGTTACGAGTAGAGCCTGGAAGTTCAGGCATTTATTTTTGCTAAAATAGTGGGGGGGGGACAATTAATTATAATTAAAATAATTCCAATTCTTTATTGTAATTTACATAAACACTTACGTGACAGGAAACACCTATATTTGTAATATTGTGATTGCACATAACAATCAAACATTTGAAGCATTGGGATTGTGAAAGTCCAAAACCACACATTTTGCAGGAGTGTAAGCAAAGTTTGAAAAAGTTCATAATCACAATAACAAAAATAGCTTTGTACAGACTTCTCCTAAATACTAACTGAAGTGTGAGATAATAGAATAGCTAGAAGAAAGATTTGTCAACACAAGGTATGTAGTACAAAATTAAGATAACAAAGGAACAAAAAAATGTGGCTTCTCTATGACCAAACTTCTCTCTTTTGAAATCTCGAATGGTATCATTGAAAATATTACTATTGTTTTCATCAACTATCAACCATTCATTTCAACCATCAAATATTTGAAACATTGGGATTGTGAAAGTGCAAAACCACAAATTTTGTAGGAGAGCGCAAGCAAAGTTTGAAAAAGTCCATAAATCTCAATAATAAAAATAGCTTTGTACAGACTTCTCACAAACACTAACTGAAATGTCGATAATAGAATGGCTAGTAGAAAGATTTGTCAACAAAAGCTATGTACTACAAAAATAAGATATTTAAAGGAGCAAAAATGTTGTGACTTCATGAAATATAACGATTAAACTTCTCCCTTTTGAACACTCGAATGGCATCACTGAAAACATTGCTATTGTTTTTGTTTTTCGAACATGTGAAATCGCTAGTTTTAAAACCAAGTGTCATATGTACATGGAGCTCTGTCCTCTAAAAGAATCAGACGCAATACTGAAGAGGGATGGAGTGTCTAGGCTGAAAGATTTTTACTTGTATCATCTCCTTTTGCTTGAAGCAATTTTTAATATTTCTTAGCCTTGGAACCCAAGTTCAACAGTTCCTGTCTGATATTGTGCCTCCACTTGCAGAGAAAGATAACTTTTGACAGTATCCATGTGTAGTGCAATCTTGCAGATGTCTCTAGCTTGATCAATACAGAGTTGGGAGAACATGGGAAAATAATAAAAAAGGAAGAGAAAATTCAAATAGGTAAACTATTATAAACAGGCATTGAAAACTAAATCAAGCAGAAGTAAGCACCTCCAGGATCTGTTTTGTGATTCCTATCGTTTAAAGTCTCTAACTTCATCATCATCATCAGCATCATCATTACGATAAGAAGAGGTCATTTTGCTAAACCCAGCCAAGAGTTTCCAATTTGGAACTTTGGAATGATCAATCACAATGTTTTAAATGAAATTGATAATTCAATGAAACATTAATTTTCTTGATGCATTTTGTGTATTGCATTTCTTGTAATTGATTTTCTGGAAAATTGATGTTACTGTCTGAAAAACTATGCAGTCTGTTGATGTATTTGCTTTTAAAATCAAATATCAAGTAGGCTACTTGTTTCTTTCCCTGAGACTAATGTGAGAAATAACATTTACTATGGTAGTTACATTATATGGGTTAACTAGGGAACAGGTTTGTAAATTTTTTTCCTGCCTTGCATCCAAGAAACCTAAGTTAATTTTTTTTTAATGAATTTTTCATTTTTCCTAGAAAGAATGAAGGGTTTCTCATGAATTACATGGATTGTAATAAATACAGCTCAGAAATTCAGGCATTTATATTTACTACAACAGGCATTTATTTTCACTAAAATAGGGGGAGCAAAAAGGCTTGTAAATAATGAAAAATCACATGTAAAAGGAATTATTGTAAAAAAAATTAATAATTAAAATGAATCACATTTTTATTCTAACCATATTATTTACATTAGCACTTCACATGAAAAGAAGTGATCTTTTCTTTGTACTTCTAATTCAACAAGGTCATATGGAATGATTGCAACGAATTTCTTACTTGATGACGCTGTCTTTGATATGCTATTGTGGATTCCCTTTTGAATCTTGAAATTGCATAAGTGAAAATGGAAGTTTTTTTTTTTTTGTTCTTCGCACTTGTGATCGCTAGCACTAAGGAGAGCTGTCCTCAAACGGATCCGAGGCCTTACTCAAAAGTAGGATAGGATTCTTCTTGCACGAACAAGATTCACCAACTTTTTACTTTCCGCATACTATATGTACGTATAGTATACAGTATATGTGCATATAGTGTAGGGAAACTGATGTAATGCTGCGTGAAAAAACAGCAGATTTTTGGCAGAAAAAATTTTATTACAGGACCCTGATAACAAAAAAGTGGATAAATCACGTTGCTAAATTAAGAAAAACAATCTCCTACTATGTGGTGCAGCCACAATCCCTGTTTTGTGGGTCCTTGATACTGAAAACCCAATTGAAAGCAAAATGTCTGTCTGTCGGTGAACAACGCTAACGACTAAACCGCTCAGCCGGTTTTCTCCAAAATTGATACTCTCCGATCGATCTTGCTGATCTCATGGCCCGTTGAATTTGAAACCGATGTTTTTATTTTGTGGGGTACTATACATGAAGCCCCCCGGACATTTTCAAAATTTTCTCAAAAATGGTTCCTATTTTTTTCTTTAAATTTCTTGTAAGGATAGAGTAAAATACACTTAAGGTGCCATAGGTCCGATTTTCACGATCATCTCTGAATTATTATTATTATTATTATTAATAATAATAATAATAATAATAATAATAATAATAATAATAGTAAATTGAGTCACATATACAATTTTAATTGTGTATGATGAGTCAGATATGATGTATGCAGGTGCACATGTCTTCCTGAACTCCCTCTTTTTTTTTACTTTTCTCTTACTACACTACACATTATGAAGGTAAATGCAGCATTTTAATTCAAGAAATAAGAAATGTTCTCTTCTATATGAAAGAACTGCAAGCGATATTAAATTTTGATTTTGAATACCCTGCTAACAATAATTAATCCTCCATTCCTATCACAGCTAGGAAAAGGTAGCTCAAGAATACTTGGGCAGAGTGTAGTTACATTTACTGTCCAGAATCAAGGCAAGGAGACCACCTCAGCATTTGCTCAAAGGATCAAGGGAAACTGGACAAAAACCCTGATCGAATTGGTATCCTTATTCTTACAGTTGAATTACAATACTTGTTATTAATGATAGTAGTAATAATATTAATAATGATAATAACAATATAATAATAATAGTATTCATTGAGAAATGATTTAATAAAATTATTCTTAACAGAGCCTAATGTATCTGTTCTCCTTCTACATCAATCCACCTGCAATTTAATACGACAGGAGGCAGGACAGAATAAGCCAGTTCTTTTTTCTTTGCTTCAGTTCGAACAGTCAACATGAAACAGAAAGTCAAATGGGATAAGAATTTTTGTTTATTTATATTTTGTTAAGGGAAGTAGAGTTGTGATTTGTATATTCCTTCACACTGTAGAACATGTTGTTAAGCAGGAAAGCTTTCAATTTACTTTTAAACATTCGTATTGTGTTTATGTCTTTAATATCATGGCGTAACTTGTTGTAAAGTGTAATGCCCTCTATTAGGGTACTTTTTTGATAAAGTGTAGTTTCAGAGTGGGGAACATGTAGGTTATCCTTTTGATGAGTGTTGTAGTTGTGTAATCAGAATTTAGAGTAAAATTGTCTTTGTTTTCCATGAGAATCTTCTTTGTGAATACCACTATTTCAAATATGTACATACATGGTAGAGGAAGAATCCTTAGTTTATTGAACAGGGGTTTGCAAGACTCCAGCTTAAGTCATTGTTCACAGTATTCTTTTTTGGATAATAAATGTGCGAGTGCTTTCAGGAGCATTTCCCCAGAAAATTATTCCATATTTTAGGCGTGAGTGCACATTTGCAAAATACATTGTCCGAAGTGTCTCAACTGATTGGAGCTCGACCTGAAGGTGTGTAGTGCACAGCAAGATTTCGTGAGCTGCTTGTTAAGATTTGAGATGTGAGCATTCCATTTTAGGTTTTCTTGGATTGTTAGACCTAGGAAGATGGTTTCATGAGATATCGTTACAGGGTTATTATTTATGAACAACTGCTCTGAAAATTTTTCTTTGGTTCGGGGATTCATGAAATTTAGAGAGACTGTTTTGCTGATGTTTATGATGAGATTGATGTCTTGAAACCGTTTTACTAGTGCATACAGAGTTTTCTGACTTTCTTTTTCTAATGATTGTTGTGTTTTTGCTTTGATGATTATGTTTGTGTCATCTGCAAACAAAATTATTTTGTTATTCCTTAAAGCCAAAGGCATGTCATTTATGTATATAAGGAATAGAATTGGCCCAAGGATGGATCCTTGCAGGACTCCACAATTTATCATCTGAGGGCAGGAGTAGTAGGAGATTTTGTTTTCTTTAATGTGCTGGAGGGTAACTACTTGGCTACGGTTTGATAAATATGATTTGATCCACTGGCCTTCAATGCCTTGAATCCTTAGCATTTTTCGAAAATTATCGAAAATTGCGAAAATTTGAATTTTATTCGGCGTCTTCCTCCAACTACAAAATTCCAGATAGAGATTTTTCCTTCAAATAAAATTTGTTCTTCATAGTGAGTTCTTTGTTTATGTCATGTACATTTTTTTAAAAATGTTAGTAGTTTTCGTGCAATATTGCATACAATATGTGCAATTTAAAAAACAAACAAACAAGATTTTCTCAAAAACCGCTCCAAATTTTTCTTTAAACTTTTGGTAGGGATAGTGACAAATGTACTCTATGAGATGATATAAACACCATATTCTTCTAATTTTTTGTTTTTTCAAATTTTGTAAAAATGTAATTTTGTTGACTTGAAACTCACGTCGTTAATATTTACGTTAGCGGCAATTTGTTGACATTATATTAACGAGTGCATGTGTTTTAAATAATGTCTAGTAAAGTTTCTCGAAAACTCAACCATTTTCTGTGAGAACTAGCTCAAAATTTTGCACTTTCAGAAATGCTCAAATGCCGTTTTCTCATAAATGGCTCCAAATTGTTTCTTCAAAATTTTGGAACGGATAGTGCCGATTGTACTCCTTAATATGACGTAAAGTTCATTTTGGGGTATTTTTCAAACATTACACAAATGTAATTTTTTTGAAAGGTTTCTCAAATCTGGTAATACGGTAATATGCACATTACCAGCAATTTGTAAACATTATTATATTTGTGAGTGTAAGTGCTTCAAATGAAGTTTTTTGGAAACTTGAAAATTTACTGTGAAAAAGAGCTTTAACTGTCGCATGTTTAGTAGAGCTTAAACGCCATTTTCTTTAAAACGGCTACTAATTTTTAAAAGAAAATTGCCATTTAGAACAAGGTTTTTGTGTTCTTTATTATAAAATTAATATTTCCGTTCTACCATTAGGAAACCGAAAAATTAAGAAAACGTCAAAAAATGTACATTGGGTGGCAATAGATGGCCGCTGGTTTTTTCAATGAAATGTATTTATCAAAAATACATCTTCAAATAAGGTCATGCTTAATTTTTTGAAAATACGAGTAGTTTTTCTATGATTCGTGAGAAACATAATAGCCTGCTTCAAATTTAGTGTACTTCAGACAGCCGGATGCGTAGTAAATTAGAATTTGCAATTTTGTATATTATTTCTTTGTTCGTTTTTACATTTGACCTTGTGTTATAGTTGCAGTTTATCTTTTAGAAATTATTTGTTTTGAAATATTTGAAATAAAAATTGCTTGCTCTTTAAGGAATAGTGAAAATGCAGGGAATGCAACTATGTAATTCCATTCTGCTGTCGCAAATTTCTGTGAATTACACGTCATGGTTGACTTAATATAGCTGTATGGTATCAGGATTCTTTTTCCAATACTAGTTTACAAAACTGTTGTATTATATTTGTATGCAGTGGTAGAATTCACAGTTGTGACATCACTGCGAAAGAAACAGAGAGTTGTTCGCTTCTTGGTTGAATTGGATGTTTTCAACTAATAGCTGAGATGTTAGTAACACAGAAAGTACAATATTTCATTCCTACCTGTTTCCAAAAACATGTGAAAGTATGTGCTGTTGTAGCTCCTCTAGTTCTTTACCAGGACCCAACAATTAAGAGTTTTTCTCTTGAAAATTTGCCGTTTTTCCCACATTACAATACCTTTTCTTTACTATGTAAGCAGCAGCGAGAAAGCAAAATAGTAAAAAATATTGACTGGTATCATCTTTTTAATTTAGAATATTAACACACTGCTTCCTCAGATAAGACAAAACTCAAACCATACCTTTGTGTTGTCTAGGCTTGTAGGTATTCAAGTATATCCATCTTAATTGAGTTTGGTGCCAGGGAGGAAAGAAGCAAAATATTGACGTAAAAACCAGAAAAGGGCAAAAATAAGCAACAGAAGCTAAAATAGGCAAATTGAAAATATACTAAAACCACTCCAGAAGCAAATGAAGTGGTTCCTTTTGTTAAAAGTCATGAAACAGTAACAATAACAATAATACATTTTGCCCAATTTCTTGGCTCTAGTAATAAATATTGTTAAAGTGATCCTTGTATTCTGTCATGTAAATTTTGAGTCTTATAAAACTTGAGTGTTTCATTTTATTTTCTTGTTCCTTGTTTTTAGGTTTACACAAAATCTTTCAATGTTCCGGCGAGATATAAATGACTCATTGAAGGGTCCTAATATGACAGCAGCATCTGTGAGTGACATGATGACTTCGTAGTGATGGATTTGTCATCTTAGTTGCTATAAACAATTATGAGAGGTGGTGTGTGTCGTAGGGATGCCAATCAATTCCGAGGCCAATTTTATCTGGCTTATACTTAACAGTACTCCTTTTTTCATTTATAGCATTTACAGTTGATTTTTACAAGTTTTGGGAAGAGGACTGCATTTTTTTGTGGTGATAGAATTCTAAAAGTGTTGTTTGTGGTTCACTATTATTAAACAAACCATAACAGCTCTGAAATTAGTTCCCAGTAAAAGGCATCTCTACTGGCATATAGGAATGAACCAGAAATGGAACTGCTGAAAAAAATTGTGACATTCTGCAAGTGGAAAAGTGAATAAATATGCAAGATGGGAAGCACCAGCTTTATTAGTGTCTCTCATCAGGACTGAGTAGGTATCATGTTATGCTGCAGCGAGTGCTTGGGAGGTGTAATTGCAACCTGAGCTTGAATGAAAACGTGTGAATGCTGTACGGTTGGACAGAGAAAACTCAGTGCTCCTGTGATTCATTACGACAAAGTCTTAAATTTTATCGTAAATTCTAGAAGATTGGTAATGTTATTAGTGTATTCTGTATGTAAGTGAGCAACAAGAGTATCGTATTATGTGACATTTGTTATTTCTATAGCTTGTTCCCAAAATAAAGGACTTGCAATAATATTATTTTGTTGCTGATTATGTGGAGCAGTGGGACTGATAGACTTTGATCAATGTTGCAAAAAGGCAGACAATGCCTTTCACAAAATTACATATTGTAAAAATTAATGACTTCATATACTTATGTGTGGTTTCTCAGGGCATGTGTGAAATGTCTGTGAATCATTCGTTTCTTATATAGAACATGTATTACCAAAATCAATAATGCACAAGATCATTTGAAAAAAAAATTTTTATGAAAGTTATATTTTTTGATAAATTATTCAAGAATTATGCTTTGCTTCTTGCTTATCTTTATATTGGTGTTTCTGGATAAATTTTGTAGTTTTCGTATTCAAGGTTATTAAGTTTGATATAATCTACCATCATTGTTCAAATCAGTTTCACTAGGGATGAACATTGATATTGCTTGTTAAGACTACATGATCTAAAAACAAAGTTTGAAGTTGCTTTCATTTCTCAATTTTGAACAAGATTGCCATAAAAAAAAATTGGTCTGAACAATGGATTGGTGGTGCACTGATTACTCCTCTATTCATGATACTGGGAAACCCAGAATGAAATAGCTTTAAGTTTCACAAAACTGCTTTTCTGGTGTGCCAGTTCCAAGTTAGTCAGCTGGGCATTGTTCAGAGAATCATGGGAAACATCCTTGATTCTCTTGCTCAGTCTTTATTTTAGACAGCTTTGTATATATGTACCTGATAGGAATGTGCACCCTTCCTGACCATCATGACAGGATGCATACAAGGTAAAAATAAAAAGAATTCTTTTTAACCCATTTTGTTTTTAATAAACAGAAATGTTTGCCATAATTACAATTTATATAATCTTACATCAAACTGCATTAATGAAAACCTGGATCACCACTGGCTTCAAGGAAATATTCACACGTAATTGAATTAACTACAAATGGCCACAGAAGGCCTATTGAAATGGCTAGCCATAGTTCTTGTCTAAAACTGTTCAATGTATTTTCCCAGGGAACCTGTTTTCTTCAATCTGCGTATCCCAGCGCTCTACCCAAGCTGCAGGACACATAGTAATAAATACTTTCTTAAAATAATTGCATGGTTCATAGTCTTGACCTTTTACAGCCTGACAGCGATGATAATCAATGTAACTCTGGTAACAATACCTAAAAACCAAAGATGCAGCGTAAGTCAACATTTTAAATTAATTAAAAATTCAAACTGTTTCAACATACCGTATTTGCTTGTATATAAGCCGCACTAACGATCTTTGTCACAACAATTTCAACAAAAAATCTCTCGTATAAGCCACACGATGTTGCTCAGTAAATTTTATAATAAAAATAAGTAAATCCTTAATGTGAAATTGTAGGGGGAAGGGCCAGGCCTAATTTGATTGGCTGAACGCAACACTTATTACTGCGATTTTTCTATAGCTGCCTCTCCAAGCCAGTCTTCACGATGGAATAAATCATGTTAATTTGCATCTTTCTCAGTCATGCCACCAATTGTCACATGACCATGACCGTGACTGTATCAAGAACTGCTTGATCATGTAATACCTAGCAGCATAACCGAAAAAGACATTCCATCATGAAGACAGGCCTTGAAAGGCAGCTATGGAAAAATTGCAGTATTCTTCCAATGCTGAGAACAACTAAGGCAATGTGACAACGATATGATGTGGCTTCTGAAGCAGCGAAAAGTTTTAAAGTGTGCGGAATTTCTAAGAAGACGGGAGAGAGGACAATGTGTTATGGAACGTTCCAGCGATTGTGCAAGTTACAATGAATTGGGAGGATGTGCGTTAGTCCAGGAACGATAGATTAAATTTAACGTCAACTTGTTAACTGTGTGCATTTGTGACAAATAATCATTACATTTCAACATAAAATTTTGTTTTTCTTCCAATGATTTTTTAAAAAAAATCTCGTGTATAACCCACACCCCCATTTCACGAGTTTCTTTTCAGGAAAAATAAGTACGGCTTATTCACAAGCAAATATGGCAGAAGTACTTGCCTAGTTTGGTTTTGATTTGGGAATCTTGGATCAAACGGTGCAGTTTCCAATTTTATATCATCATCCTTTTTGCTCTTTGAAGCAGCAGTTACAGCAGGCATGATTGCAGGCATGCTGGGAACTGCAATGAAAAAAATATAATTGAAATCTTAATTCACTCACTTCCGAGAATGTCCCACTCTTAAAATTCTAATCCCAGCCAAATTCGTAGGGATTAAACATGCACATGTTAGAAGCCATGCATTGAAATTTCACATCAATAAACGTAATTGGAGAAACAAGCATTCCAGATTAAAGTTTATTTCCTTCTATACGTGAATTTTGAATAGTTCACTATTTACACTTAATATAATAAAACCAAACATTGTGCCACAAAATACATTCAATTGCAATAGAATTTTCTGCTCGTGGAATGTCATGCAATTGGAGAGAAAGTCTTGACTTTCCACTGTTAAGCTCTGAACTAATTACTCAGAAGAAAGTGAACACTGCTTTTTTTCCCTTTCTTTTTAACAGGTTCATCAGTGAATAGCTAATAATAAAAATTTCTATAGTTAACACAAAAAGCATGCTCTGTGTGAAGTGTATATCCATGAAATTAATACCCCACAATAATAAATTCTACATAACCACATGCTTTATTATCTGCCACACCCACCCATATAATCTGAATAGTTTACAATGATGGATGTGGTCCACTGATTCAAGACAACTAGTAACTTACCATGTTGACTCAATCATATACTCAATCAGATTCATCATTTATCCTTTTTCTTTTCTTAAATATATTTTTGTAGGTTCACCAGGAGAATATTCACTCGCAAAAATCCACTTCACATTCAGCTAGAACCATCTACAATTAATTCATAGTCTTTATAATCACACTAAATTTTTGACAGTGTGTTAAAATTAATGCAAGTTCATCACTAAATCTCTACTTGGTGCTCATCTTGATATTCATGAACTGAGTGGCTGGCACAGCACAGAAACCTTTTCATTAAAAAAAAAATAAAAAACAAAAGTACGAAATCAGAAGTATTAAGCTTTCTCATGCTTTCAAGATCAAATTCTGTGCCATTAATATCAATGTCTTTAACAAGGTCATAAATGAATTGCAATTTGTAAAATTTTAGGCAATTGGAATTTTCCAGAATTATTAACAGAACTTTACACTGGCGCACAATGTAAGTCAATGCAATAATGCCACTTATCCATTCCATTCATTCAAGTACACACACTAAACATTTATGCAAGTTATTTCACTAGAGGCCTAGTCTTTCCTTCCTCTTCACAAGATGCTTCTTTATACTTGCGAACTTCAGCTATGTATAGAGACCATGCATCTTTTGGAGTCTCCTCCACTTCTTCTTCTCGTTTCTGTTTCTTAACCATTCCCGTGGGTAACACACGGCCACCTCTTCTCTTCCCCACTATTGATAAAGGTGGTCTCTTAGGAACACTAGCTGTGCTCTCAGGTGCAGCTGGTTGGTCTTTGCTTGCTGTTGATGGTGCTTCTGTTGTTTCACCTTCTTCCTGACTAACAGGAGGCTTATTTGCTTCTTGCATTTTCTTAAACATTTCTAGAAAGCTACCATCATTTTGAAACACATTCCGCACTTTTTCCTGCTCTGGTTCAGAATAAGCATTTGTCGAAGCATCTTCTGGAGACATTTCTTGTTCTCTATCACGCCAATGCCTTGAACTCTCACCTCCATACCTAGAGTCCTCATCATACCTTGAACTTGAATACCTTCCCTCCCGACTATACCATTCTTCACTTCTACTACTTCTGTATCTCGAATTCTCAGAATATCTAGAACTCTCACTATGTCTGGGTTCATCCTGATGTCTGGAACTTTCATTGTGACGAGAATCAGAACCATATTCTGAATCTTCATTGTAACGAGACCGTTCAGAGTATCTTGAACTTTCAGAACGCCTAGAGCCCTCCTCATATCTATCATGGCGACTGCTTTCACGATACCTTGAACGTTCACTATATCTCGGACTATCATATCTATCTTTATCTCTAAACCCTTCTCTTCTATCGTCTCTTGATCGAGAATACCTATCATCATCTCGAGATCGAGAATTTCTAGAATACCTCGACCCTTCATCTCTACCATTTCTTGACCTAGCACTGTCACCATACCTTCCTTCATAATTAGAAGAAGAGTACCTTCCTTCATAGTTGGAATGTCTTCCATCATAGCTATCAGAATACTTCCCACTAGGTCTTAATTCATCAGGGTATTTCGCAGGATCACTATCGTCCACACTGTCATCTGGTCTTGAACTATCACCACTATTTCTCACTGGTTCAGAAGCATTATCTGCATTGCTGTCCCGGTTGCTCCAGGACTTGTCTGCTTCCCGCCTGCTGTCAGCAGAGCTCGCAGCGTTGTCCGACCTATGATACACCATCGCAAGGGAGGGAGCAGCAGGTCTGTCGCCAAACTGCCCACTCTTCCCGTCTTCTTGTTCTCAGTCCACCTAAAAGGAAGAGAAACTGTCTGGTGTAATTAAGGTGCTAAAATGCAATTGGTTGCATCACAAAGGACTGCTCATTGTCCGAGTCAAACCTTTTTCTATCTCGTGCAAACGCCAACTAAGTGCTGTAACCACAATCCATCATTGTAAGCCATTATTAGAGGAAAGGAAGACAAAGTTACAGGAAAGTCAATATTTCCACAAATTTCTAAATACAAGCTGCAATAAAACTGCACCAGCTAATAACACCAATTACTTTGCACTAAAACATTCTATAATTTTGCATTCTTGCTATAGGGAACATATATTAACAAATTGGCTCGAAAAGAATAGAAATTGGTTTATCAGCTCTCTTCTTCCCTTTAAGCAATGCACATTAAACACTAAATCAAATTATAGAACTCGCTCTGGTATGATTACCAAGCAATGTATGAATTTTGATTACTCTCATCACTTCATTATTAGATGCAATTCCAATAGCATGGTTAGATTAAAAAGTAACTGTCTTTATTACAAATAAACAATTCATGAGAGTAACCAAAATTAATATTTAACGTATATAGAATTAAAAAAAGTAATAATAATAATAAAAGCATTTCAGTGACTTCCCCAAATATCCATACTATATATTATATACTGTTATATTCACAAATCTTAAACCAAGCAGCAGATTTCACACCAATCATGAAATTTATAATTATTGATTCTTCGAAGTGAAAACTAGAGCATTATTTATAACTTCAAAAATGAGAATTCACGAGTTTGATTTCATGAGTGATCTGAACCTGCAATTGAATAAAGAGATTGCACGAAAGAATAAAGACAATGAGAAGACAACTAGATGGCGATACAAATTAGTTAATATCGAAATTTTTAAAAAAAACGTATTGATATACACATCTCATATAGCACATTTCTCTTTCGAATCTTCACTCTCATTCACTATACAATCTTTCTCTCATTCATCCATTTCAAACTCATTCTAATTTCCAACATTCGCTAACTAATTCACATTAACCAGAACATGAACCAACAAGATACTGCACACCCCAAAACTTAAAATGTACAGGCCCGAGTTTTGTATGAAATATCACCCACTGCACTACAAAAGCATTTCGATTCACTTGACAACTTAACCCGTTTTCTTAAACAATAACGTTTAAATTAAATAAACTATACCACGAAAATGCTCATTGAATTCCAACTTCGATTTCTTAAAACATAAAAGACTAAACTTCTGCAGCATGAATACCAATTTTTAACGGCAAACCCGTTGTCCCATCAATGCAGGAAATGCTCATTTCATCTAGATAGTCATCAAACCCACGAAGACAACAAAAATTGCATTCTTTTTAAGACAAAAATCTCTCTACCTAATGTCCTACCTCTTCTGAACAGAATATAAAATGGCCGACAATCGAAGATACGAGAGAGCCAAGCAGTGGTCACGTTCGGTCAGGCAACATACGGTGAACCGAGTTTTGTCGAAACTACCGCAATCTGACGATCGTGTTGAATGAGATGCGTTCCATTGACAACCAGCGAGTAAAAGTCAACCGATGTAGCACGAATGAAAAACAAACTAAAATGTACTACAAATTGTCACGGATAATATGAAATGAATATTCCCAATAATAATACTTCCAATCACAATCTCTTTATAAATATGAGAGCTCTCGATGGATAATTTAGGAAGTTCGAACACTTTTAGAAAATAATAACAATAATAATATAATAATAATATAACAACAATAATAATCATTATCATTATCACCTCGCAAATCGTCTAAAAAAGAACGAGTTTTCGCTCGAACAAAAATACATATTTAGTCTGCAAGAAGAAATTTACGTCAAAAACGCGCCACATATTTCTTATTCACTGTATTTCTTCTACACTGTATAGGCACACGTTTTTTTTTGAGCCTCGGAATACCTATCCTCCACTGCTTTGCCAACATTAGTGAAATTAAGAATAAATGATATAGCATCAGCCTTGTAGACCACCCGAAATGTTCTCAACATTTTACATCCATACGAACTACAAATTTAATATTAAATTATTTTTGTCAAAATTGCCAAACTCTCCATTCCTCTCACAACTGGCAAAGCGAGGGCTCAAGGAAACGTGCGCGGATAATATATTATGGCTCATGTCCGAATTTGTCTAATTCCCGATACAGCCAGTTCATTCTCATATTAGCCAAAATGGGTGGATTAACACCGAAGGATAACACAGATTCATCCAAGGCCGAAGTAGAAACTTAAGTGTTCTGTGGTAGGCAGCTTCGAAGCGTACTTGGAACACATTCGAAAATATGCTCATTAGCCAGTATGGGTTGGCTAGTGTAGGTGAAGAATGTTTTACGATGATAAGGCATTGCAAATATTATGTGATAAATAGGTATCAGACTGCTAGTGGCAAGTTGCTAAGTCTAATGAGGAAAGCTGTATTAGTCGAGTTCCTCTGAGTTAGTTGCAAATTTCTATCTAAGGCCCGCAAAAGACTACAACGAGGAATGCGTTGCGAGAAATGTGCGACGAGAAATGTGGATATAAGCCGGCGAGGCTGCGTCCACACACTACAAAGAGGTTATTCGATGTCTCGAAATGCCTTTATGTGCCACAAGCCGAGAGTGATGGCAGCAGTTTTAGCTATGAGATCATCTGAGAGTCCCATTTCTTGTTTTACTAAATGCTCTTATGTAATTTTTACTCGTGATATCCTTGTTTTGTTACAATAATCGTAAACCATTTGTTTAACGAGTTCGAATTACCTAGAGAGAAACACACTACTACATTGCATACAAATCATTATTTAATGTTAAAAAACAAGAAGTTAAGTGACGTATAAGGGAGAAGTTGTACATCAGCAAATTTTCTTGAACTCCGTAATCTCTACCACGCTCTGGTTTACTATATTTGTTGCTTAAATAATGATAAAATAATTCATAATAACATTCACAATTAATAAATTCATTCATAAATACCAATTAAGAAAAGTAATAAATTAATTCAATTCTTTCAAAATACCCTTTCAAGTTTCTTGCTTCAAATTTTAATTTTTATATTACTCATTATGAGCGGATTTCACACAAATAAGAATATATTCCATACAAGTTTTTACGTGTTCATTTCCGTTTGAAGAGAAAATTTAAGAAAACAATTGAAAAAACTGGTAGTTCGCATCTTTTACTGCCAAACGTTATAACCTCACACAGTTTTATGCACTGTTGGGTGTTTTCCTGCGGCAGCGAACGCCCAAATGTCGTATAACAAGTGAAGGAGTAGAAATGTGTCCGAGAAAACTCGCTCGCCGACCGACTCGAGCGAGGAACTCTTTCGCCTCCGCCGAGGCGAACGAGGAAACTCTTTCCGGTGTGTGGGGCGCCATAAGAGTCCCTTGTTTCGATTTTCCACATTTCTCGTCGCACATTTCTGGAAACACATTCCTCGGCGTAGTCTGTTGCGGGCCTAATATTCTAATTTCGCAAAGCCTCCGGCCTTCGCGATTTGCATATAACAACTTTGAATACGTTCGCAACGCGTAGTTTCCAACGCATTTTATTACTTCTCGCCAAAATACTTCTCGCGAACAGACAAGATACCTTACACTTACAGCTATATTACTAATTCGCGATTTAGTCGATCTCCAAAGTGATCCACTCGTCTTCATACATTGCCCGAAACGTCTGGCGAATTGGCGAATTAACCGGCTAATACATAGGCAAAAATAGTTTATTAATTACAGCTCTTGGCTGTTGTTCTATGATATTTTGCGTGACATCTTGTGTCGTGCAGCGAGAGTCGCATGATCACGACTTTTTTTCAAGCGATTGTTGACTCCTCGAGTAACATTTGCGATGACAGAGACACCTTGTGGTAGAATTTGTAAGCAAATCAATCTGATCTTTGAAGCTCGTGAACACGAAGTTACGTGCTCTAGACTGCGTGCTCGTGAAGCTACTGTGCGATGAGATGCGAAGACAGATGCGAAGAGGTGAGGCATATGGTCACTAAGCTGGCAGTTCACGGTTTCCACTTTTTGTTTGCTTTGCAAAACAAAGACGTTCCACGAGTCCAAAGAGACGTGCGTGTCCGAACTATTTGGTACAACCAGCACTCGTTATCATATAGAATGGTGCAAGCAAAGGAAATTATCTATATATGAATAGTGAACACAAAGTGAAACTCGCAACTTGAGTTAGAAACAAATGCACATCTCGGCGCATTTCAGTTTATTATTATCAGTTTATTATTATTATTATTATTATTATTATTATTATTGATATCTTGTGATTCTCCGCTGCTTGTGCTGGGTTCAATTTGCCTAATCCTGCCACGAATAGGAAAGAGCTCAGTCACTGAGGAGAGAGATTTCACTCTGACCCTCAAGACCAATACGGGAGCCTCATTTGTGCTAGTTCAAGAACTTGCGAACTATATGACATGTCTGCAGAATCACTGCTTTCTGTTCGTAGTTTAGGATTCGTTGAGGTAATCCCATTAGTTTTAGATTTTTCCTGAAATTTTTTAGACTACACCTTCAGCCGAAATGACAAGTGGATATGTTTTTACACTCTGCAGTTTCCACATTTGTTTTATTTCCAGAGCAAGATCTTCATACTTAGTAATTTTCTCGGTCTCTGTTTTCTTTAGATTGTGTGTCAATGGTACGGCAATATCAACCAGTATAGCTTCTTTCTTATTCCTGTCAATCAAAACTATATCAGGTCTATTGAAAGCCACAGTTTTATCTGTAAATATGGGTCTGTCCCAATAAATGATGGTATCATTTGCTTCCATTACTGGTGCTGGGTTGTATTTATAATACGGTGGAGCTCCACTATTTAACATTCCATGCTTGAGAGCCAATTGTCGATGGACAATCTTAGCTAGTTGGTTGTGTCTGCCCAAGTAAGCGCTGTCGGCAAGTGCAGTGCAGCCGGCCATTATATGCTCTATTGTTTCACCACTGGTCCGCATTTCCTGCATTTGTCAACAACGGGCATGTTCATGCAATGTTTTTCATAGTTTCTAGTTCGGCATACTCTATCTTGGATTGCCATTATAAATCCCTCTGTTTCTGGGTATAAATAGCCGTCTGATAGCCATTGCAGCGACGATGGTGTTTCAACATGCGATTCATGAATAGCTTTGGGAAATTTGCCGTGCATTGCCTTTTGTTGCCATTCTTCTAGATCTCTTTGAATCGTCTCTTTTGGTGTTGATTCTGCTGCAGTTTCCGTTGACCCTGGGCGGGAGGCACTCAAGTTTAGCGGGGTATAACCATCATCTGCTTGTACAGCCATTTTCATTAATTCATCTTCACACGAGAGTAACTTTTGCTTCATTTTTCTTTCTTGCGTTCTGCAGAGATTTTCAATATTTAGTAGTCCCCTTCCTCCTTCTCTTCGGGGTAGATATAGTCTTTTAATAGATGAGTTGGTATGAAGACACCGGAATTTAGTAAGTAGCCTTCTTGTCAATCTATTTAATTCAGCAAGGTCTTGTAATGGGACGGTCGCACACGTACTAATTTCGGCGTGTGCGAGATGAATATTTTATATAACAGGGAGTCCGGGAAAACTTAGTTGGCTGAAAATGTGCGTTTCCCCGCTACCTGAGTGCGCGAAGGGTCGCCGCCGGCCGCCGATGGGAGCGTCTCCCTTTGTTCAAGACCGTTTGCCACACCTCTGGTATTTCCGAGCGCTGCGTCAGAACACACCCCGCGTCTTCTCGGAAATCGTGGTGACGTGAACGCCCACTCGAAATCGGGTTCCAACCGTCGAGGGACCCATGGCAATTGGACGGCGCGCATCACGCGATTTTGGCTACGCCAATAGCCGAAGACTAGGCGGGGGTGAGACATGTGATCTCGCGAGCAAGGGAGGTTGCTGCGAACGCGAGACTCGGCCATTCCGATACGAACGACGACCGCGAGTATTACCTTCCGATGTAAGCGACGACCGAGGTGTTGGGTCCGATGGTAACGACCGCCGCGAGACGCTAGATCGCCGCCGGCAACGCATCGTCGCCACCTCACCGCCCGCTCAGGTGCCGCCGAAGGGAGAGGCGGAACACCGTGTGAGTGCCGATACTCGAATGAACGAAGAAGCGTTCGGACGCGGCCTGAGGGCCGGCCGCCGCTAAAAGACGCTTTGGTGTGGCGATTCCTGGCCGCCGCCGCCGCGTTAGCCCGCGTGCCGCGCGCGCCTGCCCGCGCACAGCCCCAAGCCGCCGCCGCAGTCAACGCCTGCCGCGCGCGCCCGCCCGCGCGCAGCCCTACGCCGCGCCGCAGCCAACGCTGCCGCGCGCCGGGCCGCTGTCACGCCGACGTCGCCGCCGCGCCAGCCCACGCGCCGCGCCGCCGTCGCTGCGCTGCTGCGCACGCCGCCCGCGCGCAGCCCTACGCCGCCGCAGCCAACGCCTGCCGCGTGCCGCTACACCGCCGCCGCGGCCACCAGCTGCCCGACCGGTCCAGGAAATGGGGGGAAGCGCCGCTGCCCTGCCGCCCGACATCCGGGCCGATGCCGACGCCCGGAGGGGCGGAGCGCCCGTGCGATGACCCGGAAGGGTTGGACTGTTAAGTTAAGCTAGTTATAAGTTAGGTTAAGATAGTATTAAGAACTGTAGGGGGCTTCACCCGATTATTTTTTTTGCTTTGAATTAAACTCAGAAATCATGAAAGAGCGTTTTACTGTGTAGTGCATGAATATGCCCAGTCACGCATGCGTCCTAAATAGATTCCAGCCGGGCACATGAGGCAACCTGCAGCAGACGGGAATCCACAGGTGAGTCGGGTCACGCCCTGAGAGAGGTTAACACCGCCGACACCGATGAGTGGTCGTGTGTACGGGGGGGGTGTTACAGTCTGCACTTGACCACTTAAGAATTCCGAAAGAATAGGAAAGTGTAGGAATTGCCCATGAGTTAATTGCTATGATTTGGTTTTTTCCGTTTAATTTAGTGTTCAAGATTTTGTAACTCTTGATCTATACTTATCGGTCAGAGCTTTCTTCATGCTAGTGTGGTCTATTCGGTAGCTTTGGGCCATGCCTAAATATTTGTAAACCTCGTCAGGGGGAAGTTCCTTAATGTCTCTAATTGGTTCATTGTAGCTTTCGATCTTGCCCTTTTTAATGTCTATTATGACACATTTGTTTAGTCCAAAAGACATCTTTATATCTTCACTGAACCCTTTCACTATCTCAATTAGACTGTGTAGTTTGTCTCTGGTCTCTGCATAGAGTTTGAGGTCATCGACATACAACAAATGAGACAGGCGTAAGTTGTTTCTTTTGATTAATTTGTACCCAATTTTGCTGTTATTAAGCAATTGAGACATAGGGTTCATTGCTAGACAAAACCATAATGGTGACAGTGAATCTCCTTGGAACATACCGGTTTTACGAGTAATATGGGCCACTCCTATGTTTTCCGAACTTATACATATGTTTGTTCTCCATTTCGCCATCATTGCACTAAGAGTACGTTTAATTTTTGGACATACACCGTATATATCAAGAACCTTTTGCAACCAACTGTGCGGGACAGAATCAAATGCCTTCTGGTAATCTATGTAGCACATATGCAGATTGTGTCGTCTTTTGTGAATTTGTTCTAAGGTAACTGCGTCAATTGTCAGCTGATGCTTACAACCCATCGATCTTTTGATGCAACCCATTTGCTCCTCTTCTAAGACGTGATAGTTCTCGCAGTGTTCGTATATCTTGCTGCTAATTAGCGATGTGAAGAGCTTGTAAACTGTCGATAGGCAGGTGATTGGTCGATGGTTTTGTGGTTGCATCATGTCACCATTTTTCCTTTGCAGATAGGTGTTTCCTTCCATAAGAAAATCAGGAATTGATATTGGATTTTCTAGGGCTTTGGTGTAACAGTCAGCTAGTGACTTGTGAACAGCGGGAAAGTATTTCAGCCAGAAATTATGAATTTTGTCAGGCCCAGGAGTTTTCCAGTTGCTGGTTTTACTGATGGCTCTTCTGATATCGTCAGTAGTAAACTCTGCAGCATTCATTGGTGGAATTTTCGATGCTGTCATTTCTATGTGTGGCAACCATGATGCATTTGTATTGAAATCCTTCGGGTCGGACCATAACGTTGTCCAGTATTCCCTAAATTTAGAAGTTTCTTCTGTGGTTAGGGTTGAACTTTGGTTGTACTGATTTCCCTCCAGGCGCCTGAAGAAGCTCCTTCGGTTTCTGTGAAATTCAGCATTTTCCTTCTTCCTTTTCGTTAATTCATTGTATCGGCGGAGTCTACTTCCTTTTGCTTTCACCTTTTGCCTGAAAGTGTCTAATAAAGATTGAAGTTCCCGGGTACTTTGTGTTCTATTTAATTTTATTCCTACTTTTGTTGCTAGGGTCGTTGTTTTCCTAACTACTCTCTTGGTTTGGTTATTGTTAAGGTACTCCTTTATGGTGTCAGCTTTGGATCTGACTTCATTTATTTCTCCCTCGAGTCGTTTTTTCCATGGTGGCGTGTAATCTCCTATTTGTTTGTTCCCCTTATGATTTGGGTAATACGTCTTTTGGCCATTCAGCTCGATGACAGTAGCTGCTGCACAATAGATAGCAAGGTGTATTTCCGTGAGGTCGTCCAAGTTTTTAACATGTTCCTCCAATACATTATTCACCTTCTTTATTGTTTCCTTTGCTTTTTCAATGTTCTTTAGCACAGGGATGAATGGTCGGCCGGATGGTTCTGTACCACGGAAGTGTTCAATTAATCTGTTGAACATGTCTGATATCTTCATATCCTGGGTATCGGTCTCGGGTGGATCATTGTAGGTGTTTTGGAGGTCTTGTTCGCGTGGCTCTGTGTCTGGGCCAATTTCTTCTAGCTGGTGAAGCAGGCACCCAACTTCCCTTTTAATGTTTCCTAATTCGATCTCAGTTAAATACCCGTGTTTGATAATTGCTTTCCATCTGTCAATTACATTCTGCTCAGTCATGTGTAGCTCTGGATGTTTTCTACTATATTCGGCATGGAACAGGTGCCTATATCCTGGGAGCGGTTCATCCTGGCACTGATTTACAAAATACAATGTACGCATTATATCTATATTCATTTCTCGAGTCCATTTTATTCTCTCAGTGTGTTCCCTTCTACGGGCAGTTCTCGAAAAGATAGAGGACAAGCCCGCAGGGGATGGGCCACTTAGTTGTGTTGGCCTATCAATGTTCTCTACGCTCCTCTGTTGGTTTTGCGTGGTCATTGCGGTAAGGGGCTGACACATTACCTCGTCTGGAGCAGCCCCGTTGCCAGACGAGACCGAGGCTTGACTTCTAGTCTTCACTGCAACATCCAAAATCTCTGGGAGATGGGCTGCAAACCCAAAGCCCAGGTGCTGGTTTTGGTCCGCCCCGGGTATTTTATTTCCCCGGTACTCTCCATATCTGGCGAGCGTTCCTCTATCCGCCATCTTGAGGAGGCGCCCGGTAGGGGACCAGCAACCCCCCCGGGTTATTATTATTATTATTATTATTATTATTATTATTATTATTATTATTATTATTATTTTTCCATTACATCACGACTAAAGATGTTATGAGTCGGCTGAATATAAAATCTACTCCAGGTTGCAACCAGCTACCTAAGGAGCAGATCCGGTGACTGTCAGTGCCTCTACAATACTTTGCACAAAATGTGGGCTGTTCCAAATAAAGCAATTTCTTGCACTTCCCAGTCTTTTGAATTACCAGGGAGTTTAGACAAGTTCTTACACAAATTTTGCGGAACAAATCCCAGAGCTCCGATAACTATCGGGACGACCTGTGCTTTTACGCCCCACATTCGGCTGATCTCGATTTCCAAACTCTTGTATTTAAGACGTTTCTCTGCCTCCTTGGTACCGACGTTTTGATCGCAAGGTACAGCAACATCGATAAGTAAACACGATTTTTTCGCCAAATCCCGGATAACTATATCCGGTTTGTTTCCCGCCATCGTGCGATCAGTTTGAATTTGTTGGTCGTACAATATCGTACACAATCCAACAGACGTCACCGGTTTTGGTGAGTGTTCGTACCACTTGGGGCATGTGTTTGGAACTTCGAGGGCGGTACAGATTGCCAGTGGAGGTAGCTACACACCCTGTCATGTCTTTTCAGGTGTTCTGTCTTTGCTAGGATTGGACAAGCTGAGACAATATGATCAATGGTTTCTACTTGCTCCTGGCAAATGCGGCATTTATCATCTTGGGAAATTTTGAGAACCGCTTTATCATAATGTCGTGTTCTCAACGCCTGATCTTGGGCAGCTATTACAAGTGCTTCTGACTCTGGCTTCATTCTTCCCCTTTTAAGCCACATAAATGATTGATCTTTATTGATCTGCACCTTGTCCATTCTTTTTAGGTATTGTCCGTGGAGTGGTTTGTCTCTCCACGATTTCTTTAACATTTTTTGTGTCTCACACTTCATGTTTAGCAGCATCAGAAGTTCAGTGTCTGTGTTATTCGACGTGTCTTGCCTAGTTTTCTTCGCAATGCTTCTTGCTACACTAACAATGCCTCTGTTTCCCATTCTTCGGTCAGATTTCATGACCTGCCTCATTAGAGGGTCATCTTGATGACTGACTACATACTTCCCCAACCCGACTATTGCGTTGTGCCAGGAGGCCTCAATTTGTCTGAGGCCTCTTCCTCCTTCCTGACGTGACACATAAAGTGCATGTATATCAGCTCGAGGGTGGGAAACATGGTGCATTGTTAGCAGTTTTCTAGTTTTTCGATCCATGGTGTGAATTTCTTGCTCAGTCCAGTCCACTAGTCCAAAACTGTATTCGGCTACAGGTACCGCCAAACTACATATTGCAGATATTTTATTCCTGGAATTCAGAGCGGACTGCAGGACCAGTTTCACTCTCCTATAATAATCCCTACGAATTCTCTCTTTCATTCTGTCGTTTGAGATGGTTTCACATTCTTCAATGCCCAGATATTTGTAAGTTTTACCTGGCTCAAGATCTTGAATCACAGTATGCGTATCAATTTCAATGTTCTCAGACGTTGTGAGTTTCCCTCTTTTTAAATTGATTTTTGCACACTTGTCAAGACCAAACTTTATGCAGATGTCATTGCTAAAGCCATTCACGACAGACAGCATTTGGGAGAGAATTGCTTCATTCTTAGCAAACACTTTCAGATCATCCATGTAAATCAAATGTGATACTGGCCATCACCATGGAGCTTAAAACCAAAGTCAGCTTGCGACAACTGTCTCGATAGTGGGATTAAACTAATGCAAAACAGCAGAGGGGATAGTGAATCTCCTTGAAAAATACCCCTGTTGATCTGAATACTTCTGGTTTCTACTGCTTCCTTTCCGCTGTGTATTAGTAACCTGGTACTCCACGACTTCATACTAGCCTTGCAAAATTCAATAGGTCTAGGATGAAATCGATAGATCTCCAGGGTCTTCAAAATCCAATCGTGTGGTACACTATCAAAGGCCTTTTGGTAGTCAATCCAAGCCATGCTCAAATTACGTTTGCGTTTCTTTATATCATTCAAAATGACTTTATTCAGTAGCAAGATTTCCTCACAGCCATAAGAGCCTTTACGACATCCTTTTTGTTCAGTTGGCATTAGATGATTCTTATCTAGATGTCTGTACATTTTGTCAGCTATGGCTGCAGTGATAACTTTGTACAGTACTGGCAGACAAGTAATTGGCCTGTAGTTCTTCGCCAAAGAGCTGCCTCCCGCTTTGGGTAGCAAATATGTGATGCCGCGTGTGAGCCATTCCGGGAGTTCCTTTGGGTTTTCTAAAATTTTATTAACAGCCTTTGCTAGATGAGAATGTATTGCTGTTAATTTCTTAATCCAATAAATCTGGATCTTATCAATCCCGGGGGACTTCCAGTTTCCCATGTTCTTAATTGCTTGGAAGAGGTCCTCTTCCGAGAATTGGTGAACA
Organism: Acheta domesticus; assembly: GCA_031308135.1. Classification (NCBI taxonomy): domain Eukaryota; kingdom Metazoa; phylum Arthropoda; class Insecta; order Orthoptera; family Gryllidae; genus Acheta; species Acheta domesticus. Next base: position 73,135,176 of record JAHLJT010000631.1, read on the forward strand.
TCTTCCACTGTTTCTACAAGTTCATCGGCAGCATCAACTTCAGATTGAAGCCAAGATGCGTCTTTGTTGTAGGATCTGCTCTCTTCCCAGATTCCTGCCCAAAATGTTTCGACGTCATCTTTTAAAGGAGTAACAGCTTTGCCATTCGGTTTTTGAGTCTGATTGCGATAGAATCTCTTCGTGTCTGTTTCAAACAACCGGTTCTGTACACGGAAATCTATTCTATGTTTGTAGCGTCTAATTCTTTGAGCCCATGCTTGAATTTTCTCTTTCAGCTTCTTCTTCTTCTTCTTCTTCTTCTTCTTATTATTATTATTATTCCATTACATCACGACTTAAGATGTTACGAGTCGGCTGAATAGAAAATCTACTCCAGGTTGCAACCAGCTACCTAAGGAGCAGATTCGGTGACTATCAGTGCCTCTACAATACTTTACGCAAAATGTGGGCTGTTCCAAATAAAGCAATTTCTTGCACTTCCCAGTCTTTTGAATTACCTGGGAGTTTAGACAAGTTCTTACTCAAATTTTGCGGAACAAATCCCAGAGCTCCGATAACTATCGGGACGACCTGTGCTTTTACGCCCCACATTCGGCTGATCTCGATTTCCAAACTCTTGTATTTAAGACGTTTCTCTGCCTCCTTGGTAACGACGTTTTGATCGCAAGGTACCGCAACATCGACAAGTAAACACGATTTTTTCGACAAATCCCGGATAACTATATCCGGTTTGTTTGCCGCTATCGTGCGATCAGTTTGAATTTGTTGGTCGTACAATATCGTACACAATCCAACAGACGTCACCGGTTTTGGTGAGTGTTCGTACCACTTGGGGCATGTGTTTGGAACTTCGAGGGCGGTACAGATCTGCCAGTGGAGGTAGCTACACACCCTGTCATGTCTTTTCAGGTATTCCGTCTTTGCTAGGATTGGACAAGCTGAGACAATATGATCAATGGTTTCTACTTGCTCCAGGCAAATGCGGCATTTATCATCTTGGGAGATTTTGAGAACCGCTTTATCATAATGTCGTGTTCTCAAGGCCTGATCTTGGGCAGCTATTACAAGTGCTTCCGATTCTGGCTTCATTCTTCCCCTTTTAAGCCACATAAATGATTGATCTTTATTGATCTGCACCTTGTCCATTCTTTTTAGGTATTGTCCGTGGAGTGGTTTGTCTCTCCACGATTTCTTTAACATTTTTTGTGTTTCACACTTCATGTTTAGCAGCATCAGAAGTTCAGTGTCTGTGTTATTCGACGTGTCTTGCCTAGTTTTCTTCGCAATGCTTCTAGCTACACTAACAATGCCTCTGTTTCCCATTCTTCGGTCAGATTTCATGACCTGCATCATTAGAGGGTCATCTTGATGGCTGACTACATACTTTCCCATCCCGACAATTGCGTTGTGCCAGGAGGCCTCAATTTGTCTGAGGCCTCTTCCTCCTTCCTTACGTGACACATAAAGTCTATGTATATCAGCTCGAGGGTGGGCAACATGATGCATTGTTAGCAGTTTTCTGGTTTTTCGATCCATGGTGCGAATTTCTTGCTCAGTCCAGTCCACTAGTCCAAAACTGTATTCGGCTACAGGTACCGCCAAACTACCTATTGCAGAAATTTTATTCCTGGAATTCAGAGCGGACTGCAGGACCAGTCTCACTCTCCTATAATACTCCCTACGAATTCTCTCTTTCATTCTGTCATTCGAGATGGTTTCACATTCTTCAATGCCCAGATATTTGTAAGTTTTACCTGGCTCAAGATCTTGAATCACAGTGTGCGTATCAATTTCAATATTCTCAGACGTTGTGAGTTTCCCTCTTTTTAAATTGATTTTTGCACACTTGTCAAGACCAAACTTCATGCAGATGTCATTGCTAAAGTCATTCACGACAGACAGCATTTGGGAGAGAATCGCTTCATTCTTAGCAAACACTTTCAGATCATCCATGTAAAACAAATGTGATACTGGCCTTTCATCACCATGGAGCTTAAAACCAAAGTCAGCTTGCGACAACTGTCTCGATAGTGGGATCAAACTAATGCAAAACAGCAGAGGGGATAGTGAATCTCCTTGAAAAATACCTCTGTTAATCTGAATACTTCTGGTTTCTACTGCTTCCTTTCCGCTGTGGATTAGTAACCTGGTACTCCACGACTTCATACTAGCCTTGCAAAATTCAATAAGTCTAGGATGAAATCGATAGATCTCCAGGGTCTTCAAAATCCAATCGTGTGGTACACTATCAAAGGCCTTTTGGTAGTCAATCCATGCCATGCTCAAATTACGTTTGCGTTTCTTTACATCATTCAAGATGACTTTATTCAGGAGCAAGATTTCCTTACAGCCATAAGAGCCTTTACGACATCCTTTTTGTTCAGCTGGCATTAGATGATTCTTATCTAGATGTCTGTACATTTTGTCAGCTATGGCTGAAGTTATAACTTTGTACAGTACTGGCAGACAAGTAATTGGCCTGTAGTTCTTCGCCAAAGAGCTGTCTCCCGCTTTGGGTAGCAAATACGTGATGCCGCGTGTGAGCCATTCCGGGATTTCCTTTGGGTTTTCAAAAATTTTATTAACAGCCTTTGCTAGATGAGAATGTATTGCTGTTAATTTCTTAATCCAATAAAATCTAATAATCAATTTAAATCTGGATTTTATCAATCCCGGGTGACTTCCAGTTTCCCATGTTCTTAATTGCTTGGAAGAGGTCCTCTTCCGAGAATTGGTGAACATCTTCCACTGTTTCTACAAGTTCATCGGCAGCATCAACTTCAGATTGAAGCCATGATGCGTCTTTGTTGTAGGATCTGCTCTCCTCCCAGATTCCTGCCCAAAACGCTTCGACGTCTTCTTTTGAAGGAGTGACAGCTTTGCCATTCGGTTTTTGAGTCAGATTGCGATAGAATCTCTTCGCGTCTGTTTCAAACAACCGGTTCTGTACACGGAAATCTATTCTACGTTTGTAACGTCTAATTCTTTGAGCCCATGCTTGAATTTTCTCTTTTAGCTTTTCAACTACCATTAGCCTGCTGGTGTCATTTTCAATTTGGTATTTTTGTTCAACATTGAATATTTTTCGTTGAACTTTAGAGGTGTGCATTGATTTAGAAGATGCCTCAGCTAAGAGTGATATTTCGCGCCGGGTGTCGGCTATCCGTTTCCTAATTCTGTTCAACCATGGGGGTACAGAGCTGTTTACTCTGTTTCGCTGTCGGCCGTCGGTGTTCTTGGCTGGCCCCAAAATTATCTGAGATACTAGATATCCAGTTGCATATATGATGTGATTGATTTCAGTAATATCTAGATCTCTGCCTGGGGTCTCCACCACCTCATTTAAGACAGAATTCACTGTTTCTATCAATCTTTTAGCTTTGGCAGTTTCGTATATTCTCCTCAACGGTTCGCGAGATTCAAACGGAAGTTGACTAATTCTTTCTATCTCGCGCCGAAGGAGATTTCGCATTATGTCCTTATCGTGTAATTCATTGCCAGATGAATTTTCACCACTGACGTGTGTTTCACTGGAAAGAGATGAACCTTCCACGGGATCATCATTTTCAAGTTCTACATGTTCGTCATGTGGGTTGTTCGAGCGAAGTACATACTCCGCATTTCTCTCAATGTCAGCAAGTTGTGCTGCTGTGAATTTTCCACTGCTGAGTATGTATCGTCGTTGACTGGCAAGCTTCTTTGAGTCTAGGGTAGGTCTGATATCTGGGTTCCGCTCTCTCCATACCTTGAAAACTTCTATTTCTGAGCCCCCATTTTTCGCTTTTGCATAGTAAAAGCACCACATCACCTCCTTTAATTCATCCCGGGTCCATCTCTGACGATGGCTTCGAGCTACTGCCGGCTCTGGGTCCCTGGGACTAACATCCGTGGGATGGCCAGACGTCGACAAGGTGACATTAGCTCGGTTTCTGAGCAGGTATGGGACATTGGTAGAACAAGGCACGTTAAGGTTCATTACATTGCTTGTTCTATCCATTTTGCTCATTGGTTTCAAGTGAAGATTCGCAGGATGCAAGTTCGAGTTCACAGATCACACTTAACCTTCGGGTTGTTTCCTGCCATCCGTTACTGCGACCCACAGTGGCCTCGGGGCATCCCCCCGCAGGGTCCAGCAAGGGGTCCCTCCGATCGCCAGTCGGCATTACTAAACCCTACGGGATTTTCACTGACTGCTGAAGGCAGCCTCCTTCGCTGGCTAATGCAAGGTTCGGGCCTCCACTCTAATCAGTGGCCTGGTGTGCCAACCCAGTTTCTCTCCTGTACCCTCTATGGGCCGACAACAGGAAGTCCAAAGGTTCATGACCCTTCCCTCTCTACTTACTTCCCACTCTCCTCAAAATGGAGTACTTCTTCGTCTGACCCCTCACCTTCAACCTATTCAGCAAGGGAGGCCCTACCGGTAGCTAGGCTACCACTGACATAGCTTTAAGGCTCATGGGGGTACTCAAGCCCCACCACCAACTGCAAGGTCGTGTACTCCCTAGGTGGAGTTATTATTATTATTATTATTATTATTATTATTATTATTATTATTATCAGAGGCGGGATTCAGGGGGCGGGGCAACTGCCCCTCCAATCTTGGGACAAACTAAAAATAAATATATTTCATTTCATTTCGCAGATCTTCAAAATTATATATAAAAGATTTATTTTTTCTGTATTTTGAGAAGAAATGAAATAATAATTAAGCGAATTTTATTAAGCTGAGCGAATTATATACATTTAATAAATTGGTGAACTTTAGTTCAGTATTATAAAACGCACGGGATAGTGTTAAGCGTTATTTTGAATATCCCTTATTAATAAATCGTTTTTCAATTATATATTGCTTTTAAACGTTATTTATTTGGAAATTAAACAGTTTAATGCCTAAAATCATGAGTCATAACTAGACCTCTGATTTCAGGACAAATGCCTATTTAGGATGTTGTGAAAAGTAATTGCAGATGTTTACGAATCATGAGAAAATAGATGTATTGAAAGCATCCAATATGCCTAAAATGTCCTAAAAAGGGCGGTTGATGTCTATTTTAATATGTTGTTGCCTAAAACAAATTTTTAAGAACGATCGTATTTTAAATGCTAAATTTTGAAATTCGTTTTACAGAAACGAAAAACTTTTCCGAAATGCAAATATTATGTGATCGAACATCGCACCAAAATCTTTCACTCAAAATACCGAACAAAAGGGGCCCTGCAAGTCAACATAATAAGGACGTTTCACGCTCGTCTCCGATCAGCACGCACTTCTAGGCAGGGCCGTCTTTGGGTTTGAAAGTACCCGAGGCACTAAGAGATTTCGGGGCCCCTAATTCTTAGTTCAACAAATTACGTTCTGGCGATTATAAGTTATTAAAAATTCAATATTACACACTTGATAAACATTTTGATTCCTCTTTTTAAGGTAAGGAAAGATTTGTAAAAAAACTAGATAAACGGAATTAAATAGTATCTTTAATCTCTGTATTTTCTATAGTAATATTTTACTAATAACTCTAACAATAGTAACATAATAAAATATGAATAAATAACAACATAAGCAATATTTACATAATAAGATCTAAGTAAAAAGCAAACTAAGCATTTGTCAATGATACTTTACGTAGTTTCGCACGCTAGTTCAGTTTTGTTACATATTTTTTATTATCTGTGGGGGCCCTTTGATCATGGGGGCCCTGAGGCACGAGCCTCGTCTGCCTGTGCCTAAAGATGGCCCTGCTTCTAGGCCAATTGCACCCATTCCTGATGCAGCTGCGCTGTTGGCAGGTTGACGCTTATCGCCGCAGCGCGTCGTCTGCGAAGTCCAGGCGAGGAAAGCGACAGACAGGCCAGGCAAAAGCATATTCTCGGACAAACGTATATTACAAAATACTGTTCAGTGTTTAAATGGGTCATGTTGTACAAGTTTTTTTGGGGGGTGGGGAGAAGAGACGAGTGAAAAAGTTCCAGGAGACGTGAGCATGAGAAATGTAACTAAATTTGTTTGCGCCTATAAATCTATGTCAGTAAAATGTTCATTTTCCGCCTTAAAAATTGGGAGTCGTTTGAATCACTACCACTCACATATGTAATAATATATACAAGTCGCCGATAATGTGCATATTAAAGACATGTGAGAAATTTCAACAAAATTACATTTGTGTAATTTTTAAAGAAACAAAATAATACGGCAAAATTAATTTTATGTCATCTTAAACACTGCAATTAGCATTATCCGTACTGTAACTGATTTTAATATAATATGGGTGTAGCGGTTATGCGATACAATACGGTACGACCGTGACAACTACTATGACACCTGTATTTATTTACTCTTTTAACTGTAACTGCCACTGTAACCGTTTTATGAATAATATTTATTCGATTTATCTTGTCGAATGGCCCCGTGTTATGATGCCACCGCAACACAAACTCTTTATTTTCTGTCAAATCACTACGGTTTATTCTGTTACGAGGTTACAGAAATTATATGTCGGTCGTAGGTCGTAGCTGGCCCCGTACGGGAAATACCTGTAAACTACGTCTGATATTGCGGCATGCACAGGTGGTCTATTAATTAAAATAATAACGCATCTTTTGCAATAAAAGAGAGAACCTTCAGACTTCGTTCTCTTTTCGTTTATTTTCATTCAAACATGTAATTCCATCGTTGGCTGTAGCCCTTACTTAATCACAATGCAACAATGTAACATTACATAAACACACTTATGTTTGGCAACGTCGTTAACACATGAAATACAAAAACATTCAAATGTAAATAATAATAATCAGCTGATTTCTATTTTTATTTATTCAGGAATTCCTCTTTGCCAAAATGTTATTTAATTTTCCCTCGTACGTACGTAATTAAAATTCTGAGAATAAAATGAAATTAAAATTTTACATCACTTTGTTTAGCAATAATTTGCATGCATTGTTCCTTAAAGCTTTCAGTATTTCTTCAATGGACTTGTCAAAGTTTATGTTAATTTACCTAAGTATTCTCGATCTAAAAAAAAATATTTAGCTTGCCTATTACGCAAACAACTGCGGACACTTCCCTTTGTTGAGTTCTGCCGAGGCGGCGTCGTTGCCAACTCGATCGCCAATTGCGTGCCCAGTTGCACGCGCCGATGTGTCAGCGTGCACCAATTCCGCGTCCGCCCACTTTCTTCATAGAAACATGTCCTTCACAAAGTTTATAATTGCCCGATCACGACTTCGAATCACAAATCAAAAATAAAACTTCTCTTTTCTTTGACTATTCACCGCGTCAGTAACTGTTTCAGTATACATCCATCCGTCCATTTGCACTGCGCCGCTTAATAAAAATGTTCTAAGTCCAATTTCCAAAATCTCGAAATTATTAAACGTGGATTCGACGTTACCGTCTCAAGCTCTGACTCGGAAGTGTTCTCAAAATCACGGCGATTCACCACGTCACCTCGTGATAGCAAAATGCCGGCGAATTTCATTCTTGTATCTTCATTGTTGTTCTACAAAATTTTCTAAAATTCGCAATATGGTTCATTCTAACATGACTATGCGTTTATTTATTAGCGCTTTCGCTCAATGTTAGAGTTTCATTGCCAAAACATATATTTTTGATACTTAACATGTCGAAAATGCTAAATTTCTCCGTCGAAATCATATACCGCTTCGTCACTTGTTTTGATATTATTAACATGTAATATTTCTTCAAATCATAAATTCAGCGTGCTATAAGTTTTTTAGGTCTTCTATAATTTTATTAAATTTAGATAATGACGATCTACAACGCCTCTCGTCGCCTAATTAAGGTTTCTTCATAAAATGTTGCTATTCATGTTATTGCATTTGACACGTCACGGGAACTTATCTCCAAATCTTCACCTTCCAAATTTAGGTGAACCCGTCGTCTGATCGTGTTCAAACAAAGACCACAATGTTTGTTTATTTAATTTCTAATTAACTGTTTTGTCAGATTTTATTTCAAGATTACTAAATCCAATGTGTTTTCAAAATCGTCAAAATATGGCTTTCCGCGGCGCGCTGTTCTTCTGTCTTGTTACTATCGATTCACGTACACGTTGTTTTCTTAATTACAGTCTAATAAATGTTTATATTCCTTCACAATTGTTTGTGGGGAATATGCCATACATGGAATCATTACAGTACAAAAAGTTTGAAGAAAAAAATTGGAGCCGTTTTTGAGAAAACGGTGTTTGAGTGTTTCTGAAACTGCGGAAATCTAAGCTCATTTTTAAAGAATACTGTTGTTTTCAATAAAATTTATAAGACAATTTAATGTACTTGCGCACATTTTACAATGTAGTACATGCGCACACAAGACGAAATAAAAGTAGAAGCTCATATTATCACCTTGCACAAAAGACTGCATTTTAATTAAAATAATTTATTAATGTAGATTTCAAAATATGTATCCTATAGTTATTGTAATAATTCTAGTATTCGAGACATTTCCCAGAAACAAGTGTGGACATGGAATAAATAATTCACCATCTATAGTCTGTTATGTAAACAAAGTGCGGCAGAAATCGATATAAACACGACAAAAGAGCATCGCGTTGTAGAAAATGGATTTGACAATTTTGGAATTTTCGGGGTTCTGTAAAATTGGACAGAAACGGTGACCATTTTGGTAGATGAAGGAAAATTAAAGGAACATTATAAAGTTTATTTGAACGTGATCGGTTGACGGGTTCTCTTAATATTGCAAGAAAACGAGTTCGGGAAAAAGCTACTCGAACATTCCAAAGCATCACACCATGACTTATTAAGATTTCGAAAAGAAACGCTAAATAAACAACGAGAGACGATGGGAGTCATCGTAAGATGAGCTCAGCAAAATTTATAACTAGGTTTAATAATTTATAGAACACTGGAAAGGTGGAAATAAATCAATATTAAAAGAGGATGATATGGTAAAACAAGCGACGAAGTGTTGTAGAATGTCGAGAGGGAAATTCGTGATTTTCGGCCCGAAATATCTTGAAAACGGCAGTTTCGACAAAATAATCCTGACATTGGGCACAAACTGGAACGAATGAACCCGAAACCAGTTCAAAACATCAAATATTAGACATTTTACAAAATTTTACGGTGACGACAATGAAAAAAAAGCGAAAGGAAGTTCGCCGGCATTTTTTAAAAACAGAGGTATCATGTTAAATCGACGCGATTTTGGAAGAGAGTTCGGTTTGTTGAGATGTCGAGGCAACATCGAATCCATGTCCGTCAGATTGATAAAATTTTAATTATTCGGACTTAGACATTTTCTTGGTGCTGGGTTGAGAGTTGATAAACGTGAACATTTGTGAGGCGGTACTGTTTTCTTTCAAAGAAGAAAGAAGAAGTATATTTTCTCTGTGATTTTTCGACGGAAATGTTTTAACAATTTTATTTAAAAAATTCTGGAGGAGTTTATTTTGAGGAAGACCGGCCCGTGCAAGACATCGACGTGCAAGACGGCGGTGCACGCGAGTGGACGCGTGCAAATCAACCGAACTGGCAACGGCGCTGCTTTTCACAACAAACAGGAAAGTGGCGCATCTGCGAACACTCGCGACGCTACTAATTGAACCAAATCTGATTTCGCGACACCCAGAAACGATATAAACATTAATGGAAACTAGAGAATTTGCGAATTCAAAGTAAAGTTAATACAAAATAAGAACCATTCAGTCAGTATTGTATAAAGTTAATAAATTTTCATTTTTGCATTGTTGTAAGAATAAATACGTACGTGCGGAAATTTTTAGAATAATATTAAATTCATTTGGCATAAAAGGAATTCCTCTTTGGTATTTGATTTACGATCAGCTGATTGAGGTTAATTATGTTTTGGTATTACAACTAATTGTGAGTTATTAAAAAAAATGGAAACATAACAATTATGCCAAGCTTTAGCTGATGTCACTAGTTACATTGTTGCCGCAGCTAGAAAGAATAACCGAATTAAAGTTCTTGTTTTCATGTTTTGAAAAGAAAACCCAGTGTTCTTATTTCAGTATTTTGTTTCCCTGTGCATGCTGTTGTATTAAATGTTGTTTTCAGCTAGGTCCGTATGGAGGCATCCACAGCCCACGACCCAATAAATTTATGCAACGCCGGGATTTATAATAATGTTTTTGGTATTAAAAGTAAGTGAGTAAGTAAAGAATCCGTTGCATTGGCAACCCAATTTTGGGGAATAAACAGGGAAGATAGGAAACCCCGTTGCATTATGTATAAACATTTTTTATCATAATAAATAATAAACAATTTGAATTTTTCGGTATATGATTCACTGAGAAAAATGCATTGTTGAATTTACAGTTCAGACCGTTCAAGTAACAATGAGGATCGTCACCTCTGTGTTCAACTAATCTAATTAATAACATTCAATAATAATCAAATATTAAATAATTAACAAAATTGAAAACAATGTATGTAGTTACCGCACAATTCATTCAAAAAAACATTCATATAAACGAATATTTTCGTGTTCACAATAGCGTTTAAATTTGCACCCCCAATGAAAGATCCGAAATCCCGCCTCTGATTATTATTATTATTATTATTATTATTATTATTATTATTATTATTATACTCCGTCATTATCTGCTAGCGCGTAGGGTATGAACAGCTTCGCGAACAATTCATCGTTTTAAACTAATTTAATCGTTTCAATCATCGTTTTAACGTAAAACACATTATTCGGACCAATGTGGCTCACTGAGTCTAATAAGTAATGTTTGATGATCATAAAATTGTTTTTGGATAACGTGGGCACCACCTCTGCCAAATATACGTTAATAAAAATACCATTAAATAGTATTTATTCGTTATTTTTTAAAAAGGAGTGTAAAAAGGATAACTAGTGGTGCTACAGAATGGCAGAGACTTTCCCATATTCGTTTTCTATTTCCTTGGGTCTGCGCTATCGATTCGGAATTGCCACATCTCTTGCCAGCTACCATCAATCACTGCACAAACTACATTTTTGACATTTTCTTAATTTTTAGGTTTCCTAATGTTAGAACGGAAATATTCATTTTAGAATATTAAAGAACACAAAAACCTAGTCCCAAGTGGCAATTTTCTATTAAAAATTTTGTGCCATTTTAAAGAAAATGGCGTTTTAGGGTTACTAAAAATGCGAAATTTCAAGCTCATTTTTCACAGAAAATTTTGAGTTTTCAAAATACTTCATTTAAAGTCATTTGAACCACATACACTCACAAATATAATAATGTTCACAAATTTCTGGTAATGTGCTTATTAAAAATGTGAGAGATCTTTCAAAAAAATTACGTTTGTGTAATTTTTGAAAAAAAAAATTACCTCAAAATAAACCTTACGTCATATCAAAGGGTGCATTTAGCACTATCCGATCGAAAAATTTGAAGAAATTTCTTCAAGCCTTTTATGAGAAAATGGCGTTTCGGCGTTTCCGTAAATGTGAAATTTTGAACTAGTTTTCACAGAAAACGGTTGTATTTTCGAGAATCTTTACATGACATTATTTAAAGCACATATATTCATAAATATAATAATGTGAACAAAGCCCCGATAATGTAAGTATTATCGACGTGAGAAACAAGTCAAAAAACATATTTTTGTAATTTTTGAAAAAACAAAAGAATACAGGAATATGGCTTTAATGTCATTGATAGAGTACATTTACCACTATCCCTACCAAAAGTTTAAAGAAAAAATTTGGAGCTGTTTTTGAGAAAATCTAGTTTTTGTAATTTTTTAAAATTGCACATATTGCACGCAATATTGCGCGAAAACTACTAAACTTTTCGAAACAATGTATAGGACCTTAAACAAATAACTCACTTTTGCAATTTTTCAAAATTCAGAGTTAACCGTGAAAATCTGACCTATACCACCCTAATAAGTGCATTTTGCTATGTTCTTACAAGAAATTTAAAGAAAAAATTTGGAACCGTTTTTGAGAAAATTTTGAAAATGTCCGGGGAGCTTCATGTAAAGTAACCCCAAATTTCATAGAATTTTTTTTGAAAATCTCAAAGCATTGACTTGGATCATATCGACCGGGGAATATCCATTTTGGAAGAAATCGTACAAAGTAAATGGTTTAGGCGCTAGCAGTGTTCACAGACGGACGGACGGACAGACAGACGTTTTCCTTTCTATTGGTTTTTCGATATCAAGGATCCACAAAGAGGAGTTCTGGCTACACCACGTGTTAGGGGATTTTTTTTCTTAATTTAACTACTGGTTTTATCCACTTTTTCGTTATCACGGCCCGGCAACGATATTTTTTCTGGCGAAAATTCGCCATTTTTTTCGCGCAGCATTACATAACTTTCCCTATATTACGTATATACGTACGTATACGGGAAAGTAAAATTGGTGTGCATGGGATTTGTGGCACCCCTGAACGCATTTTAAAAACGCATTTATTGGTGCCGATGTTTTTCTTGCACTGAAAACTTTTTTCGTTAAGCCTCTACAAATATGTTCAATAGAGCATAATAGTGAATAAAGAAATCATACCGCAGCGTGGCACAAATGTGGGGTCGTTAATAGCGATGGCTCGCGGCACAGTATTAGGCGATTGCAGTGAAATAGTTAAATTGTTGCGGAGCAAAGTTCTTAAATCAGAGATTTCAAGCTCTAAACTTATCTAAATTAAAAGTATATTGGATAAAAATTTACGGAACTATGGCCAATTGAAAAGTGTCTATTTCTATGGTTTTAACGTAAAATTGGCCATATTCGAGCTAATGTGTCACACTGTTTGGGTCAAATAAGTGTTGTTAGATGATCATAAAATTGTTGCGGGGGTAACGTCGGCACCACCTCAGCCAAAAATCCGTTGATAAAAATCAAATTAAATAATTTTTATTCGTTATTTTCTAAAAAGTAGCGAAAAATGGGATGTTTATGGGGTTTGTGACACCCCTAAACCTATATTAAAAACGATTTTATTGGTACCGATGTTGCACTTGCATTTTTCACTGTATATATATATATAACATATATATATATATATATATATATATATATATATGTGTGTGTGTGTGTGTGTGCGCGCGCGCGTGCGTGTGTGTGTGGGTGTGGGTGAGTGTGGATATATATACAGTGAAAATCAGTTGTGGGTGGGTGAGTGTGGATGTATACACACAGACACACACACACACACACACACACACACACTCACACTCACATATATTGAAACGGCACGGGCTACGTCGCATTGGACGTGCGTGATCGGAATGACGGAGGCGGTGGAAGCGGCGGTGAAGGCGGGGCGAAGGGGGCTGCGGAGGGATAGTGTATTGGGGAAGAGTGGCTGGGAGGCTAGGGTCACACAAGAATGTTGAGAATGCAGTCAGTCAGTTGGTCGGTGAGTCGTGTGGGAGGCAGTCAGCCAGTTGGGAGGCAGTGAAGGAGGTGCGAGTGAGCGGTTGGCGGGCTCTAGGCTGGGCCATTGGGGGCGTTGGCCGCGCCTGTCTACGGCTGCGCGTCAGTGAGGAACAAACTCCGCGTCCCTGCTCGCTGCTTCGTCGCCACGACACACCGACGCGCCCTCGGCTGGGCCTTCGGGGGCGTTGGCCGCGCAAGTCTACCGCTGTGCGTCAGTGAGGAACAAACTCGGCGCCCCTGCTCGCTTCTTCGTCGCCGCGACACACCGACGCGCCCTCGGCTGGGCCTTCGGGGGCGTTGGCCGCGCCTGTCTACCGCTGTGCGTCAGTGAGGAACAAACTCCGCATCCCTGCTCGCTGCCTCGTCGCCGCGACACACCGACGCGGCCTCGGCTGGGCCTTCGGGGGCGTTGGCCGCGCCTGTCTACCGCTGTGCGTCAGTGAGGAACAAACTCCGCGTCCCTGCTCGCTGCCTCGTCCGCGCGACACACCGACGCGGCCTCGGCTGGGCCTTCGGGGGCGTTGGCCGCGCCTGTCTACCGCTGTGCGTCAGTGAGGAACAAACTCCGCATCCCTGCTCGCTGCTTCGTCGCCGCGACACACCGACGCGCCCTCGGCTGGGCCTTCGGGGGCGTTGGCCGCGCCTGTCTACCGCTGTGCGTCAGTGAGGAACAAACTCCGCGTCCCTGCTCGCTGCTTCGTCGCCACGACACACCGACGCGCCCTCGGCTGGGCCTTCGGGGGCGTTGGCCGCGCCTGTCTACCGCTGTGCGTCAGTGAGGAACAAACTCCGCGTCCCTGTTCGCTTCTTCGTCGCCACGACACACCGACGCGCCCTCGGCTGGGCCTTCGGGGGCATTGGCTGCGCCTGTCTACCGCTGTGCGTCAGTGAGGAACAAACTCCGCGTCCCTGCTCGCTGCTTCGTCGCCGCGACACACCGACGCGCCCTCGGCTGGGCCTTCGGGGGCGTTGGCCGCGCCTGTCTACCGCTGTGCGTCAGTGAGGAACAAACTCCGCATCCCTGCTCGCTGCCTCGTCGGCGCGACACTCCGACGCGGCCTCGGCTGGGCCTTCGGGGGCGTTGGCCGCGCCTGTCTACCGCTGTGCGTCAGTGAGGAACAAACTCCGCGTCCCTGCTCGCTGCTTCGTCGCCGCGACACACCGACGCGCCCTCGGCTGGGCCTTCGGGGGCATTGGCCGCGCCTGTCTACCGCTGTGCGTCAGTGAGGAACAAACTCCGCATCCCTGCTCGCTGCCTCGTCGCCGCGACACACCGACGCGGCCTCGGCTGGGCCTTCGGAGGCGTTGGCCGCGCCTGTCTACCGCTGTGCGTCAGTGAGGAACAAACTCCGCATCCCTGCTCGCTGCCTCGTCGCCGCGACACACCGACGCGGCCTCGGCTGGGCCTTCGGGGGCGTTGGCCGCGCCTGTCTACCGCTGTGCGTCAGTGAGGAACAAACTCCGCATCCCTGCTCGCTGCCTCGTCGGCGCGACACACCGACGCGTCCTCGGCTGGGCCTTCGGGGGCGTTGGCCGCGCCTGTCTACCGCTGTGCGTCAGTGAGGAACAAACTCCGCATCCCTGCTCGCTGCCTCGTCGCCGCGACACACCGACGCGGCCTCGGCTGGGCCTTCGGGGGCGTTGGCCGCGCCTGTCTACCGCTGTGCGTCAGTGAGGAACAAACTCCGCGTCCCTGCTCGCTGCCTCGTCCGCGCGACACACCGACGCGGCCTCGGCTGGGCCTTCGGGGGCGTTGGCCGCGCCTGTCTACCGCTGTGCGTCAGTGAGGAACAAACTCCGCATCCCTGCTCGCTGCTTCGTCGCCGCGACACACCGACGCGCCCTCGGCTGGGCCTTCGGGGGCGTTGGCCGCGCCTGTCTACCGCTGTGCGTCAGTGAGGAACAAACTCCGCGTCCCTGCTCGCTGCTTCGTCGCCACGACACACCGACGCGCCCTCGGCTGGGCCTTCGGGGGCGTTGGCCGCGCCTGTCTACCGCTGTGCGTCAGTGAGGAACAAACTCCGCGTCCCTGTTCGCTTCTTCGTCGCCACGACACACCGACGCGCCCTCGGCTGGGCCTTCGGGGGCATTGGCCGCGCCTGTCTACCGCTGTGCGTCAGTGAGGAACAAACTCCGCGTCCCTGCTCGCTGCTTCGTCGCCGCGACACACCGACGCGCCCTCGGCTGGGCCTTCGGGGGCGTTGGCCGCGCCTGTCTACCGCTGTGCGTCAGTGAGGAACAAACTCCGCATCCCTGCTCGCTGCCTCGTCGCCGCGACACACCGACGCGGCCTCGGCTGGGCCTTCGGGGGCGTTGGCCGCGCCTGTCTACCGCTGTGCGTCAGTGAGGAACAAACTCCGCATCCCTGCTCGCTGCCTCGTCGGCGCGACACACCGACGCGTCCTCGGCTGGGCCTTCGGGGGCGTTGGCCGCGCCTGTCTACCGCTGTGCGTCAGTGAGGAACAAACTCCGCATCCCTGCTCGCTGCCTCGTCGCCGCGACACACCGACGCGGCCTCGGCTGGGCCTTCGGGGGCGTTGGCCGCGCCTGTCTACCGCTGTGCGTCAGTGAGGAACAAACTCCGCGTCCCTGCTCGCTGCCTCGTCCGCGCGACACACCGACGCGGCCTCGGCTGGGCCTTCGGGGGCGTTGGCCGCGCCTGTCTACCGCTGTGCGTCAGTGAGGAACAAACTCCGCATCCCTGCTCGCTGCTTCGTCGCCGCGACACACCGACGCGCCCTCGGCTGGGCCTTCGGGGGCGTTGGCCGCGCCTGTCTACCGCTGTGCGTCAGTGAGGAACAAACTCCGCGTCCCTGCTCGCTGCTTCGTCGCCACGACACACCGACGCGCCCTCGGCTGGGCCTTCGGGGGCGTTGGCCGCGCCTGTCTACCGCTGTGCGTCAGTGAGGAACAAACTCCGCGTCCCTGTTCGCTTCTTCGTCGCCACGACACACCGACGCGCCCTCGGCTGGGCCTTCGGGGGCATTGGCCGCGCCTGTCTACCGCTGTGCGTCAGTGAGGAACAAACTCCGCGTCCCTGCTCGCTGCTTCGTCGCCGCGACACACCGACGCGCCCTCGGCTGGGCCTTCGGGGGCGTTGGCCGCGCCTGTCTACCGCTGTGCGTCAGTGAGGAACAAACTCCGCATCCCTGCTCGCTGCCTCGTCGGCGCGACACTCCGACGCGGCCTCGGCTGGGCCTTCGGGGGCGTTGGCCGCGCCTGTCTACCGCTGTGCGTCAGTGAGGAACAAACTCCGCGTCCCTGCTCGCTGCTTCGTCGCCGCGACACACCGACGCGCCCTCGGCTGGGCCTTCGGGGGCATTGGCCGCGCCTGTCTACCGCTGTGCGTCAGTGAGGAACAAACTCCGCATCCCTGCTCGCTGCCTCGTCGCCGCGACACACCGACGCGCCCTCGGCTGGGCCTTCGGGGGCGTTGGCCGCGCCTGTCTACCGCTGTGCGTCAGTGAGGAACAAACTCCGCATCTCTGCTCGCTGCCTCGTCGGCGCGACACTCCGACGCGGCCTCGGCTGGGCCTTCGGGGGCTTTGGCCGCGCCTGTCTACCGCTGTGCGTCAGTGAGGAACAAACTCCGCGTCCCTGCTCGCTGCTTCGTCGCCGCGACACACCGACGCGCCCTCGGCTGGGCCTTCGGGGGCATTGGCCGCGCCTGTCTACCGCTGTGCGTCAGTGAGGAACAAACTCCGCATCCCTGCTCGCTGCCTCGTCGCCGCGACACACCGACGCGCCCTCGGCTGGGCCTTCGGGGGCGTTGGCCGCGCCTGTCTACCGCTGTGCGTCAGTGAGGAACAAACTCGGCAACCCTGCTCGCTGCCTCGTCGCCGCGACACACCGACGCGGCCTCGGCTGGGCCTTCGGGGGCGTGTGCCGCGCCTGTCTACCGCTGTGCGTCAGTGGGGAACAGACGCCGCGCGTACTCGACTGCTTGACCTGCTCGACCAGATGCACATGTTTGAGTGGCGGAGCGCGAGGTCTTCAACTCCAACTGAATTGTAGCAGAATTCTCATTCATTTGCTTTGTTGCCTTGGCCAGAGTTTGATGTAGGTTAGAAGTGCCCTTGTTCTTCAGCAAAGGAGTTCTGGTGTTGGGTGTCCGATGAAAATGGTGTTGAGAGATTGTAAATATCCATAATTATTTAGTAAGAATGGTGTGCATCTTATATCATTCTTCACATCATGTTATTAAATTGTGTAATTGTATATTTACATTAATACTGTCTTCATGATTTTTACACTAGCCCTGAGGTTGGAATAAAATTCCAAAACGATGGCTTTTAGTGCCTTCGTGGGGAGACATAAAGGAAATCACCGTGCAAAAGATGAGATACAATATTTTATTTTTATTTTGTTTATTTTATTAATTTTGTTATTATTAGTAAGAAACCCCTTAGCTTACCACTTCGAAATACTTCGGAAAAGTATTAGTAGACAAAAAAGAAAAACAAAATTTGGTCAAATTTTGGTTTTTGCGTAATGACTATAGACCGGATTTTTATGTAATTACATATTTTTTGTCTTTCTACTTACCGTTCTGAAAATTTTAATCCAGGCAAATCATCGCCCTCCTAACACAATATCGATTTTTTTTGTTACATATTTTTACATATTTAGTACTATACTACATATTTTACATATTTTGTTTTTTTCACAATATATTTTCTTATTTTATCAATTTTCTTCTATTTAATTCCATATTTTTTTATGAAAGGATGTATTTTTTTAATCAGCATTTTCCCTACATTATTGGGGAAATCTAGGTGTCCAAAATATCATTGACACTGCATTTTGTGATCTGTAACCTTAATTTCCGAGAAAAATTTGCGATCGCCGACGTGTAAAACTTCGATGAAGATGCTACAGTGTATGTTTGCTGGTCGTAGATCTCGCCAGTTTGTGCGATGGCTTCTATTGCGATTAGTCCGGCTGCTAAACTACGGTCCTGGTTTACAATAGATTAATCTTTTACTTCTGACGAGAAAGTTGTATGATGTAAAGTGAGCAGTTTTTCTAAATGTAATTTCTTGCTAAGTAAATGGTTTTTAATTAGAGAATTTTAATATTACACATTATATCCGATTTTACATATTTATTACATATTCTTATTGTTTTCATTACATATTTATGTACATATTTTGACGTTTAATACTACATATTTTTCCTGTCTCTAGTAATGACCTTTTAATGGTTTATCTTAGCGGAAAAATAGTTATATATAATTTTAAGTTTACTCTCGTCACATAATTTCTCAAAATTGTCTCTTTTGACTTCGGTTATTTAGTGTTTAGTTGAATAGAATTTAATTGTAGTAGTTAATAAAAATGTTTGATGCTATCATTCAAATTGAAACTGGCGGGCAACTCCGGTGTCACGTGACCAAAATTTGTGGAACCAGATGTCATCGTGTATATGCCTGCTCTAGACTTTTAAGAAAAGTCACGACTTTTAAAATTGTGACTTTCCCAAGTCGTGACTTTCGCCATCGGGAAAACGACCGTGTTCCTTGTATCATGCTTGTTCACTTGTGTCAAATGTTGCTTGAATAAAAAAAAACTAGTTTGTAGTCGTCATGCACAGACCAGCAAATGACAAATAAAATGCAATTTTCAAGAACGTCTAGAAATACACATACACGTTGTGGGAATTGCTTCCTAACACAAATTGAACAATGTTTGGAAGGATGTCACTACACTCATCTACCTATCGTTCCGTTAGCTCTACAAATCTGCACTTCTGCAAGGTTGTATTTGAACATGTTAAATATACTGCGATTTTTCTAGGAAGAGCTCTCAAGATAACTCAAACCCCATCTTCGCGATGGAATATGTCACGGCATTTCGCGTCTTTTCTCGGTCTTGCCGGTAGAAGTCGCATGATCGCAAGCACTGCTTCATACGGTCGCGATCGTGCGAAATCTAGCGGAACGACTGTGAATGATACGAAATGCCGTGACATATTCCATCGCGAAGATGGGATTTGAGTTATCTTGAGAGCTCTTCCTACAAAAATCGCAGTATAGAGACATCGTCTTTGGTTTGCATCGATCAGTCGTTTTTAATTTCGATGTCCTAACTCTTGATGCTATGGATACAAAAATGTTGTACTGAGCATGTTTCAAAATCTTGCGAGTGACAGAATGGCTCTCCGTTATACATCGTCATGATTTCGCCTTGTCAGTTTATTATTCATATCGTTTTAAAATGTGATTAAGTGTTAATTCTGACAAGAAATGTTCAATCACTTACTTCAAGTAATAATTTCCAATACTTCAATTAAAACATGCGTACAGTTCTGAATACGTGGCTAAGTCATTGGGTGGTATACGTAGATAACTTGTCATTATTTTACTTGGTTAGTGTTGTGATATCGTTCGTAGCTGTGTTTGCTAGTTGGTGGTTTCACAAGAAAGATTCACGTGTGTTAAATGACGACGTTATAAAGGAGGCAAGTATCGGTAGTTGAGAAGTGAATTTTCTTAATTGTAGCATATGGTCTTCGACTTGAGATTCATAAGTGCACTGAATCCACAGCTTATAGTATGTTTGAATTTCAGAGAGAAACGTGTGATACCGATGATCAGGTATGTTTTTAGTGTTCCAGTTCACCCAAAAAGTTACAAAATATTTTTTTCTTACAATTTTGCAGTAATAATTTTTACATACCCTTGCCACTTTCATTTAGAATCATGATGGATAAAAAATGTACAGAATTATATTGAAATTGATGTTTGCTTTAAAAAATTATCAATTCTAGGACCCCTTGAAGGAAGATGATAGTGTAGAAGACATTAGTTTAATGAGACAATTCAGAAAGGCTCGGCAAAATGCAATTGAACAGAAAATATTGTCTACATTTACCACAGAGCAGCTGGAAGAAGAAAGAAAGTAAGTGATTTACATTCAAACTAGTATCTGTAAAAGTAATTTCATTGAATAAAGTTCTCATTCTTTTCGTACTCTGCAGAGCTGAAAAAGAACAATTGGCAGCCATCTTCCAATTGCTGAATGAAGAAAAGGAAAAGTTTCAAGTCAATTCTATGGAGGAATTAGAAAGTCAACTTCGGTTATACCGACAGTAGTTCAGGCAGTGGTTAAATATGTAGAATGTACCTGCAGCGTTTGTACCTCATTAAATATGTATGATATACATATATTTTATTATATATATAGTCTTGCAAACATGTTTTGTAGTTCAGAAAACTAATATATTGGTAAATTGTTTTTATAAAGAAGTTAATTTAATTTTTTAATAGAGGTTTGATGCAAACTACATAATGTACAACTGATTTGATGAGACATGATGTACCCTTTCTTAATGACTTTGATAAAAAATTAAAATTTTCAGAAAAAGAAATAGTATTAGATACATAAGTATAAATTACCAAGTTTTTGCATCAAACCTTCAAATTATTCCTTTCTTTTGCTTAAATTTGTCTAAGTTTATTGCATCCTTTTCATTTGGAATATGTGATAACATCCGTTTTTGATGTGGAATGCTGTAGGTGAATTTTGTCTTGTTTGGCACATTTTGACTTAAGATGAAAATTGAAATGGTGAAGTAATGAGAACTGTGGTTCTCTGCTTTAAATGATTAATCAAGTCTGAATTAATTTGATTTGATGGTAACTTATACAGTTTAATTATAAATAATTCAACAATTTTTCTGTTTCTGGAAATATCAGGGCAATACTATGTCATTGCTGAGACACATATTATTTCAACTTAAATCTCAAAATTAAATGATAACTTTCATTTCACCTTATAATAAGAATACGTTTTTCACGTACTAAGTCTTGACCCATAAATAGGTCTATTTCAACACTTTCTCTGTTTACATAAATAAATAATTAACTATATCACTTTAACCCACTGTCAATAAATCCCTAAATGGCTATTTGCTTAGCGTAACATATTAGGGAATTGACAGGTCATCATGGACAGTGTATTCCAGAATTTTCTTTATTATTTTACTGAATTGACCTTGCCCTCTTACACTCTCCATACAAGCAAATTTATATCTTAGGCCAATAAAAAGAGGAATTTTCCTTTTGCTTTAGAGTATTTGAAGTATTCTAGAGGTTTGAAAAAAAAATAAGCAATAGATCTAAAAAGAAATAGTAACTAGAATTAATTAGTTTTAGGGTCACCTTACGTTTATCCACCTTCAAGGAAATTCTATCTGTCGCAATTGTGCTTTATATCTAGAAAGCATTGGTTGAGTTCTATTCCCTTTCTGACTTTCTGGAACTTTTGCATTAGTGGTGGAACCATTTTTTATTGCTCCTTATCATTGAATATCCAACAAAAGATGAAAGAAAAGTTTAACTGAGAACGGGGAACCATACTGATCCAAGTGACGTTTTAACCTTTTTTGAGCTTTTCGCGTGGATTCTTGAGAGAAAAAATTTTCATGCCACAGTGATCCAGAACAAAAACCATTTTCTGTAGGAACTTCTCAATCTCCCACTTTAGAAGTGATCTTACTTTGCAAAATATATTCTGCCATACTGACCCCAAGTGAAAAACCATATTTGGGTCATAAGGGCAGGATGAATTATTCGGACATCCCATCTCAAAAATATTGTTATGCACTACCTTGTGAGAGGCCATACATACTTACCAAATGACATGGATTTTTCATTCATAAGGTGAGAGTAAAAGAAGAGGACAGACACCATCATGCCTTGGACATGGATGGACCTTGTGTGTGGTTTTTGGAGCCGTAAGCCTTTCATAATTCAAGACATGACTGACAAGTTTGTGTGTTTGGAAATCCTATCAGGTCTCTAAAAAGACTACAAAACTGTTTACAGTGATGGCGCTAAGATATCAAAAATGTGAAAAATCAAATTCTTCAAGGACTTGAGCCTTATGCGTTCCAATCACAACTATACAGAAACATAAAGCAATCGACCTCAAACGTAATGAAACAGATTTGCGGGCATTTCTGCCAAGCTTCCACAAGTACATACCTGCACAATAATGTCAATACTATACAAAAAAATTCTTAAATTTGTTCCAGCATTGGTTTTACCTGACAATCCTGCATGTACCCAGACGAGGAAGGGGTGATGAGGCCCAGGACACTGAAGACATGCTAGCCTCTGAATTTGGAGATGATCAAGTTTCATTACCTCCTTATATCTTCAGTGTTTCTATGAAATTTCAATTCTTTGTGCCAAAGTAATCCAAGAGGTTTGTTCTATGCAGAAACTTTTTTGTATCTTCAAATATAAAATTTTCCAAACAGTTTTTTGTATTTGTTCTAACACATTAGTCAACATTTCGTTAAAGATTAAACCATAAAAAATTACATGCTGCCTTAAACCAAACACAAATGCATTTCCTTTGTTTTCTCTAAATGATGAGAATGCCACTTGGATTAATGTAGTTCTCTTCTTACCAATTTCCATTCATATGTTTCTATTGCTACTTTTATTACATTGTTAACTATTTCTTTTGCATGAGTTAATGAAGCAGCCCATTTAGTGTGTTTCAAGATTGAAACCACTGATCTCTATACAGAAGGACAACAAATCCACAGAGAGATAATAATGCTTTAGGACGAGACATGACGAAACATTCTCATAAATATTTTTTTCTGACGCAACTACATAGATTTTTCCCTCATGTGTAGGGGATGAAATATTCTATCATAGAGATGGAAACTGAATGTAAGAATGTTTCCAATGGCCAATGGGAGGGCTGTTTGTTGAGAGAAAAAGTGATGAAAAAGGGGATGATGTGACGTGCTGGAAGAATAAAATTAGTTTGTTTGTATGAGAAGTAGTCTGAGAAACTCCATATTCAAGATTACTGTGTTCATTTATGCACCTGAAATATGACTTTGGCATCCATGTCATTTCAAAGGAAATATTTTTAACAGTAATAAATTTATTTAAATTGAGGATTGCTGTAGAAAAAAATTGCTATAGAAAGCTTAAAGTTTTTGAAATATGAGATGAAATATGTCCAAGTTTCTTTTATCTCAAAAATATATTATTTCTAAACTTGTGTCCTAACAAGCATGTAATCTGAAATTCTAGACTGTTACCAAACGAGTGCAGATCACACTGAAATATACTAGATCTTGCTACAAATGTGGTATGAGCCATCTCCCAAAATTTGAAGATTTTTGGTGTTTTGTTCTGGCTGCTGGGAAATTCGTGTTACTTCATCTCATTTGGCTGAAATTAATATTACCTCAATAGTAACGTAGTATATGTTATTGTTTATTGAAGGAAGTATTACTTTACCACCAGGTAGCAAACTCGTAAATATTTCATTATAATTGTCAACGTACCTAGTTCAGACATTTAAGACATGAGGTTCTACTAGAAGTTAAAACTAAAGGACTGATGCTAAATGTTATTAAAGTAACAGGCAGATGGGAAAAAATCCCCCCTCCAACCCATTTCAAAAGCACAAAGCTGTGGTTGACTGGTTGTGTCAAAAAAGAAGCGCACAAGCTTTCATTTTGTTTTATTTTCAAGAAATTACTATGGGCGACGTGAAGTCGGAATAGTCGACGAAAGTTAAAATATGGCAGAGGATAAACAAGATTTATACACGTTTTCGTTTCCAGGTCTTAGCAATAAGAGTTTTTTCTAACGCAAGTTCGCCGTTTTTTTTTCGCAGCATTGCAATACTTTCTCAATTTTGCGTAAGCAGTAGCGAGAAAGTAAAAGTTGAGAAATATAATTAAACATACAACTGCAAAATTTTATGAATTAGGAACAACTAGAATTGACCATGCTACGTCAGAAGCTGTCAAGGGCGTATCGAGCCGATCGATTGTGGGTGTGTGTGTGTGTGTGTGGGGGGGGGGGGGGGGAATCATAGATTTTTGTTAAATAAACATTTGTTGTCATTTGTATATTATTTTTGTAGTGTGTGTGTGTTATACTATACAATATTATTTTTTAAATACATAATTCCAACATAAATATTTAAATCAATTTTGCCAAAAAGGTAACAAACGAAAACTCTAGGCCTTTCTTTTTTTGGGGGGGGGGGCATGTCCCCCTGGATTGAAACGAGTTAAGTGTTATAGATGATGAGCCAGATAGTTCTCATAACAAAATAAATGATCTAAAAGCTCTCGACTTTTTTTTCAAGGAAACTCTCTTAAAATATTTTATTTTCATGGGTGTGTTGCAAGTAACTATGATTTTATTAGTTGGGTAGGTAAGGGTCATTCTGTAAATTACGTAACGCAAATATGGAGTATTTTGAATACCCCTCTCCTCCCGTGACGCACGCTTGAACCCCCCCCTCCCTATATAATTACTCCACGCATGCGATACCCTCCTTGTTTATGCAAGAAGTGAAAATAAATTACAGCGCAGTAAAAATAATTTGTATTCATTTTACTTGTGTTTATTAAAATTAATGATAAAGTAGAAATTAGTGGCGATGCTGACTACACATAACAATAAGATTGGAGCAAGTTGTGAGTGAATAAGCCAGATAATTTTTAATCACATGCCATGGTGGATGACGCAAGAGCGAGAGTAGGGCCTACTGTGCCAATTTAAACGGATTCTAGAATACATATCAGTTTAGAATACCGTCTTCATAATCTTAGAGATTCAATAAAAATATTTTCATTTATTGTAACAATTTACATAAAATATCTTTAATTTACTTGTATTTTAAAATAAATTCATTAGTTACTGTTTTTGAATGTATTGCAAGACTAAAAAAAAAAAAAGGAATTATTTCAACAAAAGTTAAAAACTGTAAAGAAAAAATGTCAATGTTACGTTAAACTAAACTAATTCCCCCTACCCGTATGTAACGCAACGTAACATTGCTTTATTCCCCCTCTAGCGATACATAATTTGGAGACGGCCCATAATAATAATAATAATAATACTATTATTATTATTATTGGAAACAGGTGTTGTAAGTGTAGGAAGCAGCATTGCTATGAACTTCTGATGCTACTTAACATGAAATGTGAGACACAAAAAAATGTTGGAAAATTCGTGGAGACTTAAGAGGAAGAATGAAACCAGAATCGGAAGAACTAATAACTGCCCAAGATCAGGCGTTGAGAACACGACATTATGATAAAGCGGTTCTCCACTTTTCCCAAGGTTTTGCCAGGAACAAATAGAAACCATTGACCACATCGTTTCAGCTTCTCCAATTCCAGAGAAGACTGAATACTTGAAAAGAAACGACAGGGTGTGAAGTTACCTCCACTGGAAAATCTAAACATGTGCCGCCCTCGAAATTCCAAACATGTGCACCAAAACTGGTGACGTCTGTTGGTCTGTACAATACTGCACGACCAGCAAATTTAAACTGATCGCACGAACGCTGCAAATAAACTGGATATTGCTATCCGAGATATGGAGAAAAAAATCGTCTACTTGTAGATGTTGCTCTGCTATGTGATCAAAACGTCGTAACCAAGGGGGCAGAGAAATTGGGATCAGCCGAATGTGGGGCGTAAAAGCACAGGTCGTCCCGATAGTTATCGGAACTGTGGGATTTGTTCCGCAAAATTTGTGTAAGAACTTTGCTAAACTCCCAGGTCATTCAAAAGGCTGAGAAGTGCTTTATTGCGAACAGCCCACATTTTGCGCAAAGTATTGTAGAGGCACCGACAGTCCCTAGATCTGCTCCTTAGGAATCTGGTTGCAACCCGAGGTAGAATTTATAATCAACCGATTCATAACTTCTTTAGTCGTGAATTAGAGGAATAATAATATTAATAATAATAATAATAATAATAATAATGAGGTGCAAGTCAAGTCCATGTCCCCGCCGTGTCCCCTGGATCTTCCCTAGCAATGATTATATTGATACTAACGGACCTCAGCGAGGCCGAACGGGTCAAGAAGCGGAAGAGGACAGTTTGTCCCAACGGTCCTTGCCTCGGAAGAGGCTTCAGAGAAGCTTACCCCTATAACGCAATCTAGGTTCAGCTGGCTCCGGCTCTCAGTACCTACAGCAAGGGCCCCTGCCCAGGGTTACAGATGAAGAGGACCAACGTTGGTTTCGATGGCGGAAAAAGATCAAATCTCAATGGCGAAGAAGGCGTACGAGTTCGTCTTCATAATATGAGGGTTCTCAGATCTCTCCAAAAAATTGACCTGGGTAGTAATCTTCTTTGTCAGTTATCCACTACTGCCGCCCCAAAGAAGAAGTATGAGTAGAGCTTTGGTCACGCTGGCGACCGGCCCTCGCAAAGCTGCATTGCTGTTTCTAGCACCGTGGAAGCTGTGAGAAATGTTACATGTGCTGGTGGAAAGCAGTGAACCTCCGCAACAACTAAGGGAGCGCGGTGCCGTTTCATCTAGGGCAACCGAAATCTCGAAATCGCGTCGCAAGATGTACTGGTAGAAGTTTGGGAAACCCAAGGGGATACCCCACTCCTTCAGGGAATCCAAGCCATCGCAAAATATTCTCAAGGCGGAAGTGAGAGTAGAACTAACAAGGGAGGTAGTCCTGGAGCAGCAAGTTATAGGGGGACAAGTTTGAAATCTCCCTTCTGGGAGGGGCCTAGTTTCGCGGTCTTCTCCCAACGCTGCTAGTGTGGTAGATTAGCTGAACCTACCGCGCGTACGCGATTCGTCGCCCTCCCCCAGCAAGGAGGAGCTATAAGTCATCAATGTCACTGCAGCCTTCGCTGTGTGACGTCATTGTCGTCCTCAGGAACTGCCCCGCAAAGAAACGATAATTTTGTCCACTTTTGCTTTCGTCGTCATGTTTGTTTTCATATATTCTTCTTCGATTTTCTTAATGTGTTCACAACACTGCTTCCATTGATTTGGGCAATATTCAGAAAATAATATTCGGCATACATTTTCTTTAACTCATAGACGAGTACCGATGCTTTCTTTCGTAACATGATACTTAATGAAACTCCAAGATAATTCGATGGAAAGGTGATCGGGATGGTAAGGAGGGAGCTTGATGTTCAGATTATTTTACCTTCAAACGGTTGTCCCAGTGTTAGAAACAAATACACACAATATTACGCCCGTGAACTTCACTTGAAATTAGGCCTACGCTAAGACACGCCACGCTGCACAGCACTCGAAGACGAAAGGGACAGGACTGAGGACCAGAGGCGATTCTTCCTATACATATGTTTCTTTTACTGAATTTTAATACATTAAGAGTCAGCGTTTGTGCACAGACAGCTGAAACTGTTTTGATTTGGAAGGCTGACACTTTTACTGCTGCACGTTGGGCCCACGAACAAAGCAGACTGTCTATGCGTTCAGACCCCCCTCCCCTCGACCGGTCACGCCGCTTGGCGTGCAGAGCGAGTGAGAGAGCGATATTTTTAGGGGAAGTGATCGGTTGATGGTGGGAGTCACCCCTCCTCGCGCATGCGCACTCGAAGGGAGCTATCAAAGTTGCTGGCCTATAATGAAAATGAACAAAGAGTACATAGGAACGAACAATGCGGAGTGGTTTCCATACCCCAACTCGAAACGATGGACAAATATTTTAAAGATATTTATGTGGTAACAAAGCTTCACTACCAAGGAATATCATTACATCCAAGACCAAAAATACCAAAACTCAAATGCAGTGCTAATGTCTACGAGATTGTTGGTAAAAAGAACCAAATTATTACCCCAATCGCCTCAGAAGCTTCTTCTTCTTCTGAAAATATAGCTGGATTGGTTCACTGTGCTGCAGTTGCTACCTGTCAACACCTAGGTTACAAAGTAATTGTGGGAATTTGTACTTCTCTTGATAAGAAGCCTTATGATAGACAAAAGCCACCGGCATGGTTGAAAAAAATCAGATTGCTCAAGCTCGAGATATCCCACATATTGTTGAATATTTCTGAGACAAAGGAGGGATTTCAATGAACGTTCGCGCAACTATTCGCTCAATTCTCAGAAGGCTGAAGATAAAAAGAACACAAAAAGAGCTGAAAGTTGAAGATGAGAGATTAAGACAAAGAATAGTAGTTCTAGGGGCAAGCATAGGAAGGTATAATGAAGCTACGCGACACAAGAAAAATTCCCTATTTTCTGACAATCAAAGAGCCTTTTATTCGAGTAGATATCTAGAGTCGAGAGGTACCAATGACAATGATGGCATAAATCTCTCCTAGTTCGGTCTCAAATTTGCTTCATCCCATAGGAACATTTTGATGAAGCATACTGGATACGACAGGAAGAAGAAGCTTGTCACAATATCCACGAAATGGAGTTGTGATTTCAATAGGGGATATAAAAAGATCTATTAAGAGAACTCACATTTGGAAAGCTGCATGAATAAATGGAATACAAATTATTGGTGGAAATATCTGACATACACTCTCGGTATATTGGTGAGTCGATTTCAAAACATTTTGCAAGGAATATCTGAACTGCCAGAATTTTGTACCTTGGGCGAGACATTCATGTTACCGAAAGATGAAAATGCGTCTTGCCCCGAGAATTATAGACCTATTACATGAGTCTACCTACAATTTTATAAAGATCTCACCTCCATTATTACCAGCAAATGAGCGTCTGATACATAATGGGTTGCATTTGCCAGAACAGATAGGAAAGGATCTCGAAGGTGCAAAGAATGATTGATAATAGATAATATTGTATCCCAGCACGTACGAAAGAAATCGCATGATTTTTGAGTGGGCTGGATTGATTTACAAAAGGCATTTGATTCCATTCCGCATTCTTGGTTGTAGCGAACCCTTCAACTCTACAAGGTTCGCCCCTCTATCATTAAAATTCTTACGTGTATGAACAGCTGGCGAACAATATTGCATGTTATGAGAGGGAAATTGAGTTACCAGTCAGATTCTTTGCGAATTTGTAGAGGCATTTTTCAGGGATATAGCCTAAGCCCTCTCTGGTTTTGCTTATCATGAAGCCTTTCAGTATGATGCAGAATGCCTCCGGCTGTGGATATGCTTTGAAGAACCAAGATCATTTCCCACAAACCATACATAGATGATCTGATGCTCTACGTCAAAGCTTCAGCAGCTCTGTTTGTATGGATCTTGTTTTGGAGAAGTGTGCCATTGTTCACGTGAAGTTGATGTTCATGTCCAGAATACAGAGCTTGAACAACATGCTACGCTACAGAGAATGAACTCCATTTGATGGAGATTTGAGAATTTAAGAACTCTTCAATGGCGATGAATAGTTCCTACAAGTATCTGGGCCTCCAGCATCTCGTAGGAACTGCAGATGAGAAAATAAGAATACAAGTGGAAAGGGTCTCTCGTGTTATGAAAATCTCCAAGTCCTGTTTTAATTCGAGAAACAAATTTACATGAAATAACACCTGGGCTCTTTCAGCAGCATCACATATATTTGGAGTTGTCAAGTGGTCTGAGACATCTTTACAGGCTTTCTTTAGAAAAGTCAGAACACTTCTATTAAAATATCGGATGCATCATCCTTGAAGTTCCACCGAAAGGCTATGTAAGGAGGTCATTTCATAAATAATGCTAGTTTGCCAACACCACCAGTTGAAGGACGCGGTTGTACTTATTGATGCATCATTTATGATGATGCATGATTTATAGCTAATTTACCTTTGAAAATAAATTTTATTATATAGGAGCGAATATTTTGTCAACAAAACTCGAAAAAACCTCTCTTTTCTGTATTCAAAATTAGACTAAAATATGGTTTAAGATAGAGACCACAGAATTATGAAAACGTGCAGAAAATTCACTTCTCCCCATAGCTCGTCATACGCAACATACTGTTTTTTAACGTCATACGTTACATAACTGTTTTTTGACGTAAATAAATAAAATAAATTTGTAGTTCAAAGTTTGAGCAAGAAGCACACGTCTCGGTTTCATCGATATCTTGTTTCGTTATTTAATAACGGGTCTTAGAAATGGAGCCTGCACAGGTCTCAGGTACTATGAGTTTTGAGGATCAAAGATCGCACATTATACTTAAGTTTTTCTTTCTTGACGCACGGGGATATGTCAGTAAAATGGAATATCTCACGGTATTTCGTGTCGTTCTCGGTTGTGCCGCTAGGAGTAGCATGATTGCGACTGTACCCAGCAGTGCTGGCGATCATGCGATTCCTGGCGGCACAACGGAGAATGACGCAAAATACCGTGAGATATTCCTTTTTATTGACACTCCCCCATGCGCCAAGGAAAGAACCGAAGTACACCGGAATGAGTGCTCGCAATGTTGGCGCGTAGCGCGGCTCGGCCTGACGAATGACTCCTATTTCGCAGTATTAAACGTTCATGACGTCCATAACGTCACAAATCTGATTTGTAGCTAGATTTGTAACTAGACGCCAGTGAGCGCATTCGACACGCGTTCTTTGCAGTGGCGTAGCGTCACTCGCACATTCGGGCATGCTCAACCGTAACACACAATGTCAATATCAACTACTTCATCTAATAGGCGAACGCAACACAAGGCAGATACATTGGAACTACTTCCACGATCTCGATTGCTTACGACGGTGTAGGCGCTTCCTACAAAATCCTCACAGCAGTCAGGACTGCTGAAAGCAAATTATACAATGGCTCAGCTTTAATTCTTATACGCGAATGGCAATGAGACCACTTGTCAATTTATACATTGCAGACTAAAATAATATGTAATCTATTTAAGGGATAATTCAATTTCTTAGATATTAATTAAAAATATTAGTAGACGGGTACTATTTCTACAGTTTGTGCCCATGATCAAGCGAGAATTTTCTGACCGCCTGAAGTGTGCTGCGCTCTCGTGCACAAACGAGATTCCGCAGTGGATGCTAGCATAAAGCAGTCGGATTTCTCTGGGCGAGGGATGAAGAGGGGAGAGGGGAACCTCACCATCTGCGCATGCGTCATTGCTCGTCGCAATCTCGCGGAGACGCTAGAAGCATTTTAGCTTACAAGCAATCACAGGTCAGCTTCAACAACCCGCCGAATTCAATAATAGGAAATCAATTTAAAATTATTACAAAACGTGTTTCGCTCAACGGACCACTTGTAAGATTATCAATACAGTATTTAGGGTTCTTTATTAATATTATATACGGGGATGCTCAGCGTCTCAGCGTCCCCTGAAGCTACGCCACTGGTTCTTTGATTTCCAAATGATTTCATACATCGTTATTGGTACAATATTTCCACTATTGAATGAAATTAAATGGAAGATATGTATTCCTAATATATAAAAAGTATTTTAGGATTATCTGGGGGTTGTGAAACAGTTGCAACCTAAGCATAAGGCGCCACTATCAGGACCCCCTAAAACAAGTACTCAAACTTGTGACATCGATTTTTGGGAGCATTACTCTCGGCCTCAGGACAAGGTTCTACTTACATAATTGGCAAAAACGATGTTTGGTTATGCTTCAACTTTCTACTGCCACATCTGTAAATATCAAATCTGCCTTCAAATCAGACTTAGAAAGTCTTCTAGGAACAAGGTTATCGGCCAATTTCTCTTTTAACAGTTTTCTCAAAAATATTAAAGAAGATTTTGCTATACGCAAGTGGAAACTTTTTCGGAAAAAGCGAAGTGTTTTTACATTCACAACATGGATTTAGAAAATCAAAATCTACGGAAACTGCAATTTTTCTTAAAGATATTGCTTCATCAATGAACCAAAATTAAGTACCTGTTGGAATAGTTTTAGATCTTTTGAAAGCTTTTGACGTCCATGATCATAAAATCTTACTCTGCATATCAAATTCATGGTATTACCCTAGAATGAATAACCTCATTCAGATATTTCTTGCTTTTCTTTTTAATGGAAGTTATGTATTAAAAATACGAAGTTCACTTTAGACACTTACTTAAGGGACTGAAAGGAATTTTGCCCCTTTAGATATTACATTACTTTGTAATGAAATACGTCTGATATTTTGATTACATAGAAATATTTTCTTTCTAATATAACTGTTGAAAAGGTTAAAAGCAGAGAACTCGAGTGGTGGATTAACAAAGATTTATTGACTTGATCTACATTGAGTAACGTACCGATAATAGACTGTCGAAAGGAAAGAAAAGAAACGTACATATTTAAGTTAGGGTCGCCAACTATTGATATTGAAATGAATGTGGGGAACTTTGATTTCTAACACCCCCTCTCAATAAGTATCCCATTTGTTTAACATTGTTCTCTAGGATTTCAATTAAACAATCAAGCTTTCTTTTAACACGTCTTGAATCAGTAATACTACGTAAAACAGATTCAATATAAATTCAATTGATTAAAAGAATATAATGCAAAAGAAAGACAATTTTCAGTCTTTTAGTCTCAAACCCTGAACACAAAACTCATGTTTGACGACGGGTAGTGGTTTCGTCAAGATGTCGGCACCCATCTCCTCGGTTGGTAGATACTCCAATTTCAGCGAGTAGTCCTGAAGAGCTTGGAGTATGAAATGCGCTTTGATGTCCATGTGTTTCGATCTCGAATGAAACACAGGATTATGGACTAATTTTCCAGCTAACTGATTATCTTTATATATGATAATGTTTGATAATTCTTGAAAACCCATCTCGCGGACGAAAGTTGACAGAAAAATGGCCTCCTTTGCGGCCTCAGTTGAGCTTACATACTCAGCTTCAGTCAAAGATAGAGCTACGGATCGCTGTTTTCGCGAGGACCAAGAAATGGCCGCTCCCGAATGATTGATGACATATTCCGAAAAAGACTTCCTGTCCACGACGCAGTTCCCCCAGTCCGCATCAGTATAATCGATGACGCCGTCGTTGTTTCGTCTGTAGGTTAATTTCTTATCAATTGTTCCATCGAGATACCGCAGGATACGACGACCACTTTCATAGGAAGTATTGAATTGACTAAGCATATTCACTGCGTAGGCAATGTCCGGCCTGGTTCCCGTTGCGATGTACATAAGGGCTCCATGTAATTGCCTGAATGGGAATTGTTGATCTTCTCCTGCCTTCTTCATGTCCAACTTGGTTCCGGTAGCGATAGGGTTCTTGACGGCCTTGCATTCACTTATGTTGAACTTCTCGATAACATCGCGGATATATCGCGGATATATACTGACATAATGAGATTTCGTCGTTGCTCTGTTTTATTTCAAGTCCTAAACAGTAATTTATAGCGCCAAGATCCTTCACGTCGAATTCCTTTGACAACTTCTTCTTGATTTCCCGAACTCTGGTTGCTTCTCTTGAGGCGATGATGATGTCATCTACGTAAACGAATATAAAACACATGTCGTCCTCGGTGTCAGCATGAACGCATGGATCGGCATTCAAAGGCTTCATCCCATTGGATTTTAAAGTTGCATCCAATTTTGCGTGCCAGCGGCGGCCAGCCTGACGCAATCCGTAGATGGCTTCGGACAGTAGACACACTTTGTCTCCAGATTTCAATTCACGGAGCATATCCTTAGCTTTGTTGACCATAACTTGATCCTCTTCATTTTCCACCATTTCTTTCAGAACTTCAGACAGCAAATCCGGTTGTTCCATAAGGATCGTGGTATCTATGTCACCATTCAGGAAAGCAGTCGTGATGTCGATTTGTGAAACTTGCAAATTGAATTTGACCGCCAAAGCCATCAGTAATCGAAGAGATTCTAATCGTGCGACAGGAGCAACCGTATCGATGAAATCGATCCCCGGCCTTTGAGAAAATCCTCGCGCGACGACTCTGCCTTTTCTACGCTGAAGAGTACCATTTGAGTTGTATTTGTACGGTTCTGCATCCGATTACCCTTTCTCCGACTAGGCTTTCAACTAACTTGAATGTATTGTTAGTGATTAGCGATTTAATTTCCGAGTAAATGGCACGGAACCATTCTTCGCGCTCAGGTCCTTGCATGGCATCACAGATTCGGATTTCAGAAACATTCACTGCGAAATTTGCGTCGTAGAGATCGTCGCCTTCATCTTCGACGTTGATGTCTTCTTTCCGTAAAGTTGATGCTGTCCCCGATGTATTCGATGTATCATCTCTAGTTTCGATGTCTGTTGCGACGTCCTCAGTCACTTGCACTGTCGAATCCTTGACCTTAGCTGGTCGACCCCTTTTTCCTGTCAACATTTTCTTTGGTCTGCCTGGTTTTCGCTTTACTTGTGCATTAACTTCAGTATTAACCGAGGTTCGATCAATTCGTTGACCTTCATCAGCATTGATTTGAGTTCGAGTAGTGCCGTTGTCGAAACCGAGGAATGGTTCGTCATCATCATGGAAATCAAGGGAAGGTTCACCGTTTGTAGTCACTGGGGTACGGCCGATGATCTCCGTAATTGGCGAGTTGTAGGCGAGTTGAGGATTTATGGACGTTGAGATCTATTTCAATCTCGAAAGGTGACTCTACCCGCGTTGGAGTGTCCTCAGATGAAACAGATATCGAATCTTCCACAAACCTTACGTCTCTGGAGATTTGTATCGTCCGTCGTTCCGGAATCCAAACACGATATGCCTTGCTGCCGTCTGCATATCCAACGAAGATGCCTTTCAAACCCTTCGGTTCAAATTTTTCACCCTTTGATGACTTATTTAGAACAAATACCTTGCTGCAAAAAATGGGCAGATGAGACAAGTCTGGTCGTCTGTTCATCCAGATCTCGAACGGGATCTTCTCTGTTAATGCTTTTGGGATTGAGCGATTTTTGTTGTAGTTAGCCGTGTTCATGGCTTCAGCCCAAAAACTTGAAGGTAAACTGGATTCCATGAGCAGGCGTCGAGCTGCTTCAACGAGAGTTCTGTTTCGGCGTTCTGCAATGCCCTTTTGCTGTGGCGTATACGGTGCTGTCAGACGATGTTGAATACCAGCTTCTTTGAGAATAGTGTTCATCTTTTCATTGCAGAATTCTTTGCCATTATCTGACTGAATAGCTTTAATTCTTTTTCCGATTTGATTCTCCACTAGGTTCTTGTATTCAACAAATTTTTCCACCACCTCTGATTTGTTTTTCATGAAGTAAACATGGCACTATCAGCTGTAGTCATTCGATAAAGGTGACAAAGTATTTTGCACCACCTTGGGAAGCTGTTTTCATGGGGCCGCAAAAATCGGAATGAACGATCTCGAGAGGTTCTTTTGAAAAATGCTCCCTTTTCGAAAATGGAATACTTGTTATTTTTTCGACATGGCACGTGTCACAATTGAAATTATCCGAAATGGTGAATTTCAGACCGTCCACTTCATTCTTCTCCATCATGCGAATCATGTCCTGGTGATTGAGATGTCCTAGGCGTGAATGCCAAGTTTTCATATCGTATTTGTGCTCCGAAACCGAACTTGCTTGATGAATATCTTCGCACATGTAAAATAAGTCACCGATGCGGTTCGCCACAAGTTTGATATCCCCTGTGTTGTCTGTGTTGTCTTTCACCAGCGCGCGATTCTTTTCAAATATAACCTCGTGTCCGCGATCGACTATCTTCGAAACTGAAATGAGGTTATAACGAAGGTCGGGTACGAAATGTGTGTCTTTCAATGTAACTTCGTCACTTTTGTTGTTCGCGACCTTGATTCGCTCGTCACCTTTTGCTTCGACTTGAGTAGTGGAACTGTTCGCGAGTTTTAAGTCATTGCGCATTTTCTCCGCACGCGTGAACGCACCCGCGTCTTTACATAAGTGGGATGTACATCCGCTATCGATGCACCAAAGACTGTTTGCGACACTTGATTTCGGCAATTGTTTGTTTAGATATAGAGAGAGATGAGCTTCGTCGACCGTATTTACACTTTGATTAAACAACTTCTTTTTAAATCGACACTCCGATTCGCGATGTCCCTTTTTGTTATAAAAATTGCACTTAATGTCTTTCTTTGTGTTGTTTTGCTTCGATTTATTTTCGGGATGTGTACCGTGCGCGCCTTCTTTCGATTTATTAGGGAACTTTCCGCCTGATTTGACGAACATAGCGGCGTTACCGTTATTGCTGCCTTTTTCTTTGCGCGTGTTATATTCCTTCACGATTTTGATTTTCAACAC
The DNA here is from genome assembly GCA_031308135.1 of Acheta domesticus. NCBI lineage: Eukaryota > Metazoa > Arthropoda > Insecta > Orthoptera > Gryllidae > Acheta > Acheta domesticus. Next base: position 73,171,474 of record JAHLJT010000631.1, read on the forward strand.
GTTGACACTAGGGAGCGCGTCGCGGGTCTCAATCGCGCACCGAAAATTCTCGTAACTGTCTGGGAGGCTGTACGGGAGCATGATAGCTAGTAGTTCGTTGTTGATTTTGATGCCCATATCTTCCAGTTTGTTGACTGTGTCGGCAAATCCTGCGAGGTGCTCTTTGATGTCATTTTCTTGCATCTTGTGCTGTGTCAATCGCTTTAATAGAGTTACTTTCCTGGCAGGCCCTTTCGAAGCATAGATGGATTCTAATTTTGTCGATATGTCTCGCGATGTTATACATCCTATGATGTGTTTCAACTCGGATTGATTGATGAATAGTATCAGGTCCGCTTTCGCTCTGCGATCTGCTTGTAGCCATAACTTTTTCGTGGCTTGCGATGCAACACGAGCGTCTCCTTCGCCGTTCTCTTCTGGTTCGACTATTTCGCCCGAAACTTAGCCCCACGTATCATTTCTGATGAGGAGGGCTTCAGCTTGTATGCGCCATGTGTCGTAGTTGTCTCGCGACAACTTTTCCAGATGTGTTGAGTTCGATATGTTGGCAATTTTTTTGTTGTCCGATAGCGTTACCGAATTTCGCGTTTATTGCCGGGCTTTTCCGTATGTTTATATACGAACTGTTTCGCGCGGTTAGCGTTTTCTGGGCGCATAACCTGTTCAAAAGGTTAAAACCGTATCCACCACTCGAGTTCTCCGCTTTTAACCTTTTCAACAATAACAAACAAACGATGCTAGAATAGCACATACTTCTCGTATTATTTCTAAATTTGCAAGTTTCGAAAATTCATGTGTTCCTTGTTCTATCCGCGGATAAAATTTGAAGAAAAAATAGGAACCGTATTTGAGGATTTTTTTATGAATTCCTTTAATTTCAAGTACAATTATGAGAATACTACTCGTTTTTTTTCAACAAGATGTACAGAATTTTTTTAAAGACCTCATTTTTTAGAACAGATTTTGTTTAAAGCATAAATCTCCATCTTCAATTTTGTTATTTTTAAATATTAAAATTTTGCAATGTTCGAAAATGCAGATTTGGACGGAAATGAGACTAGCACCAGTTTTTTTACCGTCCTATGATAGATATACGAGGATACATATGATAGATAATACGATATGATAGATATGATATAATAGATAATGATATGATAAGATATGATATGATATGATAGATAATATGATATGATAGATAATACGAGGATAAAATTTAAAGAAAAAAATTTGGAGCTGTTTTTGGGAAAAAATGTTTAAAAAAATAAAAATTGCATACATTTCATGCAAAATTACGAAGAAATTACGAAGAAAATTGTACATGACCTTTATTTCAATATATATCTTTACAGAACAGATTTTGAAATTTTCAAAAAATCAGGGATTTCAATGAAAATGAGACCTGCAAAAATCAAAATATGTTTCAAACTCAGAGGACCTGGAGTTCATTTGAACCACGGCCGTTTCTAGTAGACTGAAGTAGGCCGTGTTTGAACTGATCGAGCAATATTCGTTGTGAAGAAAATCGGCTGAACGGTTTAGACGCGAGTGTTGACCACAGATGGGCAGACAGACATTTTGCCGACAATTGATTTTTCGGTATCAAAGACTCACAAAACATGAATTTTTACTACACGAAGTATTAGAGGAAGTAATTTACTATTTAAAGGAACAAGATTTATCCACTTTTTCGAAACCAGGGCCCGGCAATACGAGAGATTTTCTGGCAAAAATTCGCCGTTTTCCGGTGCACGATTACGATATTTTTTCTTCTTACGAAATTAGTGTGAGAAAGAAAAATATTAAACTATAGAACAATATCTATTCAATAATCATCATCCATGATTATACGTCGATGCATGTATTTTGGTGTTTGAATGGCATTTTTCTTGACACAAACCAGTTTCAGCATCCAATGAGAAATTGTTACAAGATAGCCAACTTTTAAGAGAAAAGGTATAAGATATTTGTAGTAATTATTAAAAATTTAACTATTGATTAAGTCTGCAAGGAATAAATTTCATGAATTCATGTAAATATGATTATGTTCATACTGTGTTTCAATATGTGACCTTAAATAGAAAATTATGGGGAGGTTTGTTCGAAGAAACTTGATTACATGAGGTTGTGCAGATGGATCACACTGGGAATACACGTGTTTCCACGTTCACTTGTTTCAATTCGATAATTCTGTGATAATTTTGATAACCTTAACTGTGTGTTGATGTAGATAATGTGAAAAAAATCAAATACAATTGCAAGAGGTCACCCAAATGATCCCAACAGTGAAATTTTAATTATTTTGCTTACAAGAAATTGGAGAGTACTGTAACATTACGCCCCGGTAATGTCGAGACATCATCAACATTTAAAAATCATAGCGTTACCAGCTCGATATGCGGTGGAAATGAAGCGGTGAAAATGTGGACAATTTTGTTACTCAAAGCGACTGTTTGTTTGTCTTCTTTTTGCTGATACTTTCCTAATAAAATATACATTTTATTTGCATGTTGGGAGTATCAAAGAAGTCTAAAGAAGGGGCAAAACAAAATTAACGGTTCATAATAAATTGTAAATTATTGAGAATTTTATCATTATGGCTCGCCAAAGAAAGCCTCTCTCTGTAGATCACTCTCACCATAAATATGCCAAGAAAATAACACATCATACAGATAAGAAAAACAGCAAAGTGTCATACTGGCGAAGAGGTATTATGATTATTTGTTTAGCCATTGCAGGGTGCATTGGGTACATGGGATATTTAGAAACACGTGTAAATACGCCCTTTGATGATCAAAAGGTAACTTTTTAAAATTTTCAAAGAGTATCATCCTGACTGATATGTTTGTTGGATTCATACACACTGGTTTTCTGTAGATGGTGGTGAAAACAGGACTTGCTGCACCTGATATATATTGGGGAAGTTACCGGCCAGGAGTATATTTTGGTTTGAAGACAAGAGATCCATATTCTTTAGTTTCTGGCCTTATGTGGTATTTTACAAGACACATAGGAGCTGATGGTGGAGGGATCAGGTATTATAGTTATGATCTGTTGGGAAGTGTTTTATCTTGTAGAAAATTATTTTTAATCTTAATTTTAGCTTAAATGTTTTTCATGAATTGTAATACTTGTCTGCATATCTGTTGTCAAGCAATTTCTTCAGTGACAATCATAAATGTGGCCAAATCCACTGTGAATTGTAGTAATCTCAATCATTTCCACCTTCACTATACCATCATCATCATCATCATCATCATCATCATCATCATCAGGGAATGGATTTATATAACTAAAAATATATGAAATATGTAAATACATACTTATTTTTAGTATATAGTTATATACATAGTTATTTTTATACAGATGTGGATTTAAATATGGACTTAATATGATAAAAACTGACTATCGTAAAATACTATTTTATACTATGGTACCAAAAATTACTATGGTAAAATACTATACTATGTTGTTCAAAGGATTGGGTGTTTGGAAGTTTAGTGGCTAGAGCAGCTGGGCATAAACCAGAAGACCCAGGTTCAAGTCCCGGTCGGGATGACCAATTCTTTGAACAAATTTAATTATTACTATTTTATTGTTAGATGATAAATCTTCATTTTTAAATTCTGAAATGTAATTTTAATTTTACACTGGCTGACTGTGCTACTTTTGACATTTTACACTGGCTTAATAGAGAGATTAATAGAACTGAACCAATATGTAGTATTCTGACTGCATTGTAACTGACAACGAGGAGCTGTATAAGTTGAATTCTGATGTCCAAGTCATGTGATTTCGGGGTGGTAGCCTCAGAGGGAAGGAGAGCAGATAGTGTGGATACTGAACTGAGGTACATTACCCACAGACCATCGAGGTCTCAAGATCATGTGTCATACAAATCCAAAATTTACCATGCCTCCTTGTGCCTGTCTTCATCCAGTAGGACACTCAGACCCCTCAGACAGGGCCTCAGAGGTCATGATACAGGCTGGAGAGTGGATCTATTCTTCGCATAAATTAAAACATTAACAGTTTCTTAACTTGTTTTCCCATTGTCAATTATCCCTAATTTTCAAAAAGCTAATGTTTAAGGAATTACTGAAAATGTTTGAACTGTTATTGTTGAGATGCTTTTTTAATATTTAATGACATGCTATTGTTAAACTTAATATGCTATGTGGACTGATTTTATATGAAATATGGAAAATATAGTCAAAAATGTACCAAAACCCAAAATATGGAAAATAAAAGTAGCATTTTGGAACTCTGTATTTTGTGAAACAAAGATAATGAAAATTAGTAAGGTTATTGTATTATTTAATAAATATATATTTACAAATCCATTCTCTGATCATCATCTTATTTCCTCAGAAGAAGTAATTAACCTTTTTAATGCTGATGCAATTAGGAAGCCAGTTTTAACACAGAATCATAATGATACTAAAATAAAATATGCATTATTATTATTGAAATGGCAGATTATTACTAGGTAGTTGGAATAAATAATATAAATATAGTTTTTTTACTTTTATGAAAACAAGTTCCACATATGTAACTGGATGAAGAGCTGAGAAGTTCTTGGAACCTGGCTAAAAAGTGAGACAGAGGGTTGGTTATTGAGTTACAATTAAATCATTTCTTCTTACTTTAGAATGATACAGAGATAACACTGAAGGCAATATTATTTCTACTTTGTGACATTTCTTCCCAAATGTACTGGGTCTTGCTGAAGAATTAATTGTGGTTTGAAATGTGTATTTTACCATATTTATTCTAAACTTCATTTTCCAATAAAAAGATTCTGATGATATAAAAAAAATTTTTTTGAGATTTTGCATACTATATTTTATGATGAAAGTTTGGATCAAAGATATTGTTCATTTGTCATTTTATAACAATCTGCTCTGTCGCAAGAACCGTTTTAGATTGATAAAATAATTGAATTCAAAGTTAGTAACGGTTTATTATAAAATAAAATAGGTTCGATATTTTAAAGGCAAATATAATTATCTTTGGTGTACACTTGGATATGTTCAGTTCTTTTCAAGGCAGTATTTCTAATAGAATGTGAAAATTAAAGGAACTTATGAACATTGTATTCTGCTGAATAGAGAACTTATTTTGTTTTGTATGTTTCTTATCTTTAGGCACTGGTGTGAACAAGGTGATAATTTGGATCGCTATGGCTGGATAGAACATAATGGAAAGAATTTTGGCATTCAAGAAATACAAGATGGCCCATTTTTGATTACTACTTCATTTGTTAAAAGGCTAGGTGGTGACCATGGAGGGGACTGGACAGCTAGAATAGGAGTAACTTCAAAGGTAATTGTTTGTGCCATACAGTAGGAAACATTCCTGAGTAATTGGTAATATGTGAGATAAAACTAAATATGTCCTATTGTATGGTACTGTGGCTGACAAGGAATTAGGCCATGGGGTTGACAGAAAATGGTTTGAACTGCTGTAAGTGTAGATTGTCATCGACATCATCATGATCATCATCATCATTGTCATTGTCATCATCATTGTCATTATCTTTATCAGCTATTTAGGGTTCCAGTGGTCTGCACCTATGTTCCACAAGTCTGTTAGTCATAACAAAGGGTTCCTGATCTTCCTTCCTTTTCATTGTTTGACGTTTTTCTTTTGCTCCTGTTAATTTGTATTTAAGGGCCTGTTTTGATAGGTGGATTGGTTCCGTTCGCATCATGTAGTCGTGCCATTTCTTTTGATATTTTACCAAAACTTGAATGATGCTTTTGGCTTGTTTCTTTCTTTCTTACTTAGTTATTTCTTGATGAATTATTTTCAGGCCCAGCAGTTGGTGTTGAATCCGAGTGGATAGTTGACTTGGGTGGGAGTTCCCCCCCTCTCCCTCCCCCCTACCTGCCACTGATAATGTCTTGATATGTAACAAAAACTTTTTTTCATTTTGTTTAACCATTTAACAACTATTGTTAAATGATGTACAGTGAATAAAAAAGGATATTGACGGTTAGGAAATGAGGCATTTCTGGATTTCAGCATTTATGAAATATTTTTCTCACCCGAAATTGCGAGTGGGTACTTTCCCCACTTGGAGTGTCTCGAGTGGCTACAACTACCCACTGTACCCACATTATCTGCCGGGCCTGATTATTTTGTCTTGTTACTTTTATTATAGGAGTCTGAGCTATTCCATTTCTGTGTCCAGTCATGTGGGCTGTTTCTTTGCTAGTTTTTGCTTCAATATCTTGCTTCACTACCATAATTAGTTTTGGTAATTATATGGTGAAATCTTAATTTTTGTTTCTGTGGTCAAGTGTTGTTAATGCCTTTTTATACATCTCTTGATTCTGTTGTAATTAGTTTTGTTTCAAAATAATTCAATTGTACTGAAATTTTGTTGCATAAGTTATTCCAGATTTACATGTAACAACTATTCTACTAGTTTGCTATTAATTACTATTTTTATGTATTGATATATTTTTCAACATGAAGTTCATATTCTGAAGCTTTTAAGATTACTTTGGCATCTGCATGAGGTATTATTCCCTGGTCATATCTAATGATTTTTAACTTTCTATCATTTCTTTGTTGTAGTTCTTACTCGTGTTGAAGTGCATTGCTATCTCAGGCCAAAATTTGTGGGAATTTCGATAGATGTAGCCCCTCTTCCATATTTTATTTTTACATCAGAGTTTTTACGTAGACTTTTGACTAGTTGTTGTTGTTGTTGTTCTTCTTCTTGTTCTTGTTGTTCTTGTTCTTCTTTTTCTTAGTCTTCTTCTTCCTCTTCTTCTTCTTCGAATTTATTTTCCTAACTATTATTCCTTAACATCTTCCTGTTTACATAAATGTCCTGTGCAGAGGCTTTTGTAAAGACATATTATTACTTTCTTGTATACATACGTATATATACAGAGTAATATTCTAGTAGTAAAGAGAAAATTATGTAATTCTGCGCTGAAAGACAGTGATTTTTCGACAGAATAACTCGTATTGTGGGGCCCTCAGAGTTGGGCAAAATACTTGAAGAAAGTATTTCAGATACAAAATACAAAATACTTCTCTGAAAGTGTTTTAGATACCAAATACAAAATACTTCCATACAAGTATTTTAGATACAAAATATAAAATAGTATTTTAAATTACTTTTGAAAATACAAAATACCACCAATAGTGATCCAGAGTCACAATTTATTTCTCAAAACATGGTTATGATTTGCAGTATATACAGTTGGACAAGTTTCCTTTCAACACTTAGTTTTTCAGACATTGTATCACTAATATTTCTTCTTGTAATTGATAAGGATCTCTTTCCATTGACAATGAATTTTGTAACAAGATCATCAAATTTTGTTGTTTTCCTTTTTTCTTGCATGTTGAAGAAACCAGAAATTAAACTTGTTTGTTTTAACTTCTAGGCATTAGAATCACTATTCTCAATTCTGTTCATTTTCCTCTTAGATAAATTTGATCTTATAGACCAGGGATGTCCAACTTGCAAGGCCTCAAGGGCCACAATTAAAACTTATTACTCAGGCAATCCACGTCTGACTTCCACATATTGTTCATCTCAGCAATTAGCCTGGCTGCTCTGAAACGGGGGAGGATGGGACCATGCGTGATATCAGGTCGTACCATGCATAACGCAGGGAAACACATGGGATGATTTTGAATTTCTGAATTTACTAGAAAAAAGTTTAAATCTACACTTAATCGATTTTTACTTTCTTGCTACCGCTTACGCAGTCAAGAGAAAGTCATGTAATGCTGAGTGAAAAAACGGCAAATTTCCAGCAATTTGTATTCATTATTGAATTTGTGAGTGGATGTGCTTCAAATGCCCAAAAACGTTTTTCGAAAACTCAAAAGATTTCTGTGAATAAGAGGTTCAAATTTCACATTTAGAGTAACGCCTAAATGCCATTTTCTTAAAAGCAGCTTCAAATTTATCAGCGAAAATTCCTATATAGGACGAGGTTTTACTCTTCTGTAATATTCTTAAAGTTATACTGTTTCAGTTCCACCATTAGGAAATCAACGAATTGAGAAGTTTTCAAAAAAATGTACGTTGGGCAACGGTAAAATTGCAGCTGGCAAGAGGATGGGGCAAGACCGAAAAGCTAGCCCACACGAAAGAAATTAGAAGACTAGTACGAGAAAGTATGTTTCTCTCTCTCTCTCTGTATATCTATCTATCTATCTATCTATCTATCTATATATATATATATATATATATATATATATATATATATATATATATATAGAGAGAGAGAGAGAGAGAGAGAGAGAGAGAGAGAGAGAGAGAGAGAGAGAGAGAGACACACACACACACTCATCGTTAAAAAAGTTGCAGCCAGAAGGATAAGGCGGAATACGATCATTGTTGGCAGGTTGGTAGGGAGTACAACACATACAAAATGATTACATTTTCACATTTGTAGGACCAACATTTATTGCACTACACGGTCACAGTACATGCTACTTTAGCGTGGGACTGCCATTTTAGCGAACACACGTGTTTAGTCATTGCGGCATGGAGTTGTACAGGTCTCGATGTCCTGCGCTAGCCCATCCCATGCAGCATGCACCTGAGCGCGCAGTTCTTGCAGATTGGTGGGTAGGGATGGGATCCTGATTGCACGCTCCATAGCACCCGAATCATTCTCGATCAGGGACAGGTCTTCCAATGCTGCTGGCCATGGCAGAGTATCCACGGCTGCAAGACATGCTCGGGAGATGGATACGGTATACGGACGCGCGTTATCCTGTGGAAATAGGGCTTGGGCCGAACTGCAGAGCCATCGGTTGCAGGACCTCCTGAACTCTTGCGGCTGTCACGGTACCTCCAAATAACACTAACGGTGAACGGGCACCATGGGATATCGTGCCCCACACCATCTCACCAGGCTGGCGGGACGTGTGATGGGATACCACAAACCACTCGTTGTGGCGCTTCCCACTGCTCCTCCAGATAAGGACCCGGTGGTCGTCGCCATCAAGGCTGAAGCGGGACTCGTCGCTGAAGATGACCCGCTGCCAGTCTGCATGGCCCCAGGTCCATTATTCCCGGCACCAGGCGAGTCTGTGGCGACGATGCTGGGGTGTGAGTGGCAGCCCCCTGCTAATGGTACTGGCACTTACAGGATGTGACAGTGCAGGCTGCACAGCCCGCTGAATAGCACCAATTGTTGCCGTTGGGTCTGTTCGCGCGTGGCGGACAATCCATCGGTCCTCTGGTGCGTGGTGGACGTCCAGATCCTGCATTTCGTATGTGCATGCCTTCCTCAATCCATTACCACCAACAGCGGGCGATGTTGGTGTGTCTGTACGGCCGGTGTGGTGCGAAATACAGCGACAGGATCAACCAACCTCCCCCACACCCACGATGCAGCCCCTCTCGAACGCGTCTAACTGGACAACCGGTTGTCGAAAGCGTCGCCGAGGCATAGTGTACGTGCAGATAAAGCTCTGGCGACACAACCCTATGTCGCAATCGCCGACGCGTCCGTTTGAAGCCCTCTTATCTAGACCGGTGTGCGCGATGTCACGCACCTACGACCTACCCCCCAGTGCGCGGCCGACCGTGAAAACGAAATCATTAGCTTAGCGAATGATGCGCAAAATACCCTCAGAGTTTGCAGCGGATCACTAGGGTCCTTCGGGGTGCAGCTCTCCCTTACTCTCTCCGTCACTCACGTCAAGAGCGCAATATTTCTTCGCGCCTCTTCTCGTTCGCCCTCGATAGTCTTGCATGCGATGTCGATGACAATCCCAATTGCGTCCACTGTAGATCTCGCCTTCCTGAAGCCATACTGATAATCGGATAGTCCTTCTGGTCCCTCCGTGTATGCTTCAGTCCTCTTGCAGATGATCCGCTCTAAAATCTTCCCTGCTGTATCCAGTAGACACATAGGCCGTTATGCCGACGGGCTTATCGCCTTTCGGAAGGAGGACCAGCTATTGTTGCTTCCACCGTCGGGGGAAGTTCCCCTCTCTCACGCACGCATATGCCCCTAAAAATAGATCTGGCCGAGTCCTAGTAGCGGTCTTAATAGCAACGTTCGGGACCCCATCCAGCCCAGGGGCTTTGCAATCTTGAACCTTATCACAGGTCCATGTCAGTTCTTTTAATAAAAATGCCGGAAGCTCGTGTAGATCTTCAAGCGAGTTTCATAATTTGGGCGACCCCTCCCGCGTTGCGCCAACCTGCGCATGCGGTGGCATTCTATGCAAAGTTCCGCGATCTCATCTGTCCACCAATACACTGGAGGACGGCGCTCTTTCCTGGAGCTTTTCATCATTGACGCATCACAAGCGTGAAAGAACCGATTCATTACGGTTCCCACCATATCGTCTGAGTCTCCGGCCCTCATAACGTTGCCCTCCATCATGACAGTGAAAGAATCTCACGCACGCACGCACGCACGCCCGCACCCACACAGAGGCATAGCTAGGGAGGGCAGAGGGGGGCGGCGGGCCGCGGGTAACACCATTCTAGGGGTGACACCAGTTACATTATTTTATAGTTGGAATTATATAATTTAAATCATTTACTTAAACATTGTATATATTAATAATTAGTTTTCTTAGTTTTAGTAGTTTGAAAATTTTATTGTTCAAATTACATAATTTTTATGGTTTAGTTAAAGTTCATTAAACAGAATTCATTAATTAAAAATCATTTAAACCATAAGCATAGATTGTGATTTAATTGCAATTATTCCTAACTACATAGATTTTTTAATATATTATAAATAACTATCATGTGCAAATATGTTTGTATTTTTAATAAAATAATGTGCAGTCAATTCAGCAATAGATACTTCTATACTTAATTTATGGGGGGGACACCATTAGTTTCGCCCCAGGTGACACCAACTGAAGCTACGCCACTGCCCACACACACGCATGCGCGCACATCCACACGCACGCGCGCGCACACCCACCCACCCACCCACCCACACACACACACACACACACACCCACACCCACACCCACCCACCCACCCACCCACACACACACACACACACACACACACACACACACACACACACACACACACACTTCAATACGTGGTCAGTTGAGTGGAATACTTCATCCACTAATAGGGAGGTCGAGCGGTTCTGGCAACTCTCCTCCTTTGGAATGTAGAGCTATTTTAGCTTCTGTTGCCTATTTTTGGCATTTTGCTTTAATTGTGCTTTTTCTTCCTTATTTATGGCCTTTTCTGCATTTTTCTTTATTTTCCCATCCTCCTGACACCAATCTCTATCAACTTGGAAACATACTTGCTCTCCTGGACAAGGTCGCGAGTCAAATGGTCAGACATGGTCACGAGTCAAATAAATTCGTTGTCATCAACCAGATGATCAAGTGCGATCAAGATTACAAAGAAAAGGTAGTTTCTTTCCACGTTAGTGCTAATGTAAATTTTAGAGTTAAAATAAAAATTTGTATCTTTTAATTATTAATTTTTTACACTAATTACTTTTAAATTGTGATTTTTTTTAAATGTCCTGTGTTTGACCCCCTACTTTAGCCAGAATAAATGTCTTTTATGCCTACCTATTTTAGGTAAAATAAATGCCTGAACTTCCTGGTTCTAATTATGACACTCATGTTATTCTTCATGATTTATGCATTTTTGGGGGCATACCTTAATATACAGTTGTGTTAAACCTGCTGGTAAGCATACTTATTTTTTCACGCCAGAAGTATGTACTGGGTTCTAGTAGACCCCCAAAATGTTTTGTTGATGTTTGCTCACATCCATTATTTATTAATCTTGGATATGGTTTTTTCTTAATAATCATCTGTTGAATATTTATGTAGAAATTTGTACTGCTATGTTTCATTACTTGTAACAAAAACGTTTTGAGAAAGAAGCACCTTCTTAGAACGACTGCTTTCTCTAAACAATGGATGACATCAAACTGAAATAAAACTGACATAGATTCTGTTCGACAATAGTACCAACTTAATTTACACAAGACTTTGTAGATCTCCTTTCAAAATAATTGAAATGGTAAATTAATATCAGCTGGGATCCTATGAACCTCAGTGTGTAAGTGCAGGGTTAATTTCAATTATGATTTATTTGACTTAATATGAATTATGATTTGTTTGACTGAATTTGCAGGATCAACGATTGGAAGGTGAACAAATTTCATTTCTGGTGTATACAGCAGTAGAAGAAAAATCAAAAGGTTGGATTAAGCCAGAGAGAGTTGGTAGTCACATGATAACTGGAGTGAGAGGTGAGACTGAAGGGCTAGGTCCATTTTCAATTAAAATGTTCAGCAACATTGGCAAAGTCCTACATGAATCTTATTTAAGTACTTCCGCTATGGGTTTGCATCTTTTAAAAGAGACTGTCATAAATTCACTACGTCTGGCAACTGATAAACAGACAGGTAAAAAATGGATTTCTTTACCCGGAGAGTTGAACAGTCGAGGCCCTGATGGTAAAACAATAGAACCGAATTTCATTGTCACCCAAGTTACAGGTAGTGTTCCTTTTGAAATTGATGTTGTATTTGAATCCTCTAGTGTCCTAGATCGTAATGAGATTCTTCGAGGAGACGTATACAGCAAGGAGTTGCAGAAATGGAGAGATGAATTTCACCATTCATTTGAAGAGAAATTCCAGCTACAAAGTAAAGGTTACAGTGAAAAAGAAATAAAGTTTGCTGCAGCTGCTTTTAGTAATTTGCTCGGTGGAATAGGTTATTTCTATGGATCATCACGGGTAGAATCTTCCCATACTAGAGGGCCTGTACCATATTGGAAAGCAGCATTGTACACAGCCGTACCATCACGAAGTTTTTTTCCAAGGGGCTTTTTGTGGGATGAAGGATTTCATGGACTTTTGATTTCTAGTTGGGATATCGATATGGAGCTTGATATCATTTGCCATTGGTTTGATCTTATGAATATTGAGGGATGGATTCCTCGTGAACAGATTTTAGGACAAGAAGCTCTCAGCAAGGTACCTGAAGAATTTGTTACTCAGAGGAATACTAATGGAAATCCACCTACATTTTTTATCACTTTGAGTTTTATCTTGAAGAAATTTGGACATGCTCTTCATGAAAATGGACGTTTAGACACTTTGGAAAGACTTTTCCCACGACTTCAAGCATGGTTTGACTGGTTTAATGTCACTCAGATTGGTGATATGCCTGGTACGTATCGTTGGCGTGGAAGAGATGGTACTACAAACAGGGAATTGAATCCTAAAACCTTGACTTCTGGATTGGATGATTATCCACGAGCATCACACCCCAATTTGGATGAACGCCATGTTGATTTGCGCTGCTGGATTGCATTGGCAGCAAATACACTTGCTGATCTTGCCAAACTTTTAGGTCGAAATGAACAAAAATATGTCAGTACATTCCAATATCTTTCTAATAACAATATTTTGGATGACCTACATTGGTCACCTCTTTCTCAATCTTATTCAGATTACGGGTTGCACACAGATATGGTTGAGTTAAAGAAGCCTCCTCCAAGTCGATCTCATAGTCACCATCCTGCACAAACATCTGAAAAAATACGTGTTGTTTTGAAAGATCCTGAATTACGATTTGTGGATTCAACATTTGGGTATGTTAGTTTGTTTCCATTTTTGTTGCATTTATTACAACCAGACTCACCAAAACTTGGCAAGGTTCTTGAGGATATTAGACGACCTGGCTTGCTGTGGACTGAGTATGGACTAAGATCTCTTGCTAAATCATCTCCCTTGTACATGAAATGGAATACAGAACATGATCCTCCATATTGGCGAGCACCAATATGGATAAATATGAACTATTTAGCGGTAAGAGCATTAAAGCATTACAGTGAATTGGAAGGTCCATATCAACAAAAATCCTTAATGTTATACAATGACTTAAGAAAAAATTTGGTTAAAAATATTATGAAGGAGTATTATCGTACTGGCTACCTTTGGGAACAGTATAATGATAAGACTGGTGAAGGGCAAGGTTCAAGACCCTTTACTGGGTGGTCTGCATTAGTTGTCATGCTTATGGCTGAAATATATTAATTTTTACAAGGATGATTTCACTACACTGCAGAGTGTGTGTGGATGAGATGTTCTTTTTCAGTGATACAAAGTTAGCGTGAAAATAGTGCATCTATAATGTTTTAAAGACTTATTCTTCTAAAAGTTGATATTTGTAGTTGAAACATTGAAATCCAAAATTAATTTTTTTAAATCAGTGTCTTAACATTACTCTTTTCTTATTGAACTTGCCTTGGTGAAGTGATATGAAAAAGTCTTGTATAGTACTTTAAAAAATGCTGAGATATATTACTGAAGGTGCTGACATTTTCTTGTAAGAAGAATCTACTTTCTGGAGACTGGTCATGAAGAAACTGAATGATGACTGTGCAGATTTCTTATTTGAAATATAGTACTTCAATTGTTACGTTGTTGAGTTTTTGGTATTGTGTAAAATATTTGTTGATTCTCACACTTCCAGTGTCTTCCACCAGTAGGGGATTATGTACAATTAAATACTTTTTTGTCTTTTAAATGTAAATTATTGGTGCAATGTTTTAGGAAACATTAATTTATATTTGATAGTGATAATGTTAGAGAACCTGTAAGTAATATCCGTGGCCTATTACATGAAAGTACAACACTCTATTCTATATATACTGTGCCTTTCAGGTTTTCAAGTTTTACTCAGAGGTTGTGTTTCGTAGTGAGATTATGTGTAATTGATTAATGTAATTGACTTGCTCCTTATTGCTGTTTTCTCAGAACAAATTGTGATTGGTAAATTCAAAGTGTCTCATAACGTACTACTAATAAGCAATTTTAATCTCCAGAATCAGGAAAGAATAAGAAGGAAAATTCTTCAACCGAAAATTGATTAAAACATTTGTTTGATCGAAATTTTAAATATTATCTCGGATGTTTAATTTTTTATATACAACTAGCAAGTGCCGTTATACTTAAAATTTGCACTGCATTCAACAGAATTGCTTGAGAACTAAAATATTGTTTTATTTGATAGTACTAGTTACCCTAAAAAGAATTTATTACTTTCTGAGTTATTTGTAGTGATAATAAATTTCAAATACTGAAATTATATTAAAATAATTCTCAAAATAGTAAATGAATAATGTGTTTGTAGGAGAGGTGCAATGAATTAATTTCAAAAGGAGCAGAAATTTAACATTTTTTCTTTGCTGCACTATTTTTAGGTGTTATAAACAATTTATTAGAAAGTGGTATTTCTGAGTTTTCAAAAAAAATCTAACCAATTTCTTGTCTATATTAAAAAGTTCTTGACAACTGCCATTTGAGTAGTTGAGTACAACATACCAGTTTAAACATCCTGTCAACAAATCAAAAGTAGTGTCACATTGAACCAGATTCCTGTTTGAAAAAATTTCAAAATAGTATGCGAGCTTTTTTTCCTGTATTTGAGCAATTTGGATGTTTAACATGTTGTACTCAATGGCTCCCTTGTTATTGTGCCTAGCTAAACTCTGACTAGGATCTCTCTCAGGAATACTAGTTACTTTCTCAGGGTGGCCACTCATTTCCTGAATTTTCCAGAACATTTAAAAAAAGTTTCACTGATATTTGTAGAGTTTTTCACACTATTTAAGGAACTATTAAAGCAAGCCTGAAACTAATTTGTCAGCTGTCTGATTTCGCTGCCATAAAGTATGAACGAAAAGAAAAAAAAAAAAAACTTCTACAAATAGATATTGAGCAAAATACAATGAATGCTGCACTATTATTTTTAGGAGTAATATCTACCTTTATAAACATTTCAAAATGTTCCTGACTTCAAACAATTCTTCCATAAATTCTCAGATTCCCCCCCCACTTTTCCAGAGCAATGAAATTCCCTGTTTCCTGGTTTCCAGGAAGTGGCCACTCTGTTTCTCTTGTTATTCACTTCCAGGTAGACTTATTTTCTATGCTATATATTTCAATATATAAACTATTCATGCTGACAGGTTAGTTCAAAATGCTTATATGTTGCAATATGTATTTATTCATAGTAGAGATGTATTAAATTATACAGCACAATTTCATGACTTGAATGGTTGATGTATTGTTTTTCATTTCTGAAAATAGAGAACTTTGAAAGTAATGTTATACAGTTTTATTTTCAAAAAGCTTTACCACAAAAGGGATTATTTACACTGTAAGTGTTTTACAGTATTGCATATTAAGTAAAACATAAAATAATTATATTTTACTATAACAATTATTACAAATAATATTCCACACTGCAGAAACGTCAACAGTTGTTGTGGAGTTCATTGGTAGTTTTTTTAGTGCAGTGAATGTAACAGACAGTGAAGCACTAGTTTTAGAAAATTACTGGTCCGTTCTTTACTCATTTGGCAGATATGCATTACTTTGTCTGGCCTTCATAACATAGTGGACTTAACATGATCATTCAATTATGAGATGGTATTTTTAGGTATATTCTAACAAAGCAGATGGAATATTTTGTTTGCATTGTTTAAAACTAATTACCATTGATGATGCTTCAATGGATAACGCTAGAACATACAAGAATGGAAATTACTAGGAATTAGCAGGAAATTACATAGGAATGTTTCAAGAGCATTCTCAGTATGAGTTATTGGAATAATATGTTGTATTGAATATACTCTTCTTCCTCCGCATTATTAATGAAAATTAAATTTGTTAATTACCTTGTGAAAAACTGTGTCATGAGACTGAGTTTTATTGACAAGCCAATCTAATGAATTTTTCATAACTTTAATGTGCGCTTGTGTTTGCAACAAAACTAATTTTGTAAGAGCGGGAGGCTAGTGTATGAATGTCCTGAAACTCCTTTGTAGTATCTGTCATACAAATATTCCAGTCTTGCTGCCTAGTTATGCTGCTTACAATCTTGCACCTCCTTGCCAAGTATTGTACATACAATACAATGTAATGTAAAAGTATTGTACATACAAAGGAATTTTTTTCCCTTTAGGCTTCAGGTTATATATTAATAAATAGACAATGCACACTTTTATGCTAATCATAAATAACCTATTTGAAAACAATGGAAAGTTAATTTAACTGATGTGTTTCTTTTTAATGGGCATCCACAAGTTACAGTGAATTCAAAGATTCAGTAGGTTTGGGATAAATAATGCATTTAATTCTCATTATTTACAAGTACAAAATAAATAACGTAACTACATTCATGCTCAAAAGCACCTTGTATTCCCGATAAAGCCAAAAAGTCAACATCACTACAATTCTGAGGTCATGAAATGACAAATGATAGCTGCATTGGAATTAAATTATCACTGGAAGGCTGAGAGATAAGCTGTGCATTAATAAGATACAAAAACGTAATTTTTATTATTAAATTGATGTTTGCTACCTATGCAAGAGGGCAAAAATCATGTCAGTAAAGAACATAACACATACAATAGTATGTACTTGTAATTGTGTGTATCTAACAATACACAGAAGTATATAAATACATAACTAAGTTTTATAACCAAGAGGTTAAAAATTAAAGTGGCTATTTTTGATTTAAATTAGTTCCCATGACACACCCCATATTTAACACAGAATCTGAATGCCATACACAGAAATTTGCAGGTTTTATGCATGAGAAATGTAAAGTATGCCATACATAAGGCCAATGCTGTTTGATTTGTGCAGTCTTTTCGTACAGACTATTCCTATAGCGTTTCAACCCAATCCACTCTCTAGTCAAAGAATGACCAATATCAATTCTTGCAGTACATGAGCAGTAATGCAGATTGAAGATCTATTCAGTTCCAAACAATGAAGTTGCTGACTTCAGAATGTCTTCCTATGAATTGCACGTTGACCTTCTTCTTCAAATTCTCTCTTTGAGACCCACATTTTTTTGAATGTGTCAAGGGATGCAAGGATAGATCCTCCTATCCATGTTGAATACAGTCGCTCTTGTGGAGCAGAAATCTGCAATATTACAAAATTAACAGTGATTTTAGTTTCAACATTATATACATTTTTAATATGGGACTTACCTTAATTTTAACATCTTTTGGAGCAAGTTTCTTTATTTCTGCAAGCAGTCGATCACCAAATCCCTGAAATTGTTTGAAAAATAACAATTATACACAATTTTAAGTCTGTAACCTATATCCACATCATTGTGTACTTAAGAACAACCTTAAATAATGTGGATCCTCCTGATAATACTATATTCTGAAATAGCACTTTCCGAAGATCCAAATCTGACTTTTGAATTGAATAAAGCAGGACCTCGTGCAACCCTTCATATTCTTCACCAATTAAATCAGGTCGAAATAAAACCTCAGGTGCTCGGAAACGGGCAGGTCCAATCTGCAAAATGCAAAACAATAATTATTTGAGCTGCTATCATTTCTATACTGGAGAATTTTCAATCTTTACCTCAAGAGTGCTCCCATCTGGTAAGACATACTGATATTTTTCTGTATCGACAGTCTCTTCTTTCTGGGGATTATTAGCAAGATAACATGCTTTTTCTTTAATTGTTCGGACAATTTCAAACTCTGCAGTAGTTCGAAAATTAACACCCTCTTTACGTAATAATAATCTGAAACAATATGTTTTATAATTGCATGAATTCATAAACTGACTACACAACAATACAGGTACATACCTCAAGTATCTGGAAACATCTCTACCAGCTATATCAACTCTCATGATACTATGTGGCATTGCAAATCCCTCATAAATAGGAACAGCATGCGTAACACCATCTCCTGCATCCAGAACTACACCAGTGGTCCTACCAGTAGCATATCTTTTCACAGAAAACACAACATTTTGTATTAAAATATAGAATTCTCATAACTGATCAACATTATATTTTAAAAAATTATACCTACAAACTTAGAACAGCCTGCATTGAAACAAATAATGCAGGTACATTGAAGGATTCAAAAAATATTTCAGCAGCTTTTTCCCGGTTCCTTCGTGGATTCAGAGGAGCTTCCGTCAACAACACAGGGTGCTTTAAAAAATAAATTTGATAACTATTAAAAAATAGTTACAGAGTGATACATTTATTGCTATGCCTAAATGTCGGTAGTACCTCCTCTGAGAATGTCTGGAGCTGGTCTTTACTGTAGATATATTGCCAAATTCGTTCCATGTCATTCCAGTCAGTCACAATTCCATGCTCCATTGGGTATCGAATACTAAGAAGTCCTCGATGTTCTTCTGCTTTTGGGCCCACAAATAAATCCCCCTCCAGAGCCCCTGCCATAACTCGGATATGTTTTGGCCGACCAATGCTTAAAAGAAAAGAAAACTTCTTATTTAGTAAATGCAGAGACAAATTCACGTTCATACATTCGCACAGATAGTTCACTTACTAATTTGGAAAACGACATTTTGGGATTTGGTCTCCTGCAAATCCTGCTTTGATAACACCTGATCCCTACAACATCGACGAGAATAAATAAAAACGAAATTACAATTCAGTCAAAAATCTAATATAAAGAAACGAAGGAAGGAATGCAGGTTATGACACTTGAACAAAGTAAAGGAATAGGATTTAATTCACAAATGGATGAAGGAATAGAAAGAAGTTATGAAAGTACATAAAATGGCAATTCAGATTTTCAAGATTCATTGAAATTATGTACTAATTTTCTTTGAAGGAGTGTCATTGTAACTCAACATGGCGTTCACATAGAACAGATTTGACAGTTGCCATTCTCTCCGAACAGGAAGTTTCCCGCATCAAAAATCCACGGCGACAATGCCATACTTACATTGTCAATGACAACAGGCTGATTAACAATTACTTCGTAAGGTTCCATTATACTACAATGATTTAGAACAACGCATGAAAACAACCCCGGCACTACTCGATCGCTATGACGTCATGTCCGCTGTCTGGTGACAGCACAGTGCTAGGCTCAAGTACTTGGAAGAATACATTATAATAATTTTGTTTTACGTTTTGAAATCAGTAAATTCCTTTGTGTGCAAATTAGGCAATGCAATGAAACAATTGTAGATTATGGAAGTATTACAAATACATTATGACTCATTTGAGTTCCATTGAAAGTCATGAACCAGTACCATCTGTTGGAACAAATGTGAACTAATCATGACCACCAAATATTCCGACTACCGTCTTCAGCTGCCGCGCGCCCGAGCGTGGCCTTGTGAGAAGTTTACGGAAGTGTCGTGATCATGAACGAAGATTGCAATGTTCGTGTGCGCCCTCCTGGTTTTCCACCAACCCCGTTGGGATTAGAAGCATTGTATTCATTATGCAGGAGGTTATATCCAGATCAACTGAATCCTTTGCAAGTAACGGCTGTCGTAAAATACTGGTAAGTTTTCTTTGTGGGTTGAAGTAGTACAACGAAGCTGTTTACTGAAATCCCTATTATAATTGATAATATCCACTGTAATGGAATCACATCATTAGGGCGATTAATGCATGGAACATTTTGTTACCATCGGAAATATGGTACTGATCGAGACACTAGAAATATGGTATAAAGACAAATTCAGGTTGCTCTTTTTGCTTTTGAGCCCTTGTGTCGGACACTTATCTATCATCTAACTACCTGCATAAAACGGAATGTGCATTTGGTTTACTTATAATTATTTTTGATATGTAAGAATAATCGATCTCAATAAAACCTACCTCAGCTTCATGGGTTTGCTTTTTAATAAGTTTTATGGTCTGTGTTTTATTTTGCCTTTTAACGCCAAATGTGAATGTTGAATGTATGAATGTACTTGCTTGGGAAATGCTTTATAGGAAACATTTCTTCTTCTAAGCAATTGTGACATGTTTTGGGGGTTGGCATTAGTGGTAATAACCCGCATATGAGGAAGAGATTTCTAAAATAGAACGAGGGTGGGGCACCTTGTGTTATGTGAAGGAGTTTTTTTTCATTGAACTCCTAGCCTTGTTCGTATTTCTTACAATGTCTACAGTTTTAAATTCACTATATAAAGAACAAAGATAAATGATTTGTTTTCACTTGAAGACCTGGTTCCCTCTCAATTGAATTATATAGTGCCTTCAATTTTTCATCTCTCCTATCCTGCCTTTTGGAATTTTTATTTAAGTGCTTGTAGGTGATACCATTGTACGGGAACGAACATTTCTGGTTGTCAGATTTTGCCAACGACGCTCGTTTCTATAATTTATTCTTCATTCAACTAATGTTGGTAAAGGAGTGAGGATAGGTATTCCGGGGCTCAAGTGCGCGTATAATAAATAATATTGTTTGCATTCACGGCGATCAGGGCAGGGCCCTGTTTTGAATATGCTGTCAAGAAGGTGTTTCCGCATTGAGGCACGAATCTCGCCGGCTTACGGTTATGCTCATGTGTTAAAGAGCTGTATGTCTGTGGTTAGCTCAACAACGTGATCTTTTTTTGCAGCCTCCGCTGTCGCTCAACAAGATTTCTTGTGTGTCGTTGGCGCACAATAGAGTTGATGCCAAAAGTGCGCGGACAAAATCATAGACTGTTTCGTGTGGGAAATTTGCATTAACGTCTTGTTTTGTTTGGTTGAAGGAAAATTTTGTATTGGCAGCTCGTGCGCTAAAGACTAATAGCTGTACAAAAACTCCACCACTTGTCCACTTGTTTCTCCACCAAAAAGTCCACTTGTGTTTCTCCACCAAAAAGTCCACTTGTGTTTCTCCACCAAAAAGTCCACTTGTGTTTCTCCACCAAAAAGTCCACTTGTGTTTCTCCACCAAAAAGTCCACTTGTGTTTCTCCACCAAAAAGTCCACTTGTGTTTCTCCACCAAAAAGTCCTCTTGTGTTTCTCCACCAAAAAGTCCACTTGTGTTTCTCCACCAAAAAGTCCACTTGTGTTTCTTTTTAATGAGGACGTTTCAGTTTATCGTTCATTATTACAGTAAAGTATGAATACGTGAAGTTTTATTAAACGAATTACGTAATAATGCCAGTATGGGATTGATTAATGACCTTTTTCGAGAATCCAGAGTTCAAGAAAAACTAAGTGCAGAACATAATTATTTCTCATTTTTTATTGTAGAAAATGTGAAGTAAGTTTTTTTCTAATTAAAACATTTGAAATTAGACGTTTGACAAGTGTCAAGGAGGTATTCATATCCTGATTATTCCGCGTGGAATTTGTCTACACTAAATCGCCCTTACGTAAGTGTTATGGATCAGGGGATGTGTATGGTAAGGACTGGCCTAATGTCTTCTTCCACTGTCTCCGCTCCCTTTCTTTAGGTAAATGTGGCAATTTTTACGATATTTGCATTGTTTTGGGGGGTACAAAACCTTGCCACCTGCATCAATCGTATAGATTTTGCAGTGGCACTGTCATTACGGACTATATACAGTCGATCCCGGTTATAGTGAACTCGTGGGGACCATTGTAACCGATGTTGTCAAAATTAAATAGAATTTCTCCACAATGATTGATTTTATTAAAATAGAGATGCAACAAAACACATTAACAGCACTAAATGAATACTTCACTTAAAAAGTCAATTGTTTGCTTCGGACGTTTTTCATTAGTAATTTCTCTAGATCCTTCTCCAGAGTTCGTGCTCTCTCCATACTTCATTCTGCATTGTCCTGTGTCTCTAAGTGTTGTAATGCAGTCTTGACACCCTTCAAGTTGTGTTGCACTGTTGGAACACCATCTCTTTCTACGTAGGCCCTTTGCTTGCCTTATAACTAGGCTGCGGATTTTGCATATTTGCATGTTTTTTCCTTAATCATAATGATATACATAAAGAACACAAAGCATTTATTGTTGTTAATCGATATATAAATTCTTATGGTGCATATTTCTGCATATTTGTGGTGATTGAGCAATTTTCATTTTATACTTTTTTCTCAAGGAGGGAATTTATTTCCAGGATATTCTATTTCCTACGTTCACTATAGCCGAGATATATCAAGGCAGAACTCAAAAATCTTAGTTATGAGTGACACGTCTATCTTCACATCCAGTGATCGATTCCGATATTTTTTGCAAGGCGAAGGAAAAGTAAGTTCTTACAAGGCACAGTCCTTTTTATCGTAACCTTCACTTTCCCGGTAATTGTGAATCATTGAAATATTCTCTTCTGTATAGTAGGTGATTTGCTTTGTCTTGCACATCATAATCAGAAGGTAACAACACCTATTTTCATGGGTTTCTAGTTTGTAAAATTGGGGGAAGGAGCGGCTAAAAAGTGATTTAAATGCTAGTATGTATACTTCACTGGAATTCTATTTTAGGCCACCATTTTTATTATTAACTTGTTGAAATCAACGAGGCATATGCAGTAGATTAAAATACGTCAAGATATGTCGCAGCTGTTCACGAATTCAGTATTCTCTGAAAATCAAATCATTAAACTATTTGATAAGAAAAAATAGTAACGCATGTATTGACTTAAGCCATAGCGACAAAGAGTTATCCAAACCTGCATCACGTACAAAGGTGCGAATAAAATAAGAATGTAGTTGACAGAAGGGTGAGGAAGTCGACAGCTTTCCGTGTGCTACGCGCTGTCACATTACGATACGAAAACCACTACACGATTAGAGATCAACATTAAAGACGAAACTAACATCTCGCGCAACTTCAATTTTTGCTCATGCAACACATTTTATCACAACCTCACTCTCGACACTTGTAATGCCACTCAGCTGATTGACTGCTACATTCGAGCTATGAGATTCCTTTGTTCTTTAATTTGAGGTGTCAACACTGCAAGTGCCAAAGATTGTCTTGCGACGGACGTTGGTTGCGGCTACTAACTCTAGGGTGAGAAGGACCAGATAATCTTAAGTGTGTGACAGGTGACAACATTGTTCAATACTTATTCAGTGTCGTGCTCTTTTTACGTACGTTTTCATTCCTCGACTGGGGCTAAAGTTCCGCTCATATTGGCAACATCGTGATAAGTCTGCTCCGAAGCATACTGATGGGTAGCTTTAATCTAGTAGTTACAAAATGAAATGAGAATGAAAATACTCGGGGTACTTGCAAGTATTTTGGGGAGGGGGAAGGAACGCGTTTCCCCCGCCCCATAAGCGGCACTCATGCACATGTTTTTCGCAGAACTCCACAAAACCGTGTCGTCTGCGTTTGCTTAACCTGGAATGTCGTCGAAAGTCAGTGTGTTCCAGTAAAAAATCTACCAACACAACATGAAACACAAATTTCTACCCTATAAGAATTTGATCTTTGCCTTCTTATTCTATCAAATGTGGTAAATGCTATCACTTCTAATGTAATCGCCAAACGTTTGTTTACGTCGTCGTTACGAGTATGAGAGCAAAGATATTGACAATTTGCAATTTTTATTTTAATTGCTCAGTTAAATTAATGCATTACTTCGATTTTCTCCACGCACTAAGATGTCGGTGAAAAGAAACTGAATATCGAGACATGTGTGGTTTGAAAAAAAACTAGATCTTCTAGTAAACTTGTGGTGTTACAACAGCACATTCTTCTTGCAGGAAATCATTTATAATACATTTAAGAACAAGACTTATCCGGTGTTTGGTTATCAGGGCACGCCATTAAGAGTTTTTCTGTCGAAAGAATGGCCGATTTACGTGTTAAGGCGAGAAAGTAAAAACGAAACTAAGATCTGCAATCAGCTTCTACAAAGCAGTTAATATCATCTGTGGAAAGCCATTCAACAATAAAATTGTTGATGAGTGTAATTTAGTCACATGATTAGAATCAGTGTTTTATAATTTACTTCCCAAGAAAACACTTGTGCAAAAGTGATTCTTCTTGTTACTTTTTGCGCCCACAAATGCTTCCCTCAGAATTACCTGGGGAGCCCTGGACAACATTATTTAATAACCGAATGTTTGAACAAATTTGGCGCAAAATATCAAGGTCTGCCTGTAGGCACACGAATAGCCTCTAGTTCCGGGTTTTGGCCCGCGAGTTGGGGCGTTGGGCCGGGGCCAGGGGCGGGGGCGACATCTGGGGCGCAGACGGGCGCCGGATGACGCCGCGCACGCGCTGCTGGGGGTCGTCTGGCTGCCGTGGGACCCGGCAGTGATGTCACTTGCATCTGGTCGTCGTCTACGGCGGCGGGGTGGGGGTGGGGTTCGGCGGCGCCGCGACGACGCACGTTTGAGGAAGCCGCTCTGGCAGCGCGGAGCTTCCTCTTTGGCGGGGAACCCGCGAGACGCGGTTCGGGAATAGAACCGCAGACGGCGGTGCCAGTACTATACTGCGATTTTTCTAACTTCGCCCCTCAAGGCCCATCTTCACGATGGAATATGTCACGGTATTTCGTGACGTTCTCAGTTGTGCCGCCAGGTATTGCATGATCGCGACCGTATCAAGTAGTGCTTGCGATCATGCGACTTCTAACGGTACGACGGAGACAGACGGAAAATATCGAGTGATATTTCATAGTGACCATAGGAGCTTGAGGGGCAGAGTTAGAAAAATCGCACTTAGACAGATTTGGGCCCGGGGCAATGGTTGCCCCCCCCCTCCCCGCGAAAAAATAAAAAAAAATGTGAAAGTTATATCTAGAAACTATGAGTTATTTTATTTCAACAATTAACAAAAGTTACAACTAGAAAAATGTTTTGGAAATAATTTTAAATAATTGTTTTTAAGTAAAAATATTTAGTGATCAAATAATACAATTTCCACAGGGATCTTAAAACGCTAAAAGAGTTTGTTTAGTTAGTGTGTAATAAAATCACTTGTTAAACACATGAAATAATGAATTTCATTGGAACCTATTTTGATGTGTCATTTGATTCATTGTCATCATTTCATGTGTCATTTGACTAGGGAGCTGATTTAATGAAATATCACTTTTTTTGGTTTCACTTCAGAACATTTCACGTCTAGTATAGAAATTAATTTTGTATTTTGACAAAAGGGAATTACCCATTTTATGTCTTTTTTTTCTCCATTTTCGTCGATTTCAACTAATAAGTCATTCCTTACCATTTTTCAGTAATTTATAATGAATTTTTCGCCGATTTCATGGATGTAAATAACATTTTAATGGTACTGGTTTCAAATAATATTTACGAGATGCAACAAATGTTCTTCACAGAATACCAGGGTAACCTATGTAAATGTAACTTCATTATTTGTGCACGTCTTCTAAATTTCAGTGGGAAATATAGTTATTCAAATTATCGTTTTCCATATTGTTACGGCAAAAAGTATTTTTCTTTCATGAAGAACATGATGATGGTTAAGTGCACAAATTTATAGCAAATTACCTTTGAAAATGGATTTTATTATAAAGGAGCGAATATTTTGTCAACTAACTTGAAAAAAAAACGCTCTTTTTTTCTGTATTCAAAATTCGGCTAGAATATCGTTTAGGATAGATATCACAGAATTATGAAAACGTGAACAAAAATTTCACCCATAGCTCCCATCTCCCCATAGCTCGTCACACACAGTTTTTAACTGTTTTTTACGTAAGCCTATTCGATTTCTTTCCTCGGAAGTTGTAATGGCAGCCGTTGTGTGTAATTTAAGGTTCCTTTGACGTCTATCAGCACCATAATCGGTTCTGCCGATTTCGGGATGACTAAAGACAGAAATTTCCTGGTAAAGAACAATCCATACCAAAAGTTTGCAAGCTGAGTTCACGTGAACGAATGGAAGAAGCCTCAATTACATCAGCAACATATCCAACATTAACAAAACAACCAGTTTGAGTTGTTCATCCGAACTGGTTTTGATTACTTTTTTTACGTCATATTGCTTTTGGAGCATTTTAAAACATTTTAGGATCATTTTATTGATAATTTTTGGCGATATTTTACGTCACCAAAATCCGCCTCGTAGTAATGACTGTAAACATTTAAGGTAACTAGTGGTGCTACAGAATGGCACAGACTTTCCTGTATTCGTTTTCCATTTCCTTGGATCTGGGCATGCTATTCAGAATTGCCACATACTCATGCCAGCTGCCATCTGTCACCGCCAAAGTACATTTTTTTTAAAAATTTCGTAATTTTTCGGTTTTCTTATAGTAGAACGGAAATATTATTTTTAGAATATTAAAGAACAGTAAAACCTTGTTCTAAATGGCAATTTTCCTTGAAAAATTTGGAGCTAATTTTTTTTAGAAAATGGCGTTTCATCGCTACTAAAACTGCGAAATTTGAAGCTCGTTTTCACAGAAAATTTTTGAGTTTTCGGAATTTTTGAGTTTTTTTATTTGACGTTATTTGAAGCACTTTAACTCGCAAGTAAAGTAGTGTTTGCAAATTGCTGGTAATGTGCGTTTTAAAGGTGTGAGAGATCTTTCAAAAAAATTACATTTATGTAATTTTTGCAAAAACAAAAAACAAAACAAAACAAAAAAACTCCAATTGAACTCTACGTCATATTAAAGAGTGTAATAAACACCATCTGTTCGAAAAATTTGAAGAAAAAATTTGGAGCCATTAATGAGAAAATGGCGTTTGAGCGTTTCTGAAAATGCGGAATGTTGAGCTAGTTTTCAAAGAAAACGATAGAATTCTCGGGAAATTTTACTTGACATTATTTAAAGCACATGTACACGTAAATAGAATAATGTGAACAAATTGCCGTTAGTGTAAATTCTACTGGCGTGAGACAAGTCAAAAAATTTCATTTTTGTAATTAAAAAAATAACAAAAGAATGGAGAAAAACGGCGTTTATGTCATCTCATAGAGTACATTTAGCACTATCCCTACCAAAAAATAACGAAAAAATTTGGAACCGTTTTTGAGAAAATCTTGTTTTTGTAATTTTTTAAAATTGCAAATATTTCGTACAATATTGCCAGAAAACTACTAAAATTTCAAAAAAAAAAAAAATGTATTTGACCGTAATGAAAGAACTCATTTCGGAAAACAAGTTTTATTAGAAGGAAAAATCTCTATCCAATTTTGTAGATTTAGGAAGACGCCGAACAAAACTCAAACTTTCACAATTTTCGAAAATTCAGACTTAACTGTGAAAATCGGTCCTGTGCCACCTTAATAGTCGTATTTTACTCTATTCTTACAAGACATTTAAAGTAACAATTTGGAGCCGTTTTTGAGAAAATTTTGAAAATGTCTGGTGGGCTTCATGCAAAGTACCCCCAAATTTTGGAGAATGTTTTTCAAAATAGCGGCGCTGGGCGTGGAACTAGATCGACCGGGGAATATTCATTTTGGAAGAAATCGTACTTATGGTTTAGGCGCTAGTGTTGTTCACAGACTGACTGACGGACGGACGGACGTTTTGAAATATAAAATACAAAATATAACACACTCGGTATCAGGGGACCCCAAAACGTGTATTTCCATTGAAATATCGAAATCTATTTTCCGCAGCATTACATAACTTTCCCTATACTACGTATTTTACTCCGTATGTACTTATTATACGGGAAAGTAAAAATAAATGAAAATTTTATGAAATATCAGACTACTGTATTGCGACTTATAAAATAACGATAACGATTTTCTTGAGTTTTCATTTCTTTTCAGATTGTTACTAAGTTTTTCCCCTTCAGACCCATGATCGGACCCTGTGACATACGGGACCCCGGGCGATCGCCCGGTCTGCCCATGCCTAGCTCCGGCACTGCGTAGACGAAGTGGAACGTGCATAATGTTTCACAAGAACGGGGTAAAAAATGTGTGTATGAGGAGGGGGGCTTTTTTAATTAACAAAAAGCTAGGTTTCATGGAAACCTACTTTGGTGCATCTTCCAAAGAGTCTTTATTCTTCAACCAATGCTCTGCTTCAGGAAAAATGCTGCTGAACATCACACAAATGGTTTTCGAAGTAGCTCGCTTATTGCTAAAGAACGAGAAATAAAATAATCTTGTATTACTACGATAGAGTATAGCACATGAGGAGCAACTAATCCAAATTCATGTCCGGAAATAATTGACTTTGTTATGAAATCATGTAGTTTTTAATACGCTCCACACTCCTGCTTTCAGATTTCTTCAAAACTTCATTTTAAGTCATTAAATTAAATGCGTGTGGATCCGGCAATGCTTGGCTATTGCAGTGTTTTACACTTCATACGCTACAGGTCACGTGGTTGTTCAACACGTTTTACGCTACGCTCTGCAAAAATTCTATTAGATGAGAGTCTAACGCGTATGGGTTTGTTCTGCGTCCTGGTTTGTCAAGTAACCTCCTGATAAAACTCTCTCAAGTTTTGGCATGCGTTCGCCGTGACACTGTCTTGAAGAAATCTGTTGTACTTGCCCCAGATAACTAGTAGAACTATTATAATAGTTCCAGCCGGTATTTCACAATCGCAGGGGCAGAATGTGCAGCTACAGATGTGCGTAATACTTGACGGTGCGGCGGGCTGCATGGAGTTGCTGTTCAGGGGCGCTTGAGTCATCCATAAACGCTTATGGGTCATTTCATGCAAAATTTCAGGTTTTCTGACAGTGAGTCTCAGATTTTTTTTGTATTTTATTACATTAATCTACTAATGATGAACAGTTAAAAGACAATTTATGGAATTAAGATCTTTAGCAGTTTAGCAACAATTACGGGTTAAACATGGACGATGACACAATATACTCAATAATGAAAATAATCATGACGTTCATAAAATGAATAAAACTTTAAAACCGTGCGCACTATTTTGAAGATAAATGATCATATTTGAAGCAGTTGATAATATATTAAGGATTGATGTATTTGTTTATAATAAAAATGCGAATAAATTAAACAAATACATTTTTTTTCAAAAGTAATATTTTCTTTTCTTTCATATTTTACACACTGCACGAAGAACCAATAAATAACCATTCTGCAAACTGTCGCGATGGAATCTTAAAAAATGCGTAAGTTATTAAATAAAAAGTATACGCGCATTTTGCTCTTAAGGTTGAAAGTCGCGTGTCCTTGCTCAACGAGGGGTGAGGCCAGGTCGTAGGCAGGCACCGCCAAGTTCATTCCCTAGGGATATCCATCGATGCCTTCGAAGGGATCCTGACACCAGTTTACAGTCTGTTTTCGCGTGTTACTGTTCAGTGATGCATCGTGAAAGAAAATGCCAAAGATTGTGAATACGTTTTACAGCCGGGTGCCGCAATCCATTCGGACTTGAGAAGCACAAAAGTCGGGTGGGTAAGAGAAATTTAACAGAGGCGATGCGGAAGAAAATATCGAATTTAGTGGTAGGAGAAGCAATATGCGATCTGTGTCACAAAATATCCAAAATGCCTAATGCAGATCTTTGTGACTCAACTGAAACAGACAGTAAAGTGAAAACGTCAAGTGAAGAGGAGTACGTAGCCCCAGGAGTTGCAGAGGAAGCCACTATCAGTAATGTATACATTTTGAATCCACTGGGTCAATCATCATTGTCATTGCGAAAACAAACCCGAGAGAAATCGCACGCAAGGAGAAAGGTGACTACCGTAAATAAAGCAGTTTCTGAATTATTTCATGTGAGTATAGAAAGCAATGAAGGAGAAGAAATGTCACAATTCAAAGAAAAATGTTTAAATGTGAAAACAGCTAATGAGAAATATGATTTTAACGTGATTACCAAAAAGTTGGAGTGAACAAAAATTAATGGTCGAATTTGGCGTATCTCTTCATGTAGCTCGTACGGCAAAATTAACACCTCGAGTAGTTTTGCGAAATCCACCATCGCGCCGCGGAGGAAAAAAGGAACGCAGAGTGCTGACGAAGAGGGGTGGGGCGCGGCGGCTCTAGCAGCTGAGATGAGTTCGTTTACGGAGCGCCGGTAAGATACTTTTATACACGACTTTGAAACCATTCAAGATTCCATGATGAAATGTACAGAGTAGCTTGAAAGTAGTTTCAGCAATTTTTCTTCCAAAATTCAAGAATTTAAAAATATTACATTTCAATTTATTGCATTTTTTTAAGAATTTGTTTACTTCCTACTTGTTAAAGACTCACGGTAAAAAATATCTTTAGTGTAAAATTTTTTACTGCTTTACCTTTACATTTCTTCTACAAATAGTATCACTTCTATATTTTTTGCTTGTTTGCATATCATCGGAAAAAATCATAACGGAATGTCTACAGACTGCTAACCTAATATTTCAAGTGCCCATTGCTGCTAAACAATGGCTGATGAGACAAAAATATTGTACCTGGTTCATGCAGGAATCATGATAAGTAAGGAGGCAAAATATTTTTAAATTCTGAGATGTAGTGTCAGATTTCTTATTTTTTTTTGCATGGAATGACCCTTATATCATGTTAAGGAAAGGATTTTCAGGTGCGGCATCTTTTCAAAAATAGAGCTTGTTTCATACAAATGGTTTAATTTATGTATTTGGGAAGATACAATGAAGTGAAATACAATTTGCTGCACCTTTTGTACCGTTTCGCGAGATTACTGTATTTTGCACCTTTTCCTTCTGCAGCACCTTCTTCTCCACCCTTTTCTGCGTTTTTAAACGATTGGGCACAAAAAGTTTATCTTCGTGCAGAGCTTTTTTAAAATCTCATTAATCAGACGTCAACAATATTAACTATTAAATGTCTGTTTCGCAAACCACCAGTAATTTGTATCCCAGCAACAATGGTCAATCTGCAGCTGTAAAGTCAAATTTAAATTTCAACAGTGTTGCTGCAACTGTTTAACCATTTCCCGCTGGATTTAAAGTGCTGCCCGAGGCAAATCGGAGCATTTATATGTGTGTGTGTGTGTGTGTGTGTGTGTGTGTGTGTGCAGAAATCCACTTGTCTGTGACGTGAGGAAAATGTTTACATTTGCCATCGTGTCATCATCAATACTAAAAGGTCACTGGCAACGCTTGTGAATTTGGAGGGGAAAGGAAAGGGTAGACAGGAGAAGTTGCTTGTGCCCGCAAGATCTCTGAGGTTCCACCGCGGGCAAGGGCTCGTACGGACGCATTTTTACGCGCCTGCGAAGCAAGTTCTACTACGCGATCCGCAGGAAAACTAAGTTCAGTTAGTACCGGCTATTATTCAGCAATTTTCTATCTATTACCGTGTTGAATAAAGTACTATGAAAAAAGGTTGCATGTGTCTTGAATATTTCTTTTGATGTGAGGGATCTTATGGACGCTAGAATTGTACGATCTGAGGATAATAAAAAAAATGCATATTATTATTACGTTTGTGTCTACATTTATCAGTGAAGCATGGATTCATGGTATGAAAACTAAACGCACCCTATATGCTGATGAAGTTGATCCCTCCTTTTCGCATAATAGATTGTTCTTGTTTGAAAGGGCAATGCGAGGAGAAAGAGGTTTATTCGCAAAAGTGAAAAATTACAGTTCACTCTCAGATTTTAAATTTAAATGGATGAGGATAGGGGTCACCTTTATCAGGAAATCTGAAGGTTCGCGTGCCAAGAGGATCTCTTCGGAGGGGATTTGGAGAGTTTTGTCAGCTCTCTTGATGAATCATGTAATGATGTGACGGTTGGCTGAGGGCGAGTTGGCAATTTGTGACAACAGATAAGTGGGTTTTAGTGATTATATTCTGTATCTTTTTAACATTTTTGCCCCATTGGAATGGGTACAGTCCAGAAAGAGAACATCGCCTTGGTTAACAGATGTTATAAGGGTATTAATTAATCTAAAAAATTAAGCTCTAGCCAGATTTCGTAATGTTCGTACCGATGCGAATTGGGAATATTATAAGAAGTTGCGCAACTTAAGTAATTAATCGAGTGAACAAGAAACACATAACTACTTCAACACACTACTGAGCAATAGTGGTTCAAATGATCTGCGGTCCAAACTGAGAGCGTGTGGTGTTGCCCCCCCCGACAATCTAACAATGATTCAAATCTTTTGACTGACCCAGATTTGATTAATAATTTCTTTACAAATTTTGTTCGTATTACTAGTACTTTAAGTGAAACTATGAATGCCACTGTTGGCCCAATTATAGAATTCAATTTTAAACCTTTAAACTCCCACGACCTCTTATATGTTCTCCGTAGTTTAAAATTGACTGGTGCAGCTAGCGATGGTATTTCGGGACAAACGGTCTTGTTTTGTCTTCCATACTGTCATGATATCCATGATTTTACATATTATCAACCATATACTTGCGAGTAGGGAGTTTCCTTCGGCTTGGAAATGTGGACTTGTGAGACCTATTCCTAAGTCAAGCAAGCCTGAGTCCTTGAAGGACTTTCGCCCAATCACAATGCTTCCATTTCTTTCTAAAATTGTAGAATTTATCTGTAACAAAAAACTTCTTAGTCATTTTAACTCCATGGGAGCTATACATTGTAACCAGTCCTGTTTTCGTAGCCTGGACTAGAATGCTTCTACTGCACTTACCTTTCTTAATGATCTTGTTCTAATTTTGATAAAGGTAAACGTTCTGCCATAGTTTCTCTAGACTATTCTAAGGCCTTTGATACAAAGAATCACGCTATTTTCATGCGTAAATTGAAAGCGAATGGTCGTTCCGACTCCACTGTAAAATTATTAGTTACTTGGTTGATAGAGTTCAGCGAGTTGACCTGTTGTGGGTACCCAAAGAATCTCTACACCAATTCATATCAAGTTAGGAGTTCCTCAAGGCTCAATCCTGGGTCCGACCTGATTCAATTTATATGTGGCGGATATGCATAATTTAGACGTGTCATCTACTATCGTAACGTATGTTGATGACACATAGTTATTCTTAGCATTCTCTCCAGTGAACTTAAATCTATTGCTGTATATCCTCGAGGTGGACGTCAGGAAAATCTCTCAATAGGCAAATTTAAACGATCTTGTTTGAATCCGTCTAAAACTGCTTTCATAGTTGTGGACCCTACTGAGCGTCTTTGTGACACCAGAGGTATATCACTTGATATTGATGGTACACGTGTACTAACTGTCGATGCCGCACGTAATTTGGGCTTAATTATTGACTCATCCTAGAAGTTTGATCGACATATATCTATAAAGTATGTTCTGTTGCTTATTCCCGTTTGAGAACTTTGTACTCAAACGGTATGTTGTAAAAGACGTATGTTCTCGTATATATTTGAATGATTTTGACGAGTGAGAATTGTCCCTTGTTATAGAAATAAATGTCTTCATAAGAAAATAGTTCTGTTAGACAAATCATAACTCCATCCAGTATATTGCAGTATTTACTATCGTAACTCTTCTGACAAACAGTTAATTTCTCCAATCTTCATGGTAAGTGTTGGAAGGCAATTTTTATAATGGATTTTGAAACCTGAAATCTTTTTGTTTTTAAAGACAACCCATATTTTAGTAAAGTTTTATGAATTAAAATATTGTTCCCTCGATGAAGGTTGTATTACCGAACCACACATCGCGACGATGTACGACCAGGGGGAGGGGCAGCTGGGACAACTTGCCCCAGGCCCCCACATAAGTGGGTAAATTTAAAGATTAGTTTTTTAATAAACTAATTCAACAAAACTGGTATAAACATTCACCAAGTCTATAAAAACGCTACAATTGAAATAAAACGCAGACCCTAGTAATCAGGTAGCCGCGCGGTCCCACCCCCCGCTTATCAATCTACAGCTTTCTACTTTCTCGTATACGTACGTATATGCGGAGTTAGATACGTAGTGTAGAGAAAGTTATGTAATGCTGCGCGAAAAAACGGCGAATTTTCGACAGAAAAAAAAATCATTGCCGGGACCTGAGGCGATGCCAAAACGTCCGTCCGTCCTTCCGTCCGCCCGCACCTTCTTTTTACACATGTAGCACCTTCCATTCAGTCAAGTTTGGGATGACAAACTGTTCCTTAGGATTTGTACTGGTCGTCTAGCACATTCATGCCTAATTAAAATAATATGAAATGCAACGTAAGAACTCTCACTTCATATAATCAGATGACATACTGAGGCATGCAGCTGCAGGAAATCTGGACTGAAGTCCTTTTCTCTTGGCAAAAATAGTTCTAAGCATTCATTTGACAATTCCCCTGAAACTGAGGAGGCTAGGAATACATTTCATGTATTGTTCAAAATTGCGCCCAGTAGGAAGCCATTGATAACTTTTCTTATTATATTGAGGACAGCAATTAATCGCATGTGGCTCTTGCATAAGAAACATGAACGTTTTCTATCACGGACGTCATCCCCTAATTTTGATAACTGAAGCATTAACCGGCT
Organism: Acheta domesticus; assembly: GCA_031308135.1. Classification (NCBI taxonomy): domain Eukaryota; kingdom Metazoa; phylum Arthropoda; class Insecta; order Orthoptera; family Gryllidae; genus Acheta; species Acheta domesticus. The sequence goes on from JAHLJT010000631.1 coordinate 73,206,525, forward strand.
AATTCTGGAATTAGAAAGTATCGCACCTTATCCACATCGCACTGCATGGGCAATGCTCATATTCGCCATATACTTATATTTTATCGAGTGAAAATTCGGCGTTGCCCGTTATCACAACCATCTTTTAAACAGATACGAACACACATATACATATCCATCAAGTTCTTTGGTGTATTAATATTTTTGGCAATGGGTACATTTATGAGGCAATGTTTACAACGGCGACGAGATAAATGATTGTATTACCTGTAATAACTATTATATTTATTATAGGTTGATTATAATCTCACAAACACGAGTATTTTTGCACACATTTTTGAGAATTGAAAAATAGCGTTTTTTCGAAAATCTGTAGTTCACTTGGTAATTGGTTTCCAAAAAAATGTTTTATACAAAAGTTCTAGGAAATTTTATTATATTTAAAATTAATTTGAAACATTTTTCTATACGACTTACGGTTAGAGCTACAGAGAAAAACTGAAACAAGTCAGAAAAAATAGTTTTTTCGGGCCTCCTGGAGTTAGCACAGGGTCCGGGAGGTCAAAAACTTGGGGGGTTTTAACTAGTAGCCTGGATACATACAACATTCTCAAAGAAAAAGTTTTTATGACATTTTTTCCAGGGAAAATGTACGTACCGACTGGTGTATTTGAAAATGTCCCAGGAGCTTCAAGGTACTACCACAAATTATTAAAAGTTTTTCAGAATCACCGAGCTTCGAGTGTGGCCAGTTTGACAGAGGTATATTGGGTTTGGTCAAAATACTACCTATAGTTTAGGCTTTAGGCGCTAGTGTTGTTCACAGACGACAGAAGACGAACAGAGGGACTTTCTGACGGACGGAAGTTTTGAAAACAAACAAACAAACAAACTCTTTTGGTAGAATAATACTGGATACCGAAAAAATATTCTAACGGTAGCCATACGGGCTGTGGCAAAGAGTATATCTCTGTAGGATATAGCGTCTGCTGTTATTGCCTCTGTTCAGTGTGTGTAGTTGAATTGATTGGTGATTCCGAGCGAGTCAACGGCTAAGGTCATTAGTCCCGTAAGTGTAGTGCATGCTTTTCATCGCAGGAGGTGGCGGTGATCCTCTCCCGCTGGATGGCCAGAACTGGCGCCGACCTATCCATCGGCTGGGGGGGGTTCCCTAACCAGATATCTCCCACCATCGCCCCAGTCGGGAAAAAGCTCTAAGCTCCCGACTTCTCCCGGCATGTGTATTACATGTAAGTGTAATTGTATTAGTAAGAGGTGAAGATAGTAAGGAAGATGAAGTAAAGATCGCGCGCGGTCTGTGGCCCGTTTGGTACTGCTCTCGTAGTAGTCTGGTGTTGATCGGAGAAACCACGAGAAAGCGGCCGATCAGAGCAACCGGCCGCTAGAATTCTCCTCCGAACGCGTGTAGTAAAGGGTAGGGATAGTTTTGACGAGTGATTTGCATTGCTCCAATATTACCACTTTAAACAAATATTGTAACAATTGATATAAATCATATCGAAAAGTAGATGAGGAAATGTGTCCCTGTAAAGTCATCAGACAGAACGGCTGTATATACCCAATTTCTAAGAGCACACTTTGTTTACTTTCAGTGCCCTTTTAATTAAACTTGCAATAGGCTAAATTTTCAATCAAAGAATTAGGTGTGTAAAGAAAATATCTTCGAAAGAAAGTTTTAAGTTTACTTTCCTTGTATTTTAGCTACATAAATCATGTGAGCATTCTAGCATTCTCCTTTTGGTCAAATGACAAGAATAACAGGGTGTGAAGTGCCCCAAGTCCCCCAGGGTATAAAGTGTCCAAGATAGCGAACGTTTGTGAAATAAAGTGAATCATTTCTATGTTATTTATTGACCACACCTCTCCCCTCTCCCTCCCTCTTCCCTTTTGCTTTGACATAAAAAAATTGCCCACATTACTGCTTGCAAGTGTTTTCTCGCAAGATCCTCCCCTGAAAGGTTCAAAATGTCTGAGTTTTGGTACTGTGAACCTCTTTGGAAATAAATGTGAAATACCAGTGTCTGATGCTTCTTTAACAGCATATTTAAACAAATGTAATTGAGACTGTGGTCAGTAAAACTAGACTTCAAGTAGGTCAAAGGAATGAAAGTGTTAATTTTTATGTGGTATAAAAGATGGAGGTATAAAATAAGATATAAAAAAGTTATAAAATAAATATAGTATTATTGAAACTTATTTTTAATTTAAATAACAGGAAATTTTACAATGAAACGATTTCCAATGCCTTTATTAGGGAATATGGTGAAAACAAGATTGTGAATAAAAATGAAATTCAGAGTATAGGATAACTTTTATTTTCAAACTATTTATTTGAAATTCAGTGAAAAAAGTATTTGTTATTATCAGGGAATGGATTTATATGGATTAAAAATATTTGAAATATGTAAATATATATGTAGTTATTTTTATCAACATATGGAGTTTAAAATGGACTTAAAATGATAAATTACTATGGTAAATAATATATCAATGTCAATTGGTAATCCTTCATGTTTAAATTCTGAAATGTAACTTCTAATTTTCCACTGGCTGATTGTGCTTCTTTTGGCATTTTACACTTGCTTAATGGGGTGATTAATAGAATTGAAACAACACAGTATTCTGAACGGATTGTAACTGACAATGAGGAGCTGAATAAGTTGAAATGTGATGTCCAAGTCTCTGTGACATCATGCGATTTTCAGGTGGCAACCTCAGAGGAAAGGAGTTAGGGTAGTGTGGATACTGAAACGAGATGAGTTTCCCACAGACCATGGAGGTCGCAAGGACATCTGTCAAACATATCCAATAGTTCATTGCCTCCTTTTGCCCCTTTTCACCTCATGGGACACTCAGACCCCTCAGAGAGGGCCTCAGGGTCAGAGAGTGGATCTTTTCTTGACAAAAATCTAAGCATTAAGTTTCTTAGCTTTCTTTCCCATTGTCAATTCCCCCTAATTTTGAGAAAAACTCTAATATTTAAGGGATTACTGAAAATTTGAAGCTATTTTTGTTTACATGCATATTTAATGTTGGATAAAATTTTACTCTGAAGTTTAATGTGCTATATGGATTGATTTTATAAGAAATATGGAAAACATACAGTCTGTTATTGAAATATTTACCAAAACCCAAGATATGGAAAAATATAGAAAATAAAAGTAGCATTTTGCAACCCTACACTTTGTGAAACATAAAGATAATGCAAATTAGTATCGATATTAGTTTATTTAATATGTATTTACAAAGAAATCTGTTCCCTGCTTCTTATACTTGAATTATCAACAATGTGGTTTTAGATAGAACTCATAATATCAATACATTACATTGAGCAGTATATTTTTAAGGGATAAAAATTACATGTCTGAAAAATAAAATAAAATAAAATAGAAGTTGAAGGGTTTGAGATCAAACAGTTCTCTTCCACAATTTGACAAAAGTAGAAATATTTCAGTTGTTTCAGCGGTGAGCCTTCAGGTTTGTCCTTGTAGATAGTAATAAATTTTGACAGTAAATGGCAAAGTAATACAATTGTTAGTTTTAGATTCCATATAGTCATCTACAGTTATCTCATTTAAAGGTACTTTCTGCATTACAACTCAGTTTCAGTCTAAAATGGCATACAACAATCTCCTTCCAATATCTTCAATTGTATTAACAGGAGAACTGAATTTATTTGGGTATAAGAAGAATAAAATACGTGCCTTGAGTGTTTTAGGTTTTAATTATCTCTGGCAAGGAGTACTCTTACAGCTGTTTCCTGCTACCTTAGGTCAAAACATTTCTTAAGAACTGTAGAGTAAGAAATAACTTGTATAGTCCACTTAAAAGTGGATGGGATAAAGAAAAGATGAAATAAATAAACCTGACATACATAATATAAATAGTGGTGACACAATTGCACAGATTTCTAGCGTTATTTCTATCTTTAATATTCTCATTATTACAAAATCTTCTGAGAAATGTTTTCATTTGTGTATAAAAATGTCTGTAATGTTTTTAAAAAAAATTGACAGATAATAGTGAAATTTAATGGCTGATAATAGTGAATTTATTTTTTGTTACCTTTTTCGAAAAGTGGCTCAATTTTAGCCATTTTGAAAATAACTGGACATGCGCTGGTGCATAAAGCCGTTAAATGTGAGTTAACGGTGGACGTTCAAATATCAAGTAAACAATCTGGAAATTTATCTAAACTGGCCAAATATTTGTCTATTTGTTTACTGATTATTTTGGAATTTCTGAGAAAGAATACATGTATGTGTAGTAAATTCGTATTAATAAATATTAGGCTTGTTCATTGGGCCTTGAGGGAGGCACCATTCCTCATAATTATCTATTATTATATATTATATCATAATTATCTATTAATTATTTTCTGCATTGATGTTCTAAAATTTGTAAATTTTCTGTGCAGGTTGGGTGGTCCTGACCCTTTAGATTACATTAGTATGTATACCAATCCTGGAATTCCAGAACAGAATATACCACCACATTGGCATTACATCAGGTATTTTTTCTATTATTATTGTTGACATTTTTTAAAGATTTATTTATTGTGATTTTAATACTGTTACTTGTGCTTTCAGTTTTGGTTTGTCCGATTTGCATGGTGATGGCCGTGTTCATGAAGTAACTGGTCCTGGGAATCCTAGTGGTTTTGGATTTGAATTATCATTCCGTCTAAAGAAAGAACCGGGAGAGACTGCACCACCCACTTGGCCTGCAGCAATGATGCAAGCTCTAGCAAAATACGTATTTGGATCAGGTGTGAATTTTACTGTTGCTCATAATAACTTCAATAACTACTCTGCCGTCTCTTGAATTGCTTTATTGTTTTGTTCAAAAGTTGTTTAAAAAACTTTACGTGAGCTGGTTTGTTTTTTCTAATTTTTGTTTAGGTACCATAATTTTTGGTTCAGTAGCTATCATTCATGTAGCATAACAATTTTGAAAATGATTTGTTTCTGCCTTGTGCTGTTGAAAATTTCAATCTTTAATCCTTAAATATGGGGTACCTAAACTATTTTAAATAACCCATTGACAATTAACTCTTTTATAAAATACAATTTTCTTCAAATTCCCTAGAGAAGAGAGCGTTATTCATAAATGCATACATGACTAGTTTGGCCATCTGTGGTTATGTGTGACATTTTTGCCTGGTTTTGACTGGTGGGCATGTGTTCAGTAGTGAGGGATTAATTGGAAAATTTTAGAAAAAATAACAGGTGAAAAGTTAATACTTGTAGAGAAAAAACGTAGAGAAAACCCTTAACTCCCATTTATGTTCAATGGGCAAGATGTTAGTGAAGAGACATAGCATTTTGAAAAGTGCAGTTGTTGAAAAATGTACTAAAGTTGTGAGAATAATACATTTCTGCCCAAGAAACATAGTTGTAACTGGGATACCATTCAGAAGAACTGGACTTAAAACTCCAGTTGAGGCAAGAATTTTTAGTCTTATTCTTGCCTTCAAAAAGATAATCAGTGCTAGGATATATATGAGAATTAGGTCATGCACAGAGCTCGGAGTGGTGAACATCATGCCCATCTAAAAGATGAAAAGTTTTTTCATTTGTTCAGTGTTGCCTCTGTAAGTCATTGTCTGAGATATGGGTGTTTTTAATTATGTTGAAATTGCCATTATTATCAATCTTAACGAAGCATTGGTTCCTTTGTTTAAATGATTTGACCTTCTGGAGATCACTTCAAAGAATCCTTTTCTGAATCTATTTCACACTTTTCAAATCAAAGTTATCAGATATACTTACTGGAAATACCCTTTATCATGTTTAATATTGTAGATGTTGAATATATGTTTACAGCAAATACCTTATGTGCTGGCGATCATGTTTCTTGGCATTGTGCTTTGGACAACAGTGAATCCCGCATTCAACACATGCTTATGGCAATAGATCCACAATTGGGAGCCTGTCATACTCCCTTTGGAGTGGTTCAATTTATACAAATTGTTGGAATTTGTACAGAAGAGTTACAAGCTGCTCAGCATTGGAATGGGACAGGCATTTTAGAAATTCTTAGAAGGTTGCCTGGGTAAATATTATTCTTGTTTCTTGTTTTGAGTTAATTGTTACACTATAATTGAAAAGTGTGGCTAAACATTGGAACAAGGGCCACCTTCAGCAAAACTATGATTTTTCAATTAGACGTCAAGATTTAGACTTTTCTGGTAGTGAGATGAGCAGAACAATAGGACGAGTGCTCTGTTGGATCTTGGTTCCAAAGTGGGTGCGACATGAGGTTGCATGTTTTTCATGTTCTCTCCTGCACAAACTGCTCTTTTGTACTAATGCAGTTGTTTGGCCACACTCTTCAGTTTTCTTAATTCTATAATATAGACGATATCTGTTATAGTGAACTTCTGGAACCAATCTTTTTGGTTCACACATTTGATGTGCCAAAATATGAGTTCTAAATGATTGATTTTGTTATGTCAGGGGTAAAACATCCAAACACCAGGAATTCAAATTTTCAGCATCTTCATTTAGCCTTAACATTATATTTTTATTACTATTTGCAGCCTACAGATTTTTATTAATAAATTTCATAGATACTTTTCCAAGGTCTGTACTTTCTCCTCATTTGTTTTCTGCCTTCTCAAAATATCTTGTTGCAGCCTTCTTATCCTCAAATTACTGTTGCAAAGTTGAAACACTTTCTTCATTTGTATCCTCTTTATCATCACCCTTGTTTTCTCCTGGTCTGGATGATCCTTTCACAATACCCTAACAAGATGGGATTTCACTCACTTTTAACCTCCTTTTTTCTCAGTAGTATGTTCCCTCAGTTCCATTCATTCTTAGTAAATGCTACAAAAATAACTTGCAAGATCCTCTACAAACCTGCAAATCTACCTGTAAACCTTTAATTATTGGATTTTGAGGCTCTGAGGTGAAGTATTTTTCTGGAAGTTATACAATTTTTGTTAACTATATTCAATACAGTGTTCACTATAACTGAATCTTCTAGGGCTTATTTATTACATATGTGGATTGGGACCAGTGTCTTTTGTTCTCCATAACTGAAAGTTCACTCTATCAGAGCTCAGTATATCCATAGTTGACGGTAATTAACAAGTTGGTATTGATTATCAAATTTTGAGGGTGTATAATCTTTCGCCTACATTTTGCAGAGCTGGTGGACAGTGGCTCATCACAGATATGCGTCGGGGTGAAAGTATGTTTGAGCTGGACCTTTCTGCTCAAGAGGAAGTTGATCAAGGAATAGAAACTGAAGGATCCAATCTTAGTGGTGTCAGTGCTCGCTGCAATTGGACTGATGTTGACCTCCAGGCAATTCTTCCTACTGGTGGAGGTGAGATGTTATTAAATTTAGAAATTCTTATTGCATTTTAAAAGTACATTGACTGATCTGAGCTTCTTTTGCATTTTGTTGATTACATACATCTTTTGTTTTTTATTGAAATACTTTACATACATGCTTTTGCCTAAAACAGATGATTATCCAGATGAAGAATCAAATGATTGTCCTGATGGCTTTGATCATTCTGTGTCTGTAGTTCTTCCATCAATAAGTGAAAGGGAAAGTAGACAAATTAAAGCAGCTCTTCGGAAAGGTTTACTAAATACCAAATTAGGACATCCACATATGGGTCGTGCTCTTGATGAGTGAGTATTCTTTTCAAAAAGTTATATATTTAAAATTATTTTTAACAAAATTGTGAACTTTCTATAAAATTCCCATTTAAATTAATTTAAAATATTCTTTTCTCGCCATTCGGCAGTGTAATAGAATTTTCATTGTGTCTACAAAACCTTTGTATTAAAATATTAATTATAGTTTAATTAGAAGTAATGAATGTGTATTTCATGTAAGCTCTTTGTTATTAGTTTCATTGCATTCCTCAGGAAAGTAATTTGAAGTAAGTGCTATGTAGTAAATTTCCCCCCCACCTAGTTTCAAACATAAGGATGTACTTAAATGTTTTTTTGTTTTATAGTAATGAAAATATTTGCAAGAAGGAACTGTATGAAACAAGCTCAACAGAGTTGGGTGTTCTTGAATCAACAGAATTGTTACGGACAAAACAATTAGCAGGGTTGCATTTGACTTTCAATCTTGAAGCAGGGAGTCTTCTGCCTTTAGCTATAAAGTGAGTAATCATATACGTTCTTTAAGTCTGTGGATCGAAATATCAGTCATTGATATCAACAACATGCCTTTGTTTGACTTGTATATTTGTAAATTCCTTATTGGAAGCTTCATGAGAGCACTTGTGCTATTTGTAGAATGTATGATTTCATTAATCTTTCTTTTTTCTTTTTCTTCTTTTCTTTCTCCTCTTCTTCTTCTACTTCTTCCTCCCTTTCTTGTTCTTATTTTTTCTTTTTTTCCTTTCTTTTTTCCCCTTAAAGAAAATCTTTATACGAAAAAATCAAAAACAAACGACATATTAAAACCAATTTATTCTGGGACTAGTAGTTACAACAAATATTATTGTAATAAATATTGAATACAATCATTGATAAATATTTGAATGATTCATGTTAAATTTTTGTATCACTCTTCCTTTTTGATTGACAAAACAATTCATTTCATAACAGCTATTTGATCAAATTTGTGTATTGTTAACATAATCCTTTAGATTTCTTTAGCCTGGGAAAAGAAATTCCTAACACAGCTTTAATTATAACATAATTGCATAAATGTGTTACCCATACATTATTATTGCACATTATTTTTTATTTTGTTTGTTATTGTAGAGGCAGAATTAAACATGGACGTCATTTTACTTTCAAGACAGTGTTAGGAGATTCTGCTATAACATTAGTGGCTCCTACTGTAACTGGAACATTTGTGGATGCTGAACATCCCTATGTTTCACGTGGACCATGGCTTCAAGTGTTGATTCCAGATGATTTGGCTGATGAAATGTCTGATAGTTTTGAAGTGTTCACCAACTTAGATGAAGTGAGTTTACAATAATATTTTTATTTGTGTTGTCATTATGCTCTGTGTGAATGAACTATATTCCATTTCATTTCAGATGGAGCTCCCCAAAACATTTTTTTGGCCTGTCCATAAATTATCCATAACAATAATTGAAGATAAAATATTCTGAAGGACATTGCTTAGTGATAAAGTACTTCAAGCCCCATGTACAATGCAAAAGATTGAAAATTTTCAGTCAATCTTCCTTATATTTGAAAGAAGTGTTTGGGAAGAATGTTAAAGATTCTTGCACAGTATTCTTGTATTGATTTCTTAATGACGGGTTGTTATCTTATAATTAGGAAGTGAAATAAGCCAACTCTACAGGTTGAAATGGTTGTGACTGGTTGATCTATCCATTGTGGAAAGTTGTGACCAACTTGTATGTATATTTATTTCGAGTAGTTTCATAACTGCTATTTAATGATAGATTGGTATTAATTTATTGAGAGAGTTTCTTTTCTTTTTAATCCCTACTCGTGTAATGTTTTTATTTTAAAATATTATGTAAGAAAATATTTTCTTGAAAATGCCAGAGAATCTCACCGCTGGATGTGTACTTCAGTATTACAATCTGCAGATATGTATGGTATGCACTGCATTTACATACTTCTGTGTGTCTCTATTTGTAATGAAATAATTTTATTTTGTAAAAATCCTTTGTTATCTTTTTCTTCTTCTTTCTGTCTTTTACTATCACGAATTATGAATTAACATTTAACTCCGTCTATAAAGACTGAAAAAGTAATTTGATATTTAAAACAACATTCTCATTTGATCAACCCATCATTTTAAAAACAAAACAGGAGTAATCTAATGTACCTGAAACAAGATTTTTATAGAGCTCATATTACAACATTGAAAAGTATATATATAATTTTTTTTTTTTTTGAAGATAAAACCTGAACAGTGAAAATTGAATGGTTTAAGTCTTCACACATGTATCTGATTTGTATTTCACTGTTGTAGTGTCAGCATTTTGGTGTAGAATAATGTAATATTTGTATTTCATTATTTAGCGCATATTAAGGGTATGTTTTTGTACCTTGCCAAAGTTTATATCTTAATGTAACATAGATGGACAATAGATGTACTAATTCTATAGATAAGGAAATAAATTAAAATTTTGTTGTATCCATTGCTTTTCTTTTTGGTGAAAAGGAGGTTAATTATTATTACTTTCCATTCCTGTCTCTATAGATGATTTATTTACACAGTATTATTTTCCCCCATTGTAATTCCCCAATAGTAATGTATATCAAGTTTTGTTGAAATGAAATAGTTCCAACATTGGAGTTAAGTTGGAACATAGAACACACATATAGGCTACACATTCATCCATTTTCCTGTATACTACATTAAGATTTTCAGCAATGGGTACATTTGTGAAGCAATGTTTACACTGCCATTGAGATAAATAGTAGTATTTCATGAATTAATAATTATATTTATTATAAGTTGATTATTGCATCATAAACATGTGAATTTTTGCACACGTTTTGGAGATATGAAAAAGTTGCACTTTCTTGGAAAGCTGTAGCTTGCTTGATAATTGGTTTTGAAAGAATTGTTTTGTAAGAATATTAAGAAATTTTATCCTCTTTAAAATTAATTTGAATTATCTTTCTAAAGGAGCTCAAGTTACAGTTATAAATAGAGCTCGGAAATTTGGCAAATGCCTTTTAATTATTGTTGCCGTTTTATGACTTTTAACAATAGGAATCACTTTATTGTTCTTCTGGAGTGGTTTCAGTAGATTTTCATTTTGCCCTTTTTTGGTCTATTTCAGCTTCTGATGTCTGTTTTTTGGGTGAGTCCCAAGGCAATTTGCTTTATTTGTGCCTTTTTTTTTATCATTATTTTCCCTTTTTTTTTTCTTCCCTCACATGGTTATATTTTGCCTTCCTGTGGATGCTGAGGCTCCAGTGTCAGGTTGTTTTAAAAATACAAAAGGGAAAGTAGGATGATACCAATGAAGATTTTTGATATTTTTCATTGATGCTGATAACTTGTTTGTTCATGAGAAATTCTATGTTTGTGTATGGCCTCAGATTCCTTCTGAGGATAGAGCTGCCTGTACATGATGCATCCTTCTCAGTTCCTTCTTGTTCTCTTTTTCTGGCAATTACACAAGTGTGAAGAATGAAATCTATAATCCCATTTTCACTGATACCGTTTCAAGATTCAAACTAGTGGTGCTACAGAATGGCACAGACTTTCCCATATTAGTTTTCTATTTCCTTGGGTCTTAGCTATTCGGAATTGCCATAAACTCTTTCTTGCCAGCTGTGATCTATTACCACCAAAAGTACATTTTTTTGTCATTTTCTTAATTTTTCGGTTTCCTATTGGTAGAACGGAAACATTAATTTTAGAATATTAAAGAACACAAAAACCTAGTCATAAATGGCAATTTTCTTTTAAAAATTGTGCCATTTAAGAGAAAATGGTGTTTTAGTGCTACTAAAAATGTGAAACTTGAAGCTCATTTTCACAGAAAATTTTTGAGTTTTCAAAATACTTTATTTGAAGTTATTTGAAGCACTTACACTCACGAATATAATAATGTTTACAAATTGCTGGTAATGTGCATATTAAAGATGTCAGAGATCATTAAAAAAAATTACAATTATGTAATTTTTGAAAAAACAAAAAAATAACTCAAAATAAACTTTACATTATACTAAAGAGTGTAATTAGCACTATCCGTTACAAAAGTTTGAAGAAAAAATTTGCCGCCATATATGAGAAAATGGCGTTTGAGCGTTTCTGAAAATGCTAAATTTTGAGCTACTTTTCACAGAAAAACGGTTGTGTTTTCGAGAAACTTTACTTGACATTATTTAAAGCACATGTACTCGTAAGTATAGTAATGTGGAAAAATCGCAGCTAATGTAAATATTATCGACGTGAGAAACATGTGAAAAAATTTACATCTTTGTAATTTTTGAAAAAAACCAACCGATAGAACAATATGGCTTTTATGTCATCTGATAGAGTACATTTACCACTATCCCTACCAAAAGTTTAAAGAAAAAATTTGGAGCCGTTTTTGAGAAAATCTTGTTTTAGTAATTTTTAAAATTGCACATATTGCACGCAATATTGCGCGAAGAAAACTAGAAAAAATTTTATTTGAAGGAAAAATAATTCAGAGTTATCTATGAAAATCGGGTCTATGCCATGTTAATACGTGTATTTTACTCTATTTATACAAGAAATTTAAAGAAAAAATTTTGAGCAGTTTTTGAGAAAATTTTGAAAATCCCCGGGGGGCTTCATATAAAGTACCCCCAAATTTTGAAGAATCTTTTTCAAAATCTCAAAGCTTCGACTAGAATCAGATCGACCGGGGAATATCCATTTTGAAAGAAATCGTACGTATGGTTTAGGCGCTAGCAATGTTCACAGACAGACGGATAGACGGACAGATGGACGTTTTCCTTTCAATTGGGTTTCCGGTACCAAGGACCTAGAAAACAGGGTTTCTGGCTACACCACGTGTTAGGTTTTCTTTTTCTTAATTTAGCAACTGGTTTTATCCACTTATTCGTTTTCACGGCCCGGCAATTAATTTTTTTCCGCTGAAAATTGGCCATTTTTTCGCGCAGCATTACATAACTTTCCCTATACTACGTATATCACTCCGTGTATACGTACGTATACGGGAAAGTAAAAAGGGAGTCCACGATACCATTTTGAAGAGTGCATTACAAGTAAAATTCATAGTTGCCATACTGGATGGCCATGTACAATCAAGATTACAAAGAAAAGGTAGTTTCCTTCCAAGTGAGTGATAATGTAAAATTTAATTAGAATAAAAATGTGAATCATTTTAATTGATTTTACAATAATTAATTTTAATTAAAGATTTCTCTTTGTTTCCTGTGTTACCCCCTACTTTAGCCGGAATAAATGCTATTTTTGCATTCCTATTTTAGAAAAATTAATGGTAGTTTGCCTGCCTACTTTAGGTAAAATAAGTGCCTGAATGTTCGGGCTCTAGTTATAAAGAAAAATCCGAAAAAATGTTTAAAAAATATACGTTTTTTTGAGACCTCCCGGAGTGAACACAGGCTCTGCGTAAAGTTGAAAACTTGAACTAACTAATTCCTGGGTACATACAGTATGCCGCATGAAAAGTTTTTATGATCTTTTTCCAGGTAAAAAAGTACTTTCTGACTGGACTAACTTTCCAGCTTCTACCTATTGGCATCAAAATACGTTTTTCCACGTCTCCTTCAACCGTTAGACCGGATGGTCAGTTGCGACTATGATTGATCCATCATCTTCTGGGTCTACTGATATTCCTTTTTCCTCTGGGCCATATCGACCGGGGAATATCCATTTTGGAAGAAATCGTACTTGCGCTAGCGGTGATCACAGATGGACAGACGGATGTTTTGAAAGAAAAAAAAACAACACTTTTTCGTTATCAGGGTGTACCAAAACGTGTATTTCCGTTGAAATCTCGAGATCGATTTTCCGCAGCATTACGTAACTTTCCCTGTACTACGTAATTACTCCGTATATACGTATGTATACGGGAAAGTAACAAACAGTTCAAACAATAACGGCGTACCTTTAAATGTAATGTAATTCAGAAAACATTAAAGAAGGAAGTGCAGTGTTTGGACTTTTGCCCCAGGTGCGAGGCAAATGTCCCAAACAAATGGGGCAAAAGTCCAACATACATCTAAACTTCCTTAGAAATAAATTTACAATGTTAACAACGCTCATGCGCATTAAATTAATGTAACATCAGCTTTATTAGTAAATTATTAAATGTGATATATAGATTCTAAAAGGTCATAAGAAAGTCTTCAATTGCAAATTATATTCTGATAAAAAAATTGAATCTCATAATAAATCCAAAGTATATACTTTATAAATTAATTCTCATGCAAATTACACAGAAATTGCCCTCCCTCATAAGAAGTGCATTTTTCATGCCAACACACTTTTCACGAATCACATTGGATCCAGTCTTCACCTAGAGGGTCCTCGAATTCCATGTCGCAATTAGGACATAACCCTATCAAAGTATTTTCAGTGGCAACTGGTTTATTATTCTTTCCATTTCCTCTCTCATTTGTGGAGTTGCACATAAACGATATTTGCGATATCTTATTGGCATTTCCAGTCTGCTCATTCTCCAGTGCTGTCTTGTGAGGTGACGAAGTCAGTATGGGGACGTCTTTCCTCGCCGCATTCGTTTCCTATTCAATCCTGTCTTTCGGATGGGCATAAAGTCCTATGACGAGTAATGTTGTTTATCGCGATTCTCTGAAGTTTCACAGAATGGAGAATTGCGTTTCTTTGGGGGTGTTGTGATCTTTCTCAATACAGATGACGAAACACAGACTTCAAAAGCTTTCGTAGCCTTTTCAGTCGTACAAGTCTTCATGAAAGATTTACCAAACAGTTCCGCTATCTGGAATTGAGTGATGACCCATTCTGGATAAATTTCAACATGCTGTAATTGGTGGGGCAGAAGTCCGCACCAGGACTCGTGCCCCGACTTGAATGCGAACCTTTGTCCCAACCGTCAAAATGAAATCTTTTAATTTGTGCTGCTTTCTGTCAGACATCTACGAAACTATTTACTAGTGCGTTGTGTATGTCACATTTCACATATTCGTACTCTTAATTGTAGATTTCACTTACTGTGCTATTAACGGCATAAACATATTTTCAATATCTTACAAAATTACATAAAATAAGTTGAAATTATATCTAACCTCATTATCGCTGCAGAATTTACACTGGAGCTACCAAACTCCTCACTGAACATCAACTATGACATCTTCCAATTTATATTGCAGAAGTGCCAACTTCAATCCCCGAAAACTAATTAGGCAAATCGAACTCTTACTCCTTGTGGACTTTTGCCCCATGCTACTCTAGGCTTTTCGAAATTAGACACTTATAGACCTGACCTATGCCAGGCCCTAGCTTTTGTCTGACCTGTATCTTTCCTCGCCTGGACTTCGCAGACGACGCGCTGCGGCGATAAGTCTCAACCTCTCAACAGCTCAACTGCACCAGGAATGTGTGCAATTGCGAAAGAAGTGCGTGCTGATTGGAGACGAGCGTGAAGCATCCTTATTATGTTGAATTGCAAGACTCCTTGTGTTCGGTGTTTTGGGTGAGAAATTTCGGTCCGTTGTCGATTGCGTATTCGATCACACAAAATTTGCATTTCAGGAAATTTGGGAAAGCATTTGCGTTTCCGTAAAACGAATTTAAAAAATTAGTCACGTGTATAAAGTAATAATACGTGTATACAGTAATTAGTCACGTGTATAATTGCCCTCCCCTACACAAAAAAGCACACACACACACACGCGCGCAAGCGCATGCGCGTGTACATCATTCAGTGATAAATACACCTCTACAAAGTTTAGCAGGATTACTGCTAATAAATAAGGGACTTCAATGCTGAGTCAAGAAAGAAGAGGCCCCAGGCGAATGTGATTATAATAATAACAGACACTGAGCTTTTTCTGCTACTTAACATGAAATGTGAGACAAAAAATATTAAAGAAATCTGGAAAGACAACTCCATCGACAATGTTTAAAAGGAATGGACAAGGTGCAGATCAATAAAGATCAATCATTTATGTAGCTTAATAGGGGAAGGATGAAGCCAGAATCGGAAGCAGCTCTAATAGCTGCCCAAGTTCAGGTGTTGAGAATACGACATTATGATAAAGAGGTTTTCAGAAGTTCCCAAGATGATAAATGCTGCATTTGCCAGGAACAAATAGAAACAGTTGATCATATTGTCCCAGCTTATCCAAGACCAACACTTAAAAAGTCACGATAGGGTGTGTAGTTACCACCACTAGCAGATATACAACGCTCTCGTAGTTCCAAAGACATGCTCCAAGTGGTACGAGCACTCACCAAAACCGGTGACGTCTGTTGGACTGTTTACAATTTTGTACGACTAACAAATTCAAACTGAACGCACGATAGCGGTAAACAAACAAGCTATTGTGGAATCTACTGAAATAGCATAATATTTTGCTTTTGAATTTCCGAAATGATAACTGAAAGAACTTTAGCCCCCATTATTTCTACGAATTCTTCACAAATAGAGGCTGACAATTATGATGGCATCCCTTTCCCTGCATTACCGTATTTCTTATGTGTTCGTGTAAGAATGGGTCAAACTAACTTTTAAGTTCCAAAATACCCAAATAATTTCCATTTTTTAAAATCAATTCTTTGGTCAGAACCTCTTAAAGGGAGTCCTCTCAATGCTAAGAATTTAATTACTGCAGTAGCTCTTTTCAGTATTGTCGCTCATTTGTAACTCTTGTTTACAAATTACTCTTGTTTACAATTAGAGTTACTCTTGTAACAATTGTAACTCTATTCTGTGATCAACTGTGTATCTACTCGCCTGTGTTGTTGATCGACTACAATATGCTACCATGCAATTTCTATGTTCTTGACTATTTTCACTATCCAATCATTAAATTCATCTCCACTAAATGGAACGATTCGATTGAGAAAATAATTTGCACGCAAAACAACAAACTTTTCTCTTCGCAGGTGAATATAAGCGGTCCTGCTAATTCCCTCGCGCCTAAGAGGGGAAGAGGAGTAGTAAATATTTAATTTTTATCTCAACGATTAAGTTAAAAACAAAAGCCTGAAAAATGGCACACTTAACGACAGATTTTATTGAAAAATAATTTGGGTATTCTAAGGCTCCCAGATTATCCTTTAGCTTTTCCACTGATAAATGATAGAAATTGATACGTTAACAGGGAAGAGTGTTAAATTATAAAACTTAGGCTAATAGATTCTCACTGACACTTCGGCAGAGGAGTGCGGGGGCGGTTGAAGCTATCGGCTCCGAAGCGCCTGACGCGAAGGGCAACGTGAATTATCTTTCGCTTTCCGGCCTTCGTATTGAACAGTGTGTGTAAATACGCAAGACGGCGAATAGTACTCGAAAGCAATTGAATAGGTTTAATAATTGTATAGTCGATGAATGGCGATATTGAACTTCTTGAAAATTGCTGTTATCGTAAAAGTCAGATAACAAAGCAGTGTGAAGTTGCATATTTGCCGACTGTCACTCAACTAAAAAGTTTTTAGAAAAAACTCTTATGTGCAAACACCAGATTGGTACATCAAGAAATTTCGAATTTTTTTAGGGAAAATATTTTTTAATTGAATTTGTAATGTAATTTGAATTAAAAAAGATTATGATGCGTTTTTGTTTAAATGTGCTAACAATAAATCTATTAGAAATATAAAAGAAAATATGCCTTTTTCGTGGATGTATGGGGTATGAACCAACTGAAAATTTATTTTGGATCAAATAATTGTACTAAAATATTTACTTTATGTGGCTTTTTTTAACAGTATTATACTGTTAAAACCTTTTTTTATTATGAACAATGCTTAAATAGCTAATGAAATTTGTATGCTTTTTGTGTACATGTTAATTAATATTAAACAGTTTCTGTAATTAAGAAAATCACTATGAAAACATTGGCGTAGCGTGACTCGCACGTTTGGGGATGCTCAACAATAGCACACAAAATGCCACTATCAACTACTTCATCTAACAGGCGAACGCAACACAAGGCAGATACACTGGAACGCACTTCCACAATCTCGATTGCTTACAACGGTGTAGGTTCTTCCTACAAAATCCTCACAGCAGTCTGGACTGCCGACGTCTTGAAAGCAAATTATACAAGGGCTCAGATTTAATTCTTACATGCGAATGGCAACGAGACCACTTGTGAATTTAATTATTGCAGACTAAAGTAATATGTAATCTATTTAAGGAATGATTCAATTTATTGGACATTAATTAAGAAATAGTAAACAGGCACTATTTCTACAGGTTGTACCCATGACCAAGTGGGGACTCCCGAGTGAGAGAGAGAGAGAATTTACTGACCGCCTGAAGTGCGCTGCGCTCTCGTGCACAAACGAGCAACTTGCTCATTTGCAGTGGATGCATTTCCGCAGTGGATGCTAGTGGAAAGCAGTCGGATTTCTCTGGGTCAAGGGTGAAGAGGGGAGAGGGGAAACTCGCCATCTGCGCATGCGTCATTGCTGGTCGCAAACTCGCGGCAGACGCATTTTACGGCTAGAAGTTTCCAAGCAACCACAGGCCAGCATCAATAACCCGCCGAATTCAATCACAGGAAATCAATTTAAAATTAATACACAACGTGTTTCGCTCAACGGATCACTTGTAAGACTATCAATACAGTATTTACGGTTCTTTATGAATATTATACACGGTGATGCTCAGCATCTCAGCGTCCCCTGACGCTACGCCACTGTATGGAAGACCAAAGCGTTTGTTGCACCCAATTCGCATTTTTCCCTCACTGGCAATTTGTCATCGAGTCCGCGATACACGATGCGTTCCTCAAACCGTTCTGAAAGTACGCTTGTCCTTTTGCCAAAGGCGCTGCCTGCCCAGTACTCACTGTACACCTCCCCTTTCCACCACAAGTGACACTTCCTGCGACAACTCCCGTCGCAGTTGGGAGCGGAGATCCGAGCACTCGTGTTTGTCTGAAGCTAATTGGGCTGACATTTCTTATTTCAGAGCGAACCGCAGGTTAACGCATTGACCAATAAGATAAAGATAAACTTGACTCCAGTATTTGAACTTGTTACAATAAAGCAGTGAGCTTGATATGTTACCAATAAATAAATACAATATATAATTCGTGAACGGCGTGTTTGTTTTTATTATTTTGAGGCTCCCTAAGAGACCGAGGCCCCCGGCGGCCGCCGGGTTAGCCCATGCGTCAAAGCGGCACTGTACGTATATGTATATGTATAAGGGAAAGTAAGCATAAAAGCAACAAACAAACAAGCGTTGGGCTCTGTGAAATTGGTTGACAGTTTACGCTTGGGTGAGCACTGACGCGACGTAATCAAAAGCACTCGTGTCCCAGAGGGCAAGGCGATGATCCCGACTTCCGACATGGATACCTTGTTGTTCCAGATGTTCTTCTGGGAAGTGTGCAGTGTAGGCCGTTTTATTAGGATCTACATCTCTGGCGTGAGGCGCATCATAATTCTGCCCGCAGTTGTCTGGGTTGTGCACGACGCGAAGTACCTCACAGTGCCTCGTAAGTGTACTAACTGAGCTCAATCGTGTGAAGATACCGACTCACTCACTAATGGCTCAGTAATAAGCTGCGGGTTTTTGCGTATTTGCTGATTTTTTGTCCTTCAATTAAAAATGCAGTGTTTTAGGTTACTTATTCATTTTGAGTCATTAGTTGGATTATATTTTTATATACCTAATACTTCAAAATGAATAAGTAACCTGAAATACTCCGGTTTTAATTGAAGGATAAAAGTAGGGCGAATAATAAAAAATCCACAGCTTACTCATTAATATTCTCTCATGTTATATTGTTTTTTGATTTTGGTTAATTTTAGGTGCAAGTGCAGTGAAATATAGTAGTGTTTTTTTCCTCCAATTTTAGAACAATACCAGTAGAACACCGTGCTGTGCGTTTTTTGTGGGCTGAAGGACCGTCCACAGAAGCGCTTTGCGAAATGCGCCCCGTATATGGTGACAAGTGAATATCGTAGGTAATAGCACGAATGCTTTGGAAATTGTCTATAAATCGCTGACTCGTGAAGGGAGATTAGTAGTTGGAATATGCGGGTCTGGGACCAGGAAGTGCTCATAACGTCTCCAAGCACTTCCTGGTCCCAGCCCCTTGTTTGTCAACAACCGGCGCCACCACTTATAACGGGTCAACGCCCACGCACGTCAACAACGGGGTCACCGGATGTCAACATCCGGGTCATTGCCCATGTGGACATCCCCGGTCATTGCCCCCGCGCTCTGGTGGCGAAGTGCGCAAGCGTGCGCGCCCTGGCGGCGAACGGCGGCAGCGCGCGCGCGTGTCGCGCTCTGGTGGCGAAGTGCGCAAGCGTGCGCGCCCTGGCGGCGAACGGCGGCAGCGCGCGCGCCCTGGCGGCGAAGCGCGGCAGCGGGCCGTCATCGGCGTCCTCAAAAACGCGCGGCCCGCGTGCGGCTCGAACCGTGCCGAGTCCCGCTTCCTGTGCGCGCGGCAGCGGAAGCGGGCGGGGCGAAGCGCGCTGGCGCTGAGCTACGGCGACATCGTCTCTGGAGGTGTCTCGTAGGCCGATGTCTTACTGCGTCGGCTGCCTTGCCGGGCGTGGAGGGGAGGAGACCTCTCTCGCGGCGCCAGCTCCCCCTCCCCCTCTAGCGCTAGCGCCCGCTCCCCCTCCCCCTCCCCCCTCTAGCGTGTGCGCTCGCTCCCCCTCCCCCTCCTGCAATGGGGTCGTGCTAGTAAAAAGGAAACCCTACGAGGCGGTGACAGGGGGAAAAAATATGAAAACAGCGATAAGAATTAAAATTTTTTTTATTGAAACCAACGATGTTTATTAGAATCGTTTTTGTCATTCAAAGGATAGACACAAACACGAATACATATCTTCAGACTGAATATAATCGTATAGACGGTTAGCACAGCCGTGTAAAGAGACGTGTTACAAGCGCTGATAGGACACGATTACATGAAAGTCTGAAGATAAAATATTCTTAACACGTGTGGAAGTTTTTCCGGTGCGGCAACTCGTGAAGCAACACAAGGGCGTCCTCGATGTACGCCGTAGACGGCAGTTGGATTTGATGTGACATTGTAGTTTTTTAAAAAGGACCCACATCATCCATTGGAAGAGAAGATTACCGAGAGAACAGAAAAGACGACAGGGACTTGTCCAGAGGCCATCTCGCGTTCGTTTCAATTTTCCGCGTGTCTTACGTTTTGCAAATTGCATTTTTTATTGTCGTTTTTAATTTGCGACATGGGCTCCCCCCATTGTAGAGTTCAGTGCGACCTACTGACGTTTGACGTGATCTTCCTCTTGAATGGGAGGACGAGTGGAATGTTCATGACAAGATGTACGAAGAACATTAGAGCAACTTCTGCTACGGCCAGTTCTCGTGATACATGTGCCATGTGGCAGCATGACGCGGACGCAACAATGCACTTGAAGAGAACTATGATCTTTGTTACCAATCTTACCCTCACGGCCGTTGTTCTGACAGATGTCTTCAGTGACAGCATGACGCGGATGTAACAAAGCGTTTGTAAAGTTATAAAGATCGTTTTTCAGTGCCATCTCCGATCAACACCAGGCGAATGCCGGAGCGATTCCCTCACAAACGAGCTAACGGCAATTCACAAAAAGGAGCAGAATAAAACTTTCTGAAGAACCATCCAAATACGTCTAGGATCCATTTCTTTCCTAGACGTATTTGGCTGGTTCTTCAGAAGTTTTAATCAAAATACGTCTAGGAAAGAATGGATCCTAGACGTATTTGGATTGTTCTTAAGAAAGTTTTATTCTGCTCGAATCGTCGCTAGCTCGTTTGTGAAGGTATCGCTCAGCATTCGCTTGGTGGTGACCGGAGAAAGCACGGAAAACGACCTTTATAACTTTACAAGCGCTGTGTCACATCCGCATAATACTCCCACTTAAGACTTCTGTCAGTACAACAGTCGTAAGGGAAGAATGGTAACAAAGATCATAGTTCTCATGAAGTGCTGTGTCACACCCGCGTCATGCTGCCACATGGCGTGACTGTCGTCCGTCATTGTCAGCAATGGAATTTCTGACATTTCCCGGCGACACATGTATCACGAGAACTGGTGGTGGTGGCAGAAGTTGCTCTAATGTTCTTCGTATATCTTGTCATGAACATCCGACGCATCGCTCCCATTTCAAGAGGAAAATCACGTCAAACGTGTCGATGACACTGAACACTGCAATCGAGCGAGCGCATGTCGCAAATTAAAACCGACAAACAAAATGCAGTATTTTCAAAACGTAAGACACGCAGACTATTGAAACAAACGAGACGGCCCCGCTGGACAAGTCTTTGTCGTCGTTTCCATGCGCACGTCAATCTTCCCTTTTATTGTTGATGTGGGACCTTTTTAAAAAAACCCTACAATGCCACATCAAAAACCCACAGCCGTCTACGACGTACAGCGTGGACGCCGTTGTGTGCTGCTTCTTGAGTTCCCGAACAGAAAACTTTCACACCTGTGAAGGAACATTTACCCTCAAAAGCGAATATAAGCATATCCTATCAGCACTTGTAACGCGTCTCTCTTTTCACGTTTTTGTGCAAAGCGTCTATATGGTTATATTCGCTTTTGAGAGTATTAAACAATCCACGTTTTTAGAAAGCACACACACAACACGAATGAGCAGATCACTGTCACTGTCACAAGTCACTGCCACTATACGTCGGAGGACGATTTTCGGTCGGCGGACGCAGAGACTGGATGACTCGCCGAACGCGCGTGACGCGCTGGCGCAGAGCTTCGCCGAACGGGTCTCGAAGGAGGTGTCCGAGCGCTTCGAGGACGGCTAGCACTTGTGCGTGCATTGTGATAATAAACGTTTCCAGTGGAGGATCATTCAGTTGTCCTTCATAAGAGGGGGATGGTGACGTCACGTCGTCAGTGTCCCAGGGAGAGAGCCCCTCCATGATGGCTTTTCCGCGCACGAATAAATTGTCAGCCCGGCACATGCAAGCACGGCGCGTTTCTTTGCGCGCCGAGAAGCAACATGAACCACACCACTCTTTCATGACATTTCACAGCAAGATCGTGAAGAGCTTTTTCGTTGTCTTCTATCAGCGCGTGCTTCAGCGCATCATAGACGTCTTTCAGCAACACTCGGGCACCGTACCTTAACTCCAGATGGACATCAACGCCGTAGGGTCGCTGACTGCGGGTCACGCCGACAATGACAAAGAGTCTTTCTGCGGCATCGCGGAGACTGTACCAGTTCTGCGCCAACTGCGTCTTCCATCCACCGTCCGCGACTGCGACGTCATCCGGAGAACGTTCCATGACGGCGGCCGACGGACGAATGCGGTGTTCAGACCTCATCCGACCGTCTTCAACGTGATTGCAAACGCTCCCCCCTACTACTATTTGAAAGTGACTCATCGTAAAACTTCCTACGACTATGACTTATCTAAAGTGTCTAACCATAAAATAAATAAAGTTCTAAGTCTAACCATAAAATAAGTAAAAAAATAAAAATGAATTCTAATCTACATGAACCTCCCGCCTGCAGGGACGAGACGAGCGTGCACGCTGAAGAAGAAGAAGAAGAAGAAGAAATGGACGGACGCGTACACATGATGCGGAAATGACCCCATGGCAGACTCGTAAATTTATCGATCCAATAGCGTTTGTCGTCGGACACGGACAACGAACGCTTGTTTTGGACAAACGAATAGTTCACGTGGGATTTGGACCGAATAGTACATTGTTTGTCGATTCTACGTTCGTTCCGAAATAAACAGTCCAAATAATTTTGAAATTTATAACGTTTGACGACCGAACGTTGTACTCCCTTCGCCCGAGAAGAACACGCCCGAGATCGGGTTTCGATGGAGTACATTTTTGGACGTAAACCTACGTAGCCGAGCAGGGGATCGCTTCCGCATTCGTCTTTAAACAACCCTAATACCTTTTTGTTTCGAGGTGTCACGCCAAATGGGTTATCGGGACCGAAACAGGACGTATCGAACCAGGATGGATGCCGATTCATCTCAGCGTACACGCTCGTGGAAGTAGAGAGAATGAATGAATCGGTATCCATATAGAGCAGATGAAGATCGCGAAGATTTTTTTGACAATACCTATACCAAAAATCGTACATTCTATGTTTTGAAATTTCCAAAATACAAAACCCAAATAAATAGGCTTCGCGAGCTTCACCTTCGTTTTGCACAACTCGATCGTCATGAGATCGCCGTTCACGTGGTGACTGCGCACGAAAGCGGGATCGGCGATGAGACGTCTGGCCCCGCACCTCCCCTCCCACTTGTTCACGAGATAAATGCGCCGGTGGTTGCGCACGTCCTCCATCGACTTGCCGTAAATCGAATTATTCATGAGTTTATAGAATTTATCTTCAAAGTCGGAGGACGCGCGCTGTCGACGGGAGTTTGTTCAGGTCCATGTACGAGGCAAGCCAAGCACGTTGCGAAAACGAAACAACGCGATGAATTTTCGTGAGTCGGACTCCCAACTCGAGGGCCTGAATTAAAATTTTGAATGTGAACAACGTAACGACGCTTGGGCAGAAGCGTCGCCAGCAACTTGACTTGCCTGCTCTTCGAGTCGGGGGGGACGCGGATGTCCGGACAGGGCGGCAAATCGCTCAACCGATCGTGGATCTCGTCTGGGTAGTCGAGATCGACCTCCAGAACGTACCCCGACCGGCTTCCGCAGCCGCCTTTATGAGGTTCAACCGCTCGTACAACCGCTCGATGGTCGCTTTCCGCCATCCACCGAAAGTCGCCCACCGGAAGCGGATGTGACATCGAAAAACCGTACAAGTTATTCGCGTCGACGTAGGCGAGATAAGATTCCTTATCACCTGGCCGGAAGCGTTCACCCGCAAAGGGGTGATTGGCCTCGGCGTGACGACCGATCACTTG
Organism: Acheta domesticus; assembly: GCA_031308135.1. Lineage (NCBI taxonomy): Eukaryota > Metazoa > Arthropoda > Insecta > Orthoptera > Gryllidae > Acheta > Acheta domesticus. The sequence continues at coordinate 73,231,012 of JAHLJT010000631.1, forward strand.
CACGAGTCCCCCCCGGATGCCTCCGCTCGAAAAAGAGAACCATGTCAATGTCCGTGAGTAGCTCTAGTCGAACGCCGGTGGTTTTCAGCATGGCGTCCCACGAAAGACCGGGAGCGGTGTAGTAAAACAGAGGATCGAGCCCGTACACCTCCAAACACAAATTTCGAAACTTTTCCAAAATGTCTGTTTCTAGCAAGACGTCGATTTTCAAATACAAATCGGCGTACTCGCCCAAATTTTGAACGGAGAACGCGTCCCACACGACCTGCGCGTGCGCGTACTCCGAGTCCGAAACGGGTGTGTCTGTGAGACGACTGAAAAACGCTTCGGGGCTGCCGGTAACCTCGTTTCGCCCAATTTGGACACGTCGTTGACATAATCGTAGGGAAACACCCCTTCCTTCTGGCCAAAGCGAAAAAGGACGGTCGTCGGGAAAAGCCGCCACGGGTGAATTTTCAAATCGGTCGAATCGAGCGATCGACTTAAAGAGTCGAGCGATTCACCTAAAAATTTCAAAGAGTCCAAAAAATCGCAGCTCCACTTTCCCGATTCTTTGGGAAACGCCACGAATCTCTCGTGATTGGCGGAACCACTCGCAACCCGTCGTTGTTTCACACAACTTCTTGTCGCCCAGGCCTGAAGGAGAAATGCCAATCGTAACCGCTCCCGTTGTGCATGACGACGGGGATGTGCTTCGGCGCGGGATAAGTTGACGTTACACGATTGATGAGCCGCGCCGCCGAAAGGACACCCCCGAAAAATGATCGTGGTCCCTGACACGGGTGGAATTTGAAGAAAAGGTCCTTTACCATATGTGACAAAGATCGGAATTTGAAAAGACACATCGTCCTCCTCCTCCATCACGAGGGGAGAAGGATAAATCAAAAGTTGTTCGTAATCTTTCGCGAGACCTAAGAACGCTAGTAATTGTATCGCGACGTCGGGACCGTGAAAGGTGACCAGCCGATTCCGCGACTCATCAAACGAGCACACACTTGAAGCGCCGCCGAAAAGGGTTCGTGAAGTTGGTACGGTTCGAGGTAGGATCCGCTCGACGACGACTCACACGAAGACACGGGGAGCGTGAGCGCTTCGAAATCAACGTAAACCCGCAATCGGGCATCGTTGTTGTCTATCGAAATTTCGAAATTAGCATGAAGCGCTCCTCCTGGTTCGTCTTCGATGGAAGGATCAAACGTGCGGGGGACCCCACGGATCTACAATCGATTTCGTGCAGCCTCCAGATACGCGTGCGTGCAAAACACGTTCAAACATCTCTCGCAAACAAAGTCCTACCCTTGTGAGCCGAATGCTGCGACTGAATCAGTCTACCTAAATCCTTAATCCAAACGTAATGGGACCCATGAATCAACAAGAAATTGAAATGGTTCTCTTTCTTTGTTTCCGAAAAGTGCACAGGACCTACAATTTTCCAAGATGTGTTGGCCGAATCAAACTCTAACGTAAACACGTTAAACGAAAAGCTAGGATTTTGTCGTTCGAAACGTTTTATCTCGTGAACGGGCAGGGGCCAGGAGATGCGCGCAAATCGAGACTGTTTTCCAATTCGCCGGAAAAGGGTTTCGTACGTACTGGTACGATCGGAATGTAAAATTTTGCTGTGTGGGGGCTGACGTTTATGAAGAAGAGCCGAAGCCACCGCCCACAGAAAACATTTCTCGTCTCGATTCTTCACGTTGATCACAGCACGACGTCTCGCAATCGGATGCCGGAAGAGGAAGAAAAGAAGAGGCAGAATGAGCGATAGGTTCGAACAAGTGAGCCGAAATATGAAGAGCGACGATAGAGGCCAACGATTTTCCGGAATCTCTCTCGGAAAACTCGTCGAATCTGGAATTGATGGGATCCGCGATTCTAGAAAGGAAAAAATTCCGAAATGTCATCAACTCGGGTGAGCACCGCAGTCCGTGCCGAAAGAAAGATGGACTGCAGCTCCCATACGATTTCGTGCGTCTCGGCGTTCTCTTTCTCAATCAAAAACCGACACTCGAGTTGCGCGAAAATTTTGAAAACAAGGTCGATCGAGAGTGTTGTTGAGTTCTTCAAACCATCTTACGACGGAAGGAAACAAGACAACGGTTGAGAAACTCGATCGGATCCGCGATGTCGTGTGGGGGAGGAGGATTCGAAATGACACCCGAAATACACGGTCGTTTAAAGACTGAACCAGGTCCGTCCATTGGGGGAGCGTTAGCAATGTCTTGTTGTTGTTGTTGTTGTGTACGGGCGATCTATAGAAACAAAACACATCAAAGACAATAAACATGTTTCGACACATTCTTATACGTATTGAATGACATTCAAAGAAAACAAAGCTTACTAACCAGCCTCACGTTGCTCGCGAGCGTAACGGGCTAAAACATTTTCTCATTTTTTGATGTCTGTTGCTAACCGGGATAATACCTGAAACAATCAAACACTAGAAACATCAAACACAGAAACAAGTTACCATCTCCTTCCTTACGTAGTCAATGCAAGAAGAAGAAAAAATCCGTGCACCGTATGTATAAATATAACGAACACCTGTAAACTATACTAAACCAAGACTGCTAGAAAGAAGCCATAGGTAACGATATGTTCATGAACACCGGGCCATAACAACAGTCCAATGTGCGACTGCGAAAAGTCAGCGGACCGTGTAACTTTTAAAACACTTCCCTCTATCATACGACGCATGAGAGGATGTCCTTCATTTTCCCAACCAACACGATGATGAAAGACAGGACGTCGTATTTT
>JAHLJT010000631.1:73233868-73301328 GCA_031308135.1 Acheta domesticus
TGGATCTGCAAGGTTATACTCTCGACAAACGCTTCAACATCAAAGTGTTGTCCGTCATCCGCCAATCAAAAGACAATGACGATCCTGATCGACTCGTTCAGACGTTCGTCTTTCGTCCACCGCGACCTTTCCATACGTTGAGCAGCGACGACAAGAAACATGTGGAGTGGATCAAAAGATACCATCCCGCCACACCGCGGTGGGGAGTGCGGGAGTTACAATTATGACGACAGAGCTTATGTGATTAGGGCAGCTTTGAAAGGTGCGACTACACTATACGTCAAGGGAGGTGAGAAGAAAAGGTGGTTGGAGGAGTACTTGAAGGAGAAGGCTGCTGCGTTCTCGATCTGGAGGAGTTCGGGTGTCCTCCGCTACACGAGTGCTTACACGCGGCCCGCGACCTCTACGCTTGCGGCGACGTCAGCCTCGCTGGGCGTCACGTGATCGCCCTCTACCAATGGTTGCGTACTGGCTGCGGCAAGCGGATGTCCGCTTCCGTTCGATGACGATAAAAACTCGCGCGCTTTTAAGGTCGCTCTCCGCCGCTTCGCTCGTCATTACGATGCAGAGCGTTGAACCGCTGGAGCGCATCAGACAAGAGACGCGCGAAGACATCGAGCGCGCCCTCCGAAAGTTTCGTGAAGTCGGACGGCGCGCTTACACTTCTCGACTCGGAGACATTGAGACATTTGCCGGTCGAATTTTGTGTCATTGGGTGCAGCCTCACCAGGTGGAGCGCGTTTTCGAGCGACTTCCCGAAGCCACCCGACAACTACCTTGTGTTCAAGAACTTCGTGCGTGTAAGGAGCATTGGAATCGCGGACGCACGCGCATCGACGGCCCGCCGCCCGCCCGAAGCGAAGCTGCCGCTTTTGCATCGCTCTCAGCCAGCCTTGCCGAGAACACTACTTGGAGGACGACGATCTCCCTCCGCTGTCGATAGAAGATTGCATGTTTTGTAAACTCGGCGCGAACTGTGAAGTGAAAAAGAAAATAAAATACGATGAGCTGCCTAGATAGCATCGCGGTCGGACTCGTTCTTCTGAACTTTGCTTGCGCGTTCGCTGCTCTTATCTGCTTAGCGCTGTGAAGTGAAACGATGAAAACGGGGGAACGATGTCATCGCCTCTTCCGCCCCCTTTCGTGGAAGTGTCTGAAGACGAAGCATCACACATCAATGAATATTGCAAAATATGTCTCAACGATGACACTCCCCCCTCCTAGAATGGCGTGCACGCCATGCAATCACTTGTTTTGTCTTGCATGTATAGAAAGTTGGTTAAACAGGACCAACACGTGTCCTTATTGTCGCCGCGTCCTCAAACCTCCACTCGAACGCGAAAGACACCACAGCGCTTATCCCCGTCTAGTGGAAGACGTCATGGCATCGATGGTGGACGACACAACCATTGTACAAACGATGATCCATCTCTGCAACGTCATGTGCACACTTCCTCACCCATGAGGCCAACGGTTTCCAGATTATGCGAGCTCTGCAACACGTGCTCCTTCGACGACGCTCGGAACGATTTCAGGAAACGATTCGACAACATGCTGCTGCAAGAGCTCGTCGCGCCGCGTACCCAATTTAACGGAACGACTCATTTTGTATATTCCTCTTATCGACCCCAATGACTACAGCGATGACGACAGTTCTGAGGAAGAGTAGGATGTGACGTCATCACATCCGCCGCCGATTATAAAACGCCGCGGTGAAACGCTGCCGCCGTCAGTTCATCATGAGCGACTGCCGAGCAGACGCGAAGGAGGTCTTCGTCGACTCGCCAGAGGAGGAGGAGGAGCTGGACGATGATGTGTTTGATGATCGAGTGAACTCGCAAGATGAAGAGGAGGACATAGATTTTTGCCAACTCCCTGACAACGTTGCCACCAAAGAGTACGTGCATGGACAAACCGACCGCGTTCGTCAATTAGCGGCGGACGATGCCGATAGAGCCATGCGGGAACTCATCAATCCTGTCACGACTTCGTTACAACGCGTGACCGAGGCTCAATCCAACTGTCTGCGCAGATGGAGCGAGGTCAGTCCCTATAACGCCGATCTTTGGCGCATTTCGAATACGGGGTATCCGCAAGAAGAAAAAGACGCCGCCAACAAAGGGTACGTCGACCGCACATTCGAGATATCAAAAAGCTGCTAGAAAAATTTCCGCCACTCCGGTACAGCAAACTGGGAAACGTCAACGTGCTGCAAACCCGCGTCGTCAACATGGCGCCGCCCAAGGCAAAGACAGACGCTGCCACGAAAGGGTATGTGGACGACAAGATCCAGAAAGAGATTGATAAGGCACTTGTTAGTTTACAAAGGGCCATCGCCACCAGTGACCACGGTGACCGTTTGTAAAACGACTGTTGAATAAAATATATCATTTGTTTTCAAGAAACAAAAAATGTAACGCATTAAAATTTTTTACTGTGTATCATTTGGTTTCAATAAAAAAATTTTAATTCTTATCGCCTCTGTTTTCATATTTTTTTTCCCCTGTCACCGCCTCGTAGGGTTTCCTTTTTACTAGCACGAACCAATTGCAGACGCTAGAGGGGGGAGGGGGAGCGAGCGCACACGCTAGAGGGGGAGGGGGAGGGGGAGCGGGCGCTAAGCGCTAGAGGGGGAGGGGGAGCTGGCGCCGCGAGAGAGGTCTCCTCCCCTCCACGCCCGGCAAGGCAGCGCGCGCGCGCGCGCCGATGCAGCAAGACATCGGCCTACGAGACACCTCCAGAGACGATGTCGCCGTAGCTCAGCGCCAGCGCGCTCGCCCGCCCGCTTCCGCTGCCGCGCGCACAGGAAGCGGGACTCGGCACGGTTCGAGCCGCACGCGGGCCGCGCGTTTTTGAGGACGCCGACGACGGCCCGCTGCCGCGCTTCGCCGCCAGGGCGCGCGCGCTGCCGCCGTTCGCCGCCAGGGCGCGCACGCTTGCGCACTTCGCCACCAGAGCGCGACACGCGCGCGCTGCCGCCGTTCGCCGCCAGGGCGCGCACGCTTGCGCACTTCGCCACCAGAGCGCGGGGGCAATGACCGGGGATGTCCACATGGGCAATGACCCCGGATGTTGACATCCGGTGACCCCGTTGTTGACGTGCGTGGGCGTTGACCCGTTGTAAGTGGTGGCGCCGGTTGTTGACAAACAAGGGGCTGGGACCAGGAAGTGCTTGGAGACGTTATGAGCACTTCCTGGTCCCAGACCCGCATATTCCAACTACTGAGATTATCTGAGAATTTCCAAAGCTCCACTAATGAAATTACGTCCAACAGGTTCGAAAATGCGCCAAATATTGAAAATAACTGAAAGCTATGTTAAAATCAATGAGGTTATGTTACGCGGTTTATTGGACATTGACTTAGCGATCGAAGTATACCGCCTTCTAAGATAGATGAGACACAGTTTATGATTGGCCCGTAGGGAGAAGCGGTAAGAAAATCGGATAGAAAAAACGATAAAGTTTTTGAGATTCACCGCCTGATTGGAGCCTTTTGTTTGTGTAGGTAAACACTAATGGTTTTAATTTCACGAGTGGAATAATCAGGGAAATCAAACGACAGTCCTGACAAGGGTATCTTTCTTCTGGATGACAAAGTCTTTCCTCAAACAGCAAGACAAATGCAAAAGCTTTTACGCACATTTAATCGGGAACGCTTGGAACGTCTGCCCTAAAGTCCCCAATGACATTCCTCTGTTTGGGGTCCTAAAATCTCATTTGGGTGGTCGACTTTCTTGAAAATGGCGATGCCGTAACTGCGATTCCACTGCGGCTGCGTCAGCAATCAACATACATTTTTCTGTCGGCTTTCAAGGAATTGTAAAGAGATGGGATAAGTGACTGAATGTACAGTTTGTAGAAAAGTGAAATAAATTTCAGTAAGTTCTATTGATTCTCATTGCCTCTATACCGTTTTGTGACTTGACTAACCTACGTACGGTACTTGATATTATTGAAATAACTAAATATGCAGAACAAATTTCATTTGAAGAAATAATCTCTGTCTTCAATAATGTAGTTTTACGAGGGGTCCAAAAGGTTTCATTTGCAATTTTCGAAATTTTAGATTTAACATAAAAATTCTGACCTGTGCCATTTTTATAAGTGTATTTCTCTCTATTCTTACAGGAATTTTAAAGAAAAAATTTGGAGTCATTTAAAACTAGTGGTGCTATAACAGCACACATTTTCACACATTATTTCTAAATTTGTAATTTTCCAAAATTTGGAAAGGACAACGAAAATGGGATTTGCGCCACTCTTTTAAGTGTCCATTGTTTTATCTGTGGAAAAAATAAGCAGCATTATTTGAGAAAATGTGTTTTTTTTATAATTTTCACTAAGGTTTATTCATTTATTTAACGTCAAAAGCAGTTAAAAACTGTGTGTGACGTATTGTGGGGAGAAGTGTATTTTTTTGAAATCGGCAAATTCACGCAATTTCAGCGAAAAACGACTCGTCTTTTTCAAAAAATTGTATATGACATTTTTTAAAGATATTAGCTTTTATAACAATTTTTGTTCGAGGCAAAAATCTCTATCTTCAACTTCATAGTTTTAAATTGTTAACTTTTTGCAATTTCGAAAATACAGATAATCTGCTGGAAATGAGACCAACACTATTTTTTTACCGTCCTTTGAAATTGTTTTGAAAATTGTCTATCATTCACACAAAATTATGCGATATATACTCATATTTTCGAAAAAGAATACCATATTTCAAGATCAGCCTTTAAAGAATAGATTTCATTAACGATTTGATTGATGTTTCCGGACGCGTCAACTACTTAGGTCATTAGTCCCTTAAGTGTAGTGCGTGTTCTTTCTCGGGAGGTGGTGATGATGTTTTCCCCGCTGGATGGCGAGATCTGGCGCCGACCTACCGTCTACTAGCGGGGTTTCCCCCTCAACCAGGTATCTCCCACCAGCGGGGCACCGCCCCAGCCGGGACAAGCTGTAAGCTCCCGACCGGTCTCCCGGCATGTTTGGTAGTGTAGTGCATATTAGTGTAAGTGTGTGTGTGTGTGTAAGAGGAGAGGATAGGACAAGGAAGAGGAAGGAATGATCGCGCGCGGTCCGTGGCCCTTTTGTTATTGGACTGCTCCGATACTCGCCTGGTATTGATCGGAGAAACCACGGGAAACTTCCGATCAGAGCAGTCGGCCGCTAGAATTCTCCTCCAGACAGCGACTGAATTCGACCTTGCTGACAAGCTAGTGTCGAAAATCCTGTTGACGTCGGAACTCGAACCTAGGACCTCCCAGTCAGAGGGACTGCAGTGACATCAGGTTAATGCACTGAGCCATCTCTTCCTATTTTTCATTAAGGAAAATATATGTCTTCAATATTGTATTTGTAGGAAGATGCCTTAAAAAAGTGAACTTTTGCAATTTTCGAAAAATTAGGGATTTCAAGGAAAATGAAACCTGCACCATTCTCTTTAAAACAAATATTATATTTATGCTATCCGAGGACAAAGTTCAATACAAAAATTGGAGCCATTTTTAAGAAAATGTTGACGCTATGTTTGACCGTAGACAGATGGACGGACATACGTTTTGCTGCCAGTCAATTTTACGGTATCAAGGACCTACAAAACGTGGCTTCTGAGTACACATGTTAGAGGAAGTAATTGCCTATATTTAGGGACAAGATTTATCCATTTTTTTCGTTACCAGGGCTCTGCAATTAAGAGTTTTCATGTCTTAAATTCGTTGTTTTCTGACGCACGATTACAATACTGTCTTCTCTTACGAAGTAAGGGCGAGAAATTTAAACCATTGCTTTGTGTCAACTGTGACGAGGTGAGCGCCATCCTTTACATTTATTCTGGAAGGGGACAGGGAGGAGGTCGGGTGTTGGCTGTATTCACGTAGTATTCGTCTGTTCAGCAGAGAATGTATACATCTGCTCCCGCAGTGTCTCACACGTAGTGTGTTGACGGAAACAATTGGTCCTTCACGCCACATTGCTTTGTGAACCACACTGGCTTCATTGTTGAGAACTACGAACTTTTGTGGTGGTCAGCAGCTACTGGTAGGTAATATGTTAAAAAAACTGGACGTGGAACTGTCTTCGAATTATATTAACACAAGGTTTTCCCATTAAGATACAATACAATTATGTACATTGTGTGATTCAGATATTTACAACAGTTTAGAATTTGTTATTGGCCTAACACATTTGTTGGCCGAATTGCAAACAGGTTCTCACTAGAATTGTCTGACATGTATTTTTATAATTGGTTGCTGAAACAGTTGTGTAAAAGAAATTTTGGTAATATTAATGTACTTCATGAAAATTGCTTGTTCTTTTACGGAAGTCAGTATAACATGCCTTGAATTTTTACAGATTTCAAGGACATATTTGGCTGCAGTCTGTAGAAGAATCTGCAAGTTTTAAAATGACTAGTTGAAATTCAAGTAATTAATTTTTAATTTATTATTTACTACTTTTTAATAATATTTTTTGTTTTTTCCTTCATTGGTTAAATGTTAAAGATTTTTGTTTTATTTTTTTCATGAAATACATCACATTAACCAGTTGTAAAATTAACAAAACTTGTGTTGAAAAACAAGTGTGATAATATGACATTTAATAAGCACCAAACATCATCACTTCTGAAACATATAACTTATTTAACACTTTGTTGATAATAAGTTATTTTGGAAAAACATTTTGTTTAATGTCCATTTTTGTGAGACACAATATATTCACAGTATAAACATTTGTGCTAAAATGGAATATAGTAGGTAGTTAAACATTTTTCATTTAGTGCAGACAGTTTCATGGATTGAATAAGAAAGAGTTATTTACAACCTGATACTTTAAAAATAGCTCATGATAATGGTTGTCCAATTGCCTCACTTTATGTACACACTTCACAAATAGTTCTATTCACATCTATTCAAGACCGAAACCTTCTGCATTAGATATTGCTATAATGAGTTTCTGTCGTAACATATCTTTATTCTCATAACTTGGTAAGACTAATTGATTGAAACATGTATGTGCTTCTGGTAAGTTTTCTGGTTTGTTTGTTACTTTTGTTATTTGAATGTCATTTCGCCCATGCCTCCTACTGGTACCCGATCACTTCCTGTTGCAAAGAGGAGAAATTTTTTCTTTAATTCTTCTGAGAGAGAATGCAGCACTTCCCAGAAATCACTGCAAAAATATGAGAAGAAGAATAATGAATAAAATATGTTAATGTATTTGTAAATATTATACATTTCATTTCTGTAATAATTAACTTCATATAAGAAATGAAAAATATATCTTACATAACTACTGGATCATCTGCTTTGTAGCCATCATACTCGGTTACTTTTCTTAATTCATTTAGATCAAGAGTTGGAGAACCACATACTAACATTTCAACTTCCTCTGGTCGCAGCATCTGTTTATGAAAATAAATTGTTTTTACAGTGTAACTCAGTAACTGAATCAATTACAAACACACATTTTCATTTTTGTGTGCAAATATTACTATAAAAATACAATTACTCTGCATTGTAATTTTACACTTACAATAAGAGCATTAGATGCACAAACACTGTGGAAGCCAAGGTAGAAGGCACGGAACTGTTCATAAATAGCAGCATTGAGTACCCAGTCCATGTATAAATCTACATATTCTTTTCGGTTCTCACATGTAACTGGTATATTCTCTCCATTCTCCTTCAACTTAAATGTTTTAACTTCACCATATTCTTCAAGTGACACCTACAAGAACATTGTGAATGTTTATAACTGAATGTGCATTAATGTGTAAACATAATATGCTTATTTAAAATATGGAGATTATTTATTTCCGTTAAGGGAAACTCTTTTAAACAGGGCATGCATAAAAAAAGCAACATAAAAACTGACTTTGACAAAGTGACATGCAAAGTGGGAACGTTACAGTTAGTGCTCAGAGGCAAAACAAGGGACAAACTCTTCACAAACTCTTCTCAAACAACTGTTGAATGAATCAAGGGAAACTGGGTAAAAACATTGGATCAAGATGAGATTCATTCACATAATGGAAAAGAGGAGGTCATTTAAATATTATAAATATGATTAATTTTATATTGTCTCAGAGAATGGTTGTCCTTATGGTATTTTCCTTGTTTTCAAGTAAAAAATATTTATTTTATTGTGAGTATTTAACATCTCAGAGTATGAAATATTAACTGCCCAGGAACTTGCCTGAAAGTTCATGCACATGTCTTCTTCCACATTGCCTTCATAATTCAGAAGTTCGGTGAGGCCTCTAGAAACATCCTGAAAGAAATCAATTTTAATCTGCATGAAAAAACAAGTTATTGAAATTACACAAATAAGAGAACTACTTTGGGAGGTAAATTGTGTCTTTGAGTGAATTGCTCTAATCCAGTCTCATGGGCTGGAATTGAGTTTCCTAAGTGATGGTTAACAGATGCTGATCCAAAAATCCAGAAACTATTGAGGGGAATGGTACATGTGGAACTTTAAGTGCTTTGTTATTGAAAAACATCAAATTTGATGACTAAATTGACTTTTGTAATATTCTAATATTTCATAACATAACATGACAGTATTTTCTCAAATATAGGCCTCTCTCACCTCCCCCTTCCCTTTTTTGGATGAACATTCCTGAAAACTTATGTTATTCAATGCATTAAATTCAAATGCGTAAGCAATTGTTTAAGTTTAAAATTTGTTAATTTGCTGCAATTTTTCTTATGGGCCTTGGCCCCCCACTCAGAAACCAATGACACATTATTATTATTATTATTATTATTATTATTATTATTATTATTATTATTATTATTCCTCCATATCACGACTACAGATGTTATGAGTCGGCTGAGTCGGTCGAATCTACTCCAGGTTGCAACCAGCTACCTAAGGAGCAGATCTAGGGACTGTCGGTGCCTCTACAATACTTTGCGCAAAATGTGAGCTGTGCCAAATAAAGCAATTTCTTGCACTTCCCAGTCTTTTGAATTACCTGAAAGTTTAGCCAAGTTCTTACACAAATTTTGCGGAACAAATCCCAGAGCTCCGATAACTATCGGTACGACCTGTGCTTTTACGCTCCACATTCGGCTGATCTCAATTTCCAAACTCTTGTATTTAAGACGTTTCTCTGCCTCCTTGGTTACGACATTTTTTTTATCGCAAGGCACAGCAACATCCACAAGTAGACACGATTTTTTCTCTAAATCCCGGATAACAATATCCGGTTTGTTTGCTGCTATCGTGCGATCCGTTTGAATTTGTTGGTCGTACAATATTGTACACAATCCAACCGATGTCACCGGTTTTGGTGAGTGTTCGTACCACTTGGGGCATGTGTTTGGAACTTCGAGGGCGGTACAGATCCGCCAGTGGAGGTAACTACACACCCTGTCGTGTCTTTTTAAGTATTCGGTCTTTGCTAGAATTGGACAAGCTGAGACAATGTGATCAATGGTTTCTACTTGCTCCTGGCAAATTCGGCATTTGTCATCTTGGGAAATTTTGAGAACCGCTTTATCATAATGTCGTGTTCTCAACCCCTGATCTTGAGCAGCTACTAGAACTGCTTCCGATTCTGGCTTCATCCTTCCCCTTTTAAGCCACATAAATGATTGATCTTTATTATTATTATTATTATTATTATTATTATTATTATTATTATTATTATTATTATTATCATCATCATCATCATCATTGTCATTTTCATTATCATCATAAATCCTATTGCAGGGCAAGACCTGTCAATCAATGGTGGTGGTCGGGGGTTCATACAATAATTCTTCCTGCCCTGAAGAGCATTTAGGCTTTGGAAGGCTACAGTGAAAAATTTATTAAATATTATGTAGGCCTATAATTCATTATAGTTTTTACTAATTTCGTGTACTACCGAAAGTCATTAAATATATCTACTGTTAATGTTACATATACTAACAAGAAGTAAACTAATAAAAATACATTTTCAACATAAACGCTAAAAAAGAAAAGTGAAGTCTGGTGAACGTACAGCTTCCGCCCCCCCCCTCCCGTGAAAAATGCTGGGTACGACTGTTACACGTAACGCATGCATCCTTACTGACATCTCCTGACATACCGATTTTGGAATACAAAACTACTTGTGTCTCCTAGCTCTCTGTACCTTTGTTAACCATCTTTGGAACAGCGCTAACAGACGTGTGTACGAAGTTACAGCTCAAAAGTACCAGAAACACTGTCTTTATGACAGGAAATTAAAGGTCGTATTGATGATGTGTTCTCACTTTTTCCCTTACTGTAATATAGAGAGGAAATTTTAATAACAATTGCCCGGATTGGGATTTGCACTTGAGCGCTTTGCTTTACGAAGCAAAATGTACGAGTACTTTCCCTTCTGCTTCGAGACCTCTTGTGTGTGTTTTGGTGCGTGAATCGTGTCTAATGTTTCGATGTTTCCAGTGACGTTTACTTCAGGCAAGCCGTGTGTAAACGCCTAAGGAAATACATTTTACCCCTTTGAGTTCATTCAGTTTTTTCATTTATTCGATCTTCCGTGCTATCCGCGTCGTATATCGCGTGTCCATGCAACGCAGGCAATGTGCGATCGCAGCTCACGCCGTTGGCGAATGTATCCGACGTCTTCAGGACGCTTCGAGTCCTAACATAATATTTCGAAATTTAGTTTTTAAAACAAGTGAATGGTTCGGAAGAGTAGAGCATGTATTTTTAAATCTTTGCAATGAAATCTACAGCACCCTCATTGTTTTTATTTCATGACTTCTCAATCTTCCAATATTATAATTTAAAATAAATCAGGGTTTTTATATAATTCAATTTTACTCCAAATATGTATGCGAAATGAATAGTGTGGGTGTTAACACTTTCCTTCAATGCCAACGCCCTAGATACAGAATGAGGAGACGCCAGTTAATGTTTCTACCATACAGGGAGGCTCATTTAAAATTATCTCTTAGAATAGATCCTGAACCGTTGCAAATATTGAAATGCGGTTTTCTCTAAAACGAACGTATGCGAGAGGCGCATAAGATGATGTTTAATTTTAAACTAGAGCTTTTTTTAATGTAAGAGATATTGACACAACTTTGAATTTTTACATGGAACCTTATAGATTTCTCTAACTTCTCTAAATGATAACGAACGTGAAGAGACGAGTTGCTTATTACCCTACGTTGTATAACAATTCTTTTGAGAAATTTAGGGCCTTTACGACCACGCTGATTGTTAATATTCTATCATTACCGCGGGGAAACGCACTTCAAGACCATTATATTCGGTTACCTTGGCCTTGCAGGGTGTCAAAGATAGCAATACCAAAACCGATGCGGGGAGAAAGGCCACGAAAACACGTGACATGCGTTCCAAAACTATTCCTATGCAGCTAGCAGACAGTGTATTCACCCGTAGCTATGATTTCGGATAGAGTTGGCCAAAAAATATTTATAAACAATAAATAAGGGAACAGGGAGTAACATCACCTCATTTTTGTTTCTTTTAAAGTTCTACTGTGCTGCATATATTTTCACAATAATTATATTGACAATTTAATCCTTAACAAAAGTACAATGTTTCTTCAAAATATTGAAGTCACGGCTTCCATAATTTGAAAGATTTTATTACTTTTTTGAAAGCAAGCAAAATGGCAATGTTATCCAGCAGGGGTCAAACATTGCCACCTCTGTTTATTTCCAAGTCTCTGGCAATGTTTAAATGTGTGAGAGTTGGATAGGAAACAGAAACTCATAAATATGCATAGAACATTATTAATCTTTGGTTTTTAACAATTTAAATACTCTAAACAGGGATAAATACTGCTTTGAGAACTTAGTTTAAAATAACTTTTATTAACTGTTTCACATTGTGATAAAATGCGGTAGGCAGAAAGTGCTTTCTCCTTTTTATATTTAGTCTTGGAAGCTCAGCAACAATATAATAATTTGACACAACACACTACTTACATTTTCTATTGCTTAATGCATTTTAACTTCATCATAGGTTTGTAAACCTTAGATGTTGGATTTTTTATTTATGTGGCAAATAACAGTGCAAGTATGGCAACAACAAAAAAGTAATTTTGTATCAAATGTAATTAATCAGTGTTTACAATTTATAAGTCATATGCTTTAGAAATGATTTATAAACTCACAAATGTCAATTGTTTCAATGCAAGAATTTCTCCTCAAAGGATATGAATGTAGGGTCAAGATGGCCAGTATGGCAATGTTACCCTGAAAGTATAACATGATATTAATACATTTTGTCTTGTTTATAATGAATAATTAAGTCACGTCATAGCATGCCTAAGACATGATACATTTACTTATCGATGTCGCTTATTTCAACTCAGTTAATCCAATATTAACGAAGTTTCGATTACGAGATTTGGCTGCATCACAGTGTACCATACATATTTACGGACATCTTAGGTTACAGCAAAAAACGATTGTTTATAATGTTTCTAAGAGAGGTAGCTAACAATGGGAACTCAGTCAGCAAATAAATTTACGATACAGACTGTAGTACTTAAATTTCTTGAAGTTGTAGCAATGTTTCACCCATGGCAATGTTATCCGTCGTTACCTTATACTATTAGATATTATTTACGTGTTTCAAACAACTAAAACCATTAGTTCCCATAATTGATGTCTTTGTAATTTTTTCTGTAATTACAGTCGACTCCGGTTATAGTGAACTCTGATATAGTGAACCAGTGGTTATAGTGAACTTAAGTCACTGATCCCGTTTCACTTACATTGCAAATAAGCGTAAGAAGATTCGGTTATAGGGAACCTGAACCTCGGCTTTAGTGAACATAGGAAATGTAACGTCCTGAAAATTAATTGTATCTCCAATGTTATTAGGCGAGTTGAAGGGCCTTTGGGAAGTGGGACGGTGTTCCAGCAGTGTTAGAGGCATTGAGAGGTGTCAATACCGCATTTCGATACTTGGAGACAGAGGACAATGCAGAATGAAGTATCGATAAAGCAAGAAATCTGCAGAACGATCTAGATAAATTACTACTGAAAAATGTATGAAGCAAACAATTGAAAATAATTGATTTTTTATGGACAAATAAAGATATTGAAATTTTCAGTCCGTTAATGAATTTTGCTGAATCTTTATATTAATAAAATCAGTAATTGTGGATGAATTATATTTAATTTTGACATCATTGGATATAGTGAACCAAAAATGTTAGTCCCCAGAAGTTCACTAAAACCGGAATCGACTGTATTACGCTTCATTAGCGGACATATGATTATAGGAACTATCCTGTTGCATTTGGGGTAAATAAATCTCCTTCCTGGTCCCTTCTGGTTCGCCATGAAAAACACCATCCTTGTTGCATCGGCATCAGTTCAACTTTTTACACGAACATTTTTATTGAATTTTCCATCAATTTGATTTAATACGATGTAAAAAATTCCAGACAAATAGAATTTAAAGGCCCAACACAACTACCAACATGCAATTATCCCCAATTCCGAACTCGTTATAATATGTTCAATGATGTGATCGGTTTTCTTGACACTCATTAATTCGGATGAAAACGAGGCATGGTCCGTGAGTCACCCGTAGAAATATTTCGCATTCATTTCACAAATTTTGGATATCCCTCATAACTTCTAAACTGTTCACGATAACGAAACACAGTTTTTATTTAACTGCGCTGAATTTTGGGGCAAGTAACATACCTTGGAGATATTGTTCGTAATATGTTTAGTTTTGGAAAAAATAATAATTTTAAATAATAATAAATAATAAAAAATAATAAATTTTAAAATCCATCTAATTTTTTCACCTGCAATTGAGAAACCATAAAATGAAGAGTGCAGTGGTGTTTCGTATGCTAATATTTTAAAAGTAATATTGTGTAAAATTGGTTTATTTCTGACATGTTATTTGATATTCTACGCCGCCGCCGTATTGAAAATTCCATGTTATATTAGTGGCACGCAAAAATCGCGTCTTTGCGGAAAGTGACCTTGTCTCAGCGATCGCGGTTGAGACCATTAGCTGGAAGCAGTGCCGTGTTAACGCACGGGAGCGAAGGGCCCGGGCCCAGGCCCCCAATGTTCAAGGGCTCCCGATAGTTCTTGTAAAAGTTATTTAATACTACATTTTTCAAAAAATAATATAAAAACCGTGTAAAAATTGATGTACGATTAAACTATAGGCAAAATATTAGCATAACGGAGTGATATGTAGCGCATTATTGGATAATATTTATAATATGGAATGTAGCTGGTTAATGCGTTTCAATTTTATATTGTCAAATTCAGTAAAAATTAAAACTATTTAATTTGTAGCTTTTTCAATGTAAATATAAATCTCTTATTATTACGCACACATACATATATGTTTAAATTTTTTGTTTGAAACTTGTTAAATTGAAACACTAAGAAATTCTTTTAAAATATTAAAAACCTACAAAATACAATGTGAATTGATTGGATTTTCTCTATATTTCAGCATCAAAATTGGGGGAGATAGAGGAAAGTAAGAATAGGGGGCCCCCAAATTAACCTAGGACCAAGGGCCGCCAATGCTGTTAAAACGGCCTGGAAGGGGTGTCTGGGAGGGAAACGTTGCGTTTCCCGTCGCGATAGTGGCAGAATTTTGAGAGTCGGCGAAGTCGGGAAAAAGCAAATTTCTCAAGAGGACGTGGCGGGGATGAAAGCGGTCGGGCAGACAGGCCGACAGGTCGGCGCGGCGGCTGCCGCTCGAGGTCGCTCGTGGTCCTGGGACAAAGCTAATTCCACCCACAGTCAAACACGGAGGCAGGCCCGGTGGATAATGTGGGTACGATGAGTAGCTATACCCACTCGAAAAATGCCTAGTGGATAAAATATCCACTCGGATTTTGGGATGAGAGAAATATTCCATAAACCTGTATTGCGATTCTACATGTTTGTAGTGACGTGACCAACAAAATCGATTTATATATTTCACTAGCTGGTACCCGGCACGTTGCTGCCACAAAAGAAATAATTGTGGAAATATTCCTCCCCCTCTCTCTTTCTTTCCCCACTCTTTTCTCTGTCTCTCTTTCCCCCTTTCTCTTCCCCCTCTCTTTCTTCCCTTTCCCTCCTTTCTTTTCCACCTCTCCTTTTCTCTCTCTTTTTCTTTCCCCCTCTCATTTTCCTCACTCTGTCTCTTTTTTCCCTTTGTCTTTCTTTTCTTCTGTATCTCTCTTTTCCCCTCTGTCTCTTTTTCCTTCTCTCTTTTTCCCTGTCTCTTTTTCCTTCTCTTTCTTTCCCTGTCTCTTTTTCCTTCTCTCTTTCCCTTTCTCTTTTACCCTCTCCTCTCATCAACTCGCACCACCCGCTATTCCTGTCCGCCTCGGCCTCGCCCCACGTCACCTGGCAACGCCCAGCGATAATGAAGCTGAGATGGATTGGGAATTGTATTTAACTGAAGCGCCATCTTGTGCTGCTGTGCCATCTAGTGGAGTTACAATAATTGTACTGTGCTTGTGTTCTTCCCGCAAGTGCAAGCAATATATTGACAAAGTTTTATGGCAATCGGTTAAACGGTACGGCAGCGCATTAAGCACGAATCAACAAACGTTGATTTTTATATATTAGGTTAAAAAAATCTATTCGATTAAAAAAGTCTTTTATACAAACCTTGTCCTGACAATAACGAACACACACACATAAAAAAAAGAAAGAATTATCGAATTTGATGCAGTCGTTCGGAAGTGATGCGCGTACATACATTTCGGCGATTCATTTTTATTTATATAGATTATACTTATTTCTGTTAATAAACCATTAATTAAAGATGCTACAAGAAATATGTGACAAAAAACCCAACAAAACAAACAAAGATTCTAAAGTGAAGTCGAAAAGCGCCGAAACTAATTTGATTATTTAAAATATGCAAAACGTGATATAAAACTATTTTAAATTGATGTAAGAGATTCCCAATGAAGACTTTGCTTTTCAGATGTTCATGCTTTTGGAATAAAATGTACGCTCATTGTTAGTAGTATACACGTATTTCGTTCGTATGAGAAAACAAACAATAGAACAATGGTAGCTAATACATTACTGTGTAAGGAATTCATCATAAGAACTCTTTCCAAATATGTAATTCGTTGAAAACGTAGACCAATTTGTCGCTATCTTAGGTTATAATATTGTATGTCTGTACGTGTGTTATGTTTATATGTCATATAACATTGAAGAACAATGAAGTTCTAACATTTTTAAATACAGCGATCTAAAATAACAATTCGTGTAAAGTATTTAAAGTATAACAAACGTGTGAAGTATTTACATACTGCATTTCGAGTACATTTTCAGAGTTCCTTACCGGCATTATTTCTGATAGGTCATCCAGAGTGAGAGTTTTGACCACTCCAACGCCTGCTGTGTCAACTGCAGGTACCACCGGTGGCGAAAGAAGCTTTCGATAGCAGATAGAAGGAAAATGTAGGTCGAGTATGATGGAGTTGTAGACTGCGAGACCCATGAGCACTCCGATGAGGTTGTACTCGCGCAGATTTCCGTCCTGATCAGTGCTGAACCAGTAGCAGCGAGAGTGTGGGTGGTACACGAACATTCCATAATCCGGATGGAAGATTTGTCGTATGAGGAGAAGAAACCACTCCTTGGTAAGACCTCCCATATCGAGTCCGGGCTCACCCACAAAAGACACCTTCAACTTCTTCTTTAGATCCTTTTGCTTGTTGGCAATCTAACGGAAAACCAGAGAGAAAACGATGTATTTGTCAACATGTTAAATATTAATATGTAGTAATAGTTATTTACATCTGTTATTTATATATATATAAATATATATATAAATATATATATAAATATATGTAAACCCAGCTTCACTCACCTCGTTGAGCGAGTCCGACACGAGATGGGAGCGGCGGACGTGGATGTTGAGGAAGAAGATGTCGATTTGCGGAGCCTGATGCCGCGCCACTTTCGCCACCAGCGATCGCCGCGCAGTTAGGATCATCTGTTGCTCGGAGTCCTATGCATAGCGGTCACAATCACCTATTATTTTCATTCAAAACAATGATTAGGGGACATAATTTAATACTATAAAAACACAATATTAGTTTATGCAATTAATTTATAATGTTAAACTTTGTTGCATGAGAACATGTTTTGAAAACGAGCGACGTTAGGAGCGAGTTTTCAAATTCGTACGAATGCAATAAAGAAAGCAACATTTAAACGAGTTACACACGCTATTTTTTGTATGACAGAATTATACATTTTTGAGAGAATCAAACTTAATTTTCAAAAACAACTTTTCTGTGATGTCTTGGATACTTGACATCCGTGCTAGAAAACTGTGGTCGGCTGTTCCGTTTACCTCTACATCCCCGCGATTCTCTCGCTGAGATTGGCTGAATGTGTGATGAAGCAATCATTCTTGCCGTAAAATCTAATACGTCATCATTTATGCCGTAAAACACCCGATTATGAACGATTTCTTGCAACAGAAAAGGTCGTTTATAATGCTGGAATACAAAACATAATGTTTTTACGCTTATTAAATCTACTGATTTTTTCTTTGGGTTCAGATGACATTTTTATCGTATGAATATTCGAAATGAACGCGCTTCAAAATATAAGTTCTTTTAGGAGATAAAGGAGTCTGTCTTGAAGAGTCTTGACGTTTGCCAAAGAGACAGGGACATAAATTCACAATTACAGGTTTTGCTAATTTAGGAACAAAATTAACTAGAAACTTTATTATTTATTTTTTGATTGATACTGTTTGAGTGCCAAGTTTTTTCGTCAACTTAACACTGTTTTATCAGACTGAAAAAATATGATAAATAAGAAAACAACTTATACTATCAGAAAAATATTTTTCGATATTTTCTCAGGGCCAAATTCAAACACAAAAAATATTGTTGAAAAAAGTTAGAAAAAATATTTTTACTGTGTCTTAGAAGCCTGGAAGAGACTCGAAAAAAATCTCAAAAGTTCTTCTTAAAACATCAACTGTTGTGAATTTTTTCAGATTTTTTCGATTACTGGGCTGCAATTGAAAAAATAAAAACCATTTTTCCGCCATTAACTCACCTGGACGTCAAATATACTTTGAAAAAGACTGCAATAATTCTGTGCATTTATTTTAGTGTTTATTATACATTTGAATACATTGTTGTAACATCTAATATTTTGACTTTGGAATGTAGTTACAAATTATCATTTTTTTAAAGCTTTCTAATCCTTTGTATATCATACGCAAAGGAAAGACAATAGTTTTTGGCAGTTTATTAAATAATAATTTGGTCACATTTGAAGGATAAATGGGGACATGTCGGGGAAATGAAGGGGAATAGGTTGGACCCGGATTTACAAGAACTGTTTTACTGTGTCTTAGAACAGGCATGAAAATACAGTAATTTGTAATATTAAAACTTCATCTCAGAACACTTGTGAATTTTTTTCATTTTTTTAATAGCTGGTTCATAATATAAAAAACTAAGGCGTTTGTAGTCAAGTACTTGGCTATCCTGTAGACGCCGCGTCCTAGGCACTTGTGATCTTCCTAACGGAGGAAGGTTACAGAATGGCGGCTGAAACGTTGACAACCGTGCCTTGGACGCGGCGTCTCGCGGTCAGATAGTTACTGTCTCCGGCAGCAGAGGCCTGCGCTCCATCTGCAGATGTTTCAGAATAGATAAAAAGTTGTCTTTTCCCTTATCTAAGTATTTGTTGGTGTATTGAAGTACATCGGAACAATTCCGACATTTTCGTGTACTTCGTAAATAAAATTGATGAGGAAATTAAAAAAGATGCGGCAATAGGGAACGTATTTATATAGAGAACGGGATAAATTATATTATTTAGTTAATATTAGATTAGAATAATGCAAGTATACAGGGACACTGTTATGAAAAGAAATGACAGTCGTTGACTTGTTTTGACAAGTAACAAGGGGGTGAATACCCAGAGAACAAACCAAGAATGGAAAAAAACAGACGAATGAAAACAAAAAAGATGTTAATTTATAAAACATTATTGGCAGAAGTGGTATGATCGCGGTAAGGTACGGATCGTGAGGTGTAGGCTGAAACGTGAGATTTTTGTAAAGTTATTGGCAGAAGTGAGATGCTAGGGTGACGAGATCGAAAGTAACAATGTTCAGACGCGACATGAACGGTTAATGGAAATATCTAAATTACGTAATTTTAATGTGTGGATGGAGCAGAAATGGATTTTGCAGCCTACACGAAATTGGTAATTTATGGTAAATGGTCGCAACAGACGACTGTCAAGAGTGCAGCACAGTCTGTCAACAGGGAAGTATAAGTACGAGGAAATAAGAACATTAAATCCGTCACAGATATCGTTGTTCAAGGCCCAAGAATGTTGTAAATTTTAGTTAAATTTAAGGTTAAGAAAGAAATTGTTATCCAAATTAGTTGATGGCCATCTCAAAAGAATTACTAAAATCTGAATTTTGGAAAAAGGAAAAAGTAAATTAAACAATTTTGAAAAGAGTCATTAAATAAAGAACGCGGTCGACATTTCATGTCACTGATGTTACAGAGAAATACTATTGTTATTAATTGGAATATGAATAGTTCATAAACCCATCCTTTTCGTTTTATATATGCTCGTAAATATAAGAATTATCAACTGGAATCTTGTATAAGCGGTATTTTTCAGCCCACGGTACCAGAAAGAGAACCCTGAGAGTAAGTATGGTAATGTCACGAGAACGTCTGTGGACGCATTACTGAGCTAGTCACCCAAATTATTCTGTCCATTATTCGGAGCGAATTTGAAGTGTTATATAATTCTTTGAGTGGGGTAGGAAGCATTACAGTGTACGTACAACAAATTTAGACACTCGTACAATTTGTACACGTGCGAAAACTCTGCACTTTGTAAATAATGATTGTATGAAAACTGAAAATTGGTTTAATGTAACACCCAACTGTAAATGCCCATCCCCCGAAATGTAGTTTACAGCATTATAGACCCGATACTGTGCGAGAGAATCCATTCCAGTATTGCTGAGCGTTGAGATAAAAATTCACAGAAAATAAAATAGTCCTTTAATTTTATTGTGAAAGATAATTTCTTTATTTTCCTTCAATTTAATTTTATACTGATTTCTGCTTCTCTTTTCTGTACAAAAAAAAAAAAATTCAACATAAATGCAAAATTATTTATCGAGGAAAGCTGGAAAGTAACATACAAGAGAAATTTCTGGGTGCCCCAATGGCAGAGCAAACCTACTACTGGTACAGTTTGCAAAGCAAGCCGGCTCGCCCCACTATATCAGTCATTTCCTATTATATTGTTATTTCACTTTTATATCCTGGTGCACTATATTGCAGAACGGAAAAAACACCATACATCCCAATATTCATCATGATTAAGATAACCATATAAGAGTTCGAATATCAACTTACGAAAAACAACATCACGCTTTGCCACCGAATAAGGCGTACCTTAGTGAGGATAATCCGCTTTGCGACGATGCTGAGGATAAATGGATACTGGCAGTAGGAGAACTGCCCCGGGCGCTGCGGGCTCTGCCAGTTGAAGTAGTCTTGCATGAGGTCCATGTGGTCCAGCGACGAATTGTAGAACTCCGCGTAGTCCAAAAGAGGAGGGTTGCTCGAGTTGTTTGCAGCATCTACGCAATGGAATGGATTAGACGTTCAGGCAGAGTGCCGGCGCTAGGCATGGGCAGACTGGGCGATCGTCCGGGGCCCCGCAGGCCAAGGGGCCCGATAATGGGACTAATGGGAAAAAATAGTAAACAAATGAAAAATTCCATTTATAATTTTTATCCATCGAAAAATACATACTATATAATCAAAATAAAGTAATGGGTATCATTGAAATTCAAGATCCACGATGAGTCGACAACGATTAATTAAATATAATATCTATTATTAAGAGCACTATATGTAAGCAGATTCATTATTTTAGCATCATTTATATGTTTGTAGTAAAAAAATTAAATAATATGATCGATTTTGAAAATAAATTAAGTAATAAAATGATTGCAAATAGTTTACATTATTGAATAATAATCATATTCCAATATACGTATGTTTAAGATAATGAGAGTTACATTTACCGAATATTTTTACAATATATATCTATGAAATGGAAAAATGTTTGTAATCAAATGACGCCAGCATTAAAATAGGTTCTACTGAATTTTATATTTATTATTTCATGTTTTTAACATCAAGTGATTTTTTACACAATGAACACAATATTTTTTTAGCGTTTTAAGCTCACCGTGGGAATTGTATTATGTATTTGATTACTAAATACTTTTACTTAAAACTATTATTTAAAATATATTTCCAAAAACGTTTTTTAGCCTAAACATTGTATTTTTGTTGAAATAAAATAACTAATGTAGTTTCTTGATACAACTTTAACTTTTCTCATTTTTTTTCGGGAGCAGGGGCAACGTTTCAGCATTGTCCCGAGCACAAAATTGTCTAGCTCCGGCACTTCACTTACAGTGCTGTGTTCTACGGGGACGATACCTGAAGGTATGCAAAGTGTGAGCGTAATATAAAAAAATAGGGTAATGTTAGAACATAAAAAGGTAACATTTAAAATTTAAATTCGTTAAACTTTTTACTTATTTTGAAACAGGATAATACAATTCGTCTAGTAATTTTTTTCTTTATCATATACGGATGTCGTATATACGTCGTATTAGAGTTTTATTGCATCATATTCTTTATTTTTTCCTTTGATTAATTCTATTTAATTCTTGTAATTTCATAGTGTTATTTTAAATTTTATATTTTAAGAAAGAAACATTTGTAATTATTGAAAATCTGTGTTACAGTACACCTGAAGATGCGACTAATTGGGTCGCGAAACGTCGTGGCTTACAAAAGATAAAAATAAACTTAAGAAACTTTACAATTAACTCAATAAACTTAGAAATGAATTGTTTCGATTGTCTGTAATACGAGAAGGATTTACAATTGTATGGAATAATATTGAATTAAATAGACAATAATTTTTTATGTCCCCTATTTAAAAATAAAAAAATCAATGTGTGTGAAATACTCGTAGTAATTAATAAGTTAAGTCGTCAAAACTTATGAAATATCAAATTAATTTTACATAATATTACCATAATACGATATGTCCATTTTGTTAAGAAAAACTATGCGTAAAGTCAGGTCAGTAATGAAAATTTAAAAGCGCTCTTTACTTTACAATATAATCAAATCTGAAAATACTAAATTCTTGTAGTACTAGATACTACGCATTACGACGAATAATTAAGGTAGTTTTCATTATTAATGAATGACACTGTTTCTGCAAATAGCTACAAAACTAATTTTTCACGAAGAAAAACTCACTACTTATACTTATTGTCTGAATATTTGATCGCGTAGTGCACCTATAAGTGTAGAATTAATAAATGTACAGCTGGAACCTTCGCGACACAGAAGTGGCATTCTCGTCTCCCTCAGCAATTATAGAGTCACGCTGAACTTTCGGATTCTACAGAACCTACTCCCTAACCACACATATTATACACGCAAACGACAACCGTTTGGAACTGAAAGTGATGGCCATCGACCAATTGCTAAACTTCATGCGACTATTGTTGTTTTTAAGTTTGTTTCATGACTGCGAAGCGTCACGCTTCGTTTCGATCTGGTTGTTCCAAAGGAAAGGGACTCATGAACTTGTTTTAAGTAAATAGAGAAAAGAGGAACACTTTATGATGTCAATATTAATTTAACACAGAATATCCCTAAAATAACTTGCCAAAGAGACGCTGGAGACGAAAGGCACTTCGTGTACAATTTTTGAAGTTAGAAGTCTTGGTCCCCCAAAGTCCGTTGAAGGAGATATGCAGTAAAGGAGTGCCGTCTTTAATAAATAAATAAAATAAATAAATAAATAAATGTCTTTATTGGTGGCGAGGCTCAGGCTAATTAGCCTGCTCTTCCGCCTGACCACTTTCAAAAGTTTTTATTACAGTTTATTTTATGATAAAAGGAGACCATTCAATGAAAAATACGTACGCAATTTAGATGAAGGTTTTCTCACATGGGAAGCAGGAGTGAGAGCGAGGGAGGAAGACGTTGATAGAACAAGAAACGCACTCACAACATTTCTGTGTTTAAGTTTATTAATTTTACGTTAGGGAGATATTAAAAATTAGTCACAAATATATCAGATTGAAGCACTTCGAGATTTAACTTAAATTTTGAAAAACTGTTTTTTGACTCGTAAGTTAGTTACAGAAAAAAATTAGAAGGAGATTGTTTAACACAGTGACATGTTATTAAGTACTACTAATTGAGAGAGCGTTTGAAGAAGCTGAAATTGCGTACGTATTTTGAATTACCCCTAAAAAACAGAAAGGGAGGAAAACTCGTCAGCCTACAAGCAAAAAACATCCAGTAAAGAGTTCAAGTCTTGAAAGAAAGGAAAAACGAACCTATTCGGTTATTAAAATTAGGTAAATAAAAAAAGAAGAAAAAAATCATAAACGTGGATACGATCGGATTAAATCTAGGAAAAGTTTAGAAACTTAAACTTTTCCCCAAACTAAAAAACGACAAATTTTAAAAATGTATGAAGTGTTACCAATTGGAATATTCTGAAGACTTGAAAACCTGACCCAACATCTTTCACATGTATACCAACGATGTATACTACATTTATTTAGTCTTTAGTCTTTAGTCTTTAGTGGTCGTGACACTCATTGTGCGACAACCTGCCTACGATTGTGGAGAACGAATATGAATGTCTAAGGGTACACTCAGAGTGGAACCGTTTTCGGCCGAAGAAAAGTTCGCGCGCAAACGGCCGACTGATTCTGCCGACCTGACTGGTCATACTGCATCCGACTGCTATAGATATCTGTGAATTATTGCCTATAAGTGATATTTAATGGAAGCGAGAAGATTACAACTACTTGCTTTAGCTCTGCTCTTAAATTTCTTCTGCTCGAAAATAAAAGAGATTACTGTGTGAACCCTGTTTTCGCCGATCGCGAAAATACTGATGAATTTCATATCTTATATTACCAATTAGTGGAACCCGGCCGACATTGTTCTGCCCTTTATCTCCCTCCATGTCCCCGTCTCTCTGTCTCTCTCTCTCCGACTCTGCCTCTTCGTCCGTCTTTCCCTCCCCTTATCTCCTCCACCATGTCCCCGTCTCTCTGTCTCTCTCTCTCCGTCTCTGCCTCTTTGTCCGTCTTTCCCTCTCTTTCCTCTCCCTCTCTGTCCGTCTCTCCCTCTCTGTCCGTTTCTCCCTCTCTGTCTGTCTCTCCCTCTCTCCGTCTTACCACCTCTCCCCGTTTTATCATCTCACTCCGTCTCTCCCTCTCTCTCTCTCCGTCTCTTTGTCTCTCTCTGCATCTCTCCGTCTCTGTCTCTCCTTCTCTCTCCCTCCGTCTTTCTCTCTCTTCTCTCCTTCTCATTCACATTTAGTTGCAGATTCTGCACGTCTCTGTGCAGGTGGGGTACCAGCGCCGGACCAGCAAAAATGCAACAATATTCAAGAAGTTCCTCTTTTCCCTTCCCTCTCCTTCCTCCTCCCTCTCCTTTCTCCTTCTCTTTCCCGTCTCTCCCGGTCTCTATGTTCCAGTCTGTTTCTGTGTGTGTCTCTCTCTCTGTGTCTCTTCTTTGTCCCTCTCATTTACATTTACTTGATGATTCTGCACGTCTCTGAGCAGATGGAATAATATCAAGAGCGTCATACCAGCAAAAATGCAATAGAATGTTCAAGAAGATCTCATCCTGTAGATTACGGTGTGAAAAACGTTTCTTTGAGGCCTTTGGACTCTAAATTTTAGTTTTTAAGGCCCTATGAAGCTTTTAAGGAAGCGGGCACTCAGATAAATTTCACCGATAACTTATTTAAGAGCCGTTCATAAGTGTATAACAGAATAAGATAGAAAACGCTATTTTTGTCGCAGAATAATGCTGAGGACAAAAGACGAGTGAGACTGTGTTGTTTCCCAACTTTTCCTGGCGAGTGCAAGGAGTTAGACGTTCAGATGGTGGATAGTTTTGGTAGAGAACGCGTCGGGACTCGAGTGTATCGAGAGGACGTCGAGATGAGATGCTGAACTGTTATTGTGAATGGAATGGTGGAGTTACAGATCTATGGGACCTTTGGAGAAAAGAAGCGTATGTAGTTGGTGACGTGCAGCCCAACGTTGCCGAACTTTGAAAAGGGAAGTGTTATGATTTGCTTTCGATTTACTGGCGGGGCAGTTTTTTTAAGAAGGTCAAGTTGTGTGTTTTGGCGAACCATAAAAGGAATGAATAAATATTCAAAAATAATTGTAATTACAAAATGGCCACGTTTAAAGGAAACGCGCGCGGTATGAATGGGTAATTGAATACTAAGTGTGGTGTGCGTGAGATAAATATTTTATGTTTAGTATCAAGTGTTTATTGGTATATCAAGGATATTTAATTGTATATGTTTGGTAACGAAGTTATTTGTAAGAAGCGACAACGATTCCATCGACGAATGAATAAATCAACACTCCAATTGATGGTGGTTTTGAGGTTAGAATTCTCGTGTTTTTATTGCTACGTAGTAATATCCTGCAATTAAGATAAATACCGTATCCTGTACAGGCAGCTTCGCACTCTACGATCTTATACATTTTCTGTAATAGTTCAGGGAGGTAGGTCACATGCTCGTGCAGTTATAAGTAATTAAATATGCAAATTAGTATTGAAACGGAAGGAGACATGTTATTTATTTACGATTCAATAAATATTACTGAAGTAAGAAAACCTGTACTGTTTAATGGCACGCCAACATAAGGAAAAGTAGAGCATTGTTTATTTATAATTAATTGATATCGAAATATTAAACCAAAACCCCCACCCAACGGGAACTGTTTCAATGGAAACTAGTAAAATAAATTATTTTCATTTTAATTGTTTCAATTATTGTATAGACGTATTATGTTGTGTGCATACATAGATTATACTTTTATTCCAGGGCCGGATTTACCGACAAGCAAAACAAGCAGTTGCTTCGGACACAAAAATTAAGTGCGTGTAGTAATCCAAGAATAGTGGTCCAATTCAGACTGCTACTGCTGATGAAGCGTTATCTTTAATGCTCAACGCGGAGCTCAGTAAACACCAACACCAGATTGCCCTAGATTGGTTCAAGGGAAAGAGAGCCTTAGTGTATGCCTCTCGTATAACAAAGCAGGGGCTGCTAAGGAACGATGTTAGCATCATTTCATTTTACAGTACTGTTACCGAAGTAAGTCTGCAATCTACTCGACCATACTGCTTTTCGAATAATTTTCGCACTTCAAATTTATTTCGGCGGTCAGCTCGAGCTTGATAAGCAAGTGGGATTTTAATGGAAGCACTGGGCACTAGTACAAACAGGAGACTATTTCATTGATATAGACATGTTTGTTACCTGTTTTGTACGATTCAACTTTGAAACAAAAACTTTTATGGCAAAATCTTCTACCTCTCTAAATTCGTCACTGCAGACCGATTAAGCTTCAAGTCTGAGTACAAACAGCTCAGCTAATTAAAAATGAAGAAGAATTTATGCAAAATCAAATTAAACAACTTACGTCCACTCTTGTTTCGATTGACGACCTTCTGTGTAAGATTGTTTCACCGATATGTTTCTATGATGGACGGAAACATATGAAACACTCTGACAACGACTTCAATCCAGAAATGTTATATCTGTGAAGCAACTACAAAGGAAGTGAATGATTTAGATGAATTATTGATACGGATGTATTTACTTTTCTTGTCTCGAATGAAAAAGAAATGAAAATAGTTCAAGAAGCGATGATGAAATTGCAGAAAAAAATAGCACAAAATATCCTACTGTATAAAATATATCTATTTCTGTTGAATAACATATGATATTGCATATTTATGTGCATTACATGAAGCATTTTTTCATTTCCATCCATTCCTTTCCTTGGAAACGCGGGAATTTGGATAGGGGAGTTTTGGCCAGGTTTCGGTGCTTCCAGGTCTAGCATCCCGTGAGGAGAAAAATCCAGAGCGGACGTTATAGTACATAGGAAAGAAATTTAGTTTGTTGAATGATAAGTGCGTTACTGTGGTACTCTTATTGGATGAAATATTCTTGAAGTCAAGTGTTGTCTACAAAGGAGGAATTATAATCTGAACTGCTATTCATATATTTACCGGTCAGAAAATTGACAGGTCGGTTGCCAAACCAACGTGTCAAAACCATAATTGTAGAGCTTGAATATATTGATTATTTTGAAATTATTGCAATCATTTCCGACAACAGTTCTGTGAATCGAAAAGCTATGTCATTGTTTTCTGATCCTCCAAAACTTTTTTGCTGATATGGAAAATAGTGTTATGCGTTTGGATCATTTAGTTGCCTTAAAGATGTGTACCACTCTGAAAAGCACAATATTTTAAAATATGGCAATATTTTAAATTTAAAAACTTTCTATCATTAATATCTTTTTAATTTAAATTAACTGTTAGTTGAATGAAATGCAATTAAATGTTGCCAAGATGCCTTTCTATAAAATATAATTAAGGCGACGAAGAAGGTAAGTAAACTTGAATTGACTATCAGCAACTGGTGAAACATTATTATTGTGCCACGATGACTACCCATATGACGTCACCGCGATAATCGACAGGCCTTATACTACACTTAAATTTTTCTATAGTGGCCGATGACATTAGATCATTTTTACACCTCCTGGCAATGAATATTTTTAATTAATTCGCGAACGTCCTTCTCAACGGGGCTCCCGGCCTCAGAAATGCGCTTAACACTGATAAAAAGATTAACTTTATAAGGCAGGAGGTGTAACAATGACCTGATGTCGTCGGCCACTATAGAAAAATCGAAGCATAGAATCTGGCATTGGCTGGGCATTGGGAGGGAGGTGCAGAAACAGCAGCGGAAGTGGGGGCGAGGAGACGGCACGCATGCGACACTATCGCGGCGCACGGCAATGTTGCTGAGGGCGAAGGCAAACTTAATTTGAAGGAAAAACCTCTACCTTCAATATGTAATTGTAGGAAGACGTCGAAAAAGACCCAAACTTTTGCAATTTTCGAAAATTCAATGATAACAGTTAAAAAATGGGACGTATGTCACCTTTATAAGTGCATTTTATTCTTTCAAGAAATTTAAAGAAAGATTTGAAGCCATTTTTTACAAAATTTCAAAGATGTCGCAGCAGCTTCATGTGAAGTATCCCCAGATTTTGAAGTATGTTCCAAAATCGCAGAGCTTCGACTCAGGCCAGATCGACAGGGGTTTATTCAGTTTGGAAAACTATCCTATGCATAGTTTAAGAGCTAGTGTTGTTTACAGACGACAGACGGACGGTTGGACAGACAGACAGATGGACGGACGGATGGACGGACAGAGGGATAGACGGACGGGCAGACGGGCGGACGGATAGACGGACGGACAGACGGACGGACAGACAGACAAACGGGCGTACGGACGGACGGACAGACGGACGGGCAGACGGACGGGCAGACGGACGGGCAGACGGACGGGCAGACGGACGGGCAGACGGACGGGCAGACGGACGGGCAGACGGACGGGCAGACGGACGGGCAGACGGACGGGCAGACGGACGGGCAGACGGACGGGCAGACGGACGGGCAGACGGACGGGCAGACGGACGGGCAGACGGACGGGCAGACGGACGGGCAGACGGACGGGCAGACGGACGGGCAGACGGACGGGCAGACGGACGGGCAGACGGACGGGCAGACGGACGGGCAGACGGACGGGCAGACGGACGGGCAGACGGACGGGCAGACGGACGGGCAGACGGACGGGCAGACGGACGGTCGGACACGGACAGACGGACGGACGTTTTGAAAAACAAATTTTTTTGGTGTCTAGGACCCCAAACATGTATTTCCGTTGAAATCTCAAAATCGATTTTCCGCAACATCACATAACTTTCTCTATATTATGTGTATTACTCTTTATATTCGTACGTATACGAGAAAGTAATACCAAGATTCTAGGGGACTCTGGCGCAAAGCGGGCAATTAATATGACACTCGTAGACCATGAAATATTGCAATATAAAATTGAAGGTAAGGAAATACGAGGGGGGAAATGTTAAATTACTCGTTAGAAACAACTCACTCGTAATCTAACATTTTCCATCCTTATGGCGTAAATTACTATTCCCTGCCTCATGGACTGGGTTACTCACTGATGAGGGCGAGCGCCTTGGTTGCTGTAGGTATCCACCAGCGACTCTTGCTGAGCGGCGGCAGCGACTTGTCGGCCGGCGGAAACTGCCGAATCGTCACGAACTGGATGAGGTGCCGCACGATCATGCGCAGCTTCTCCACCTCCAGGCTGCACAAGAGAAACACGAAACAATTACAGTAAAACCCGAACCTCACGGTTCCTTCAAAAAATTTTCATCTTGCTCAGCTTCCGTCTTATAGAGGTTTGCCTAAAATTCACCATATAATTTAAGTACAGTATTTTCGATATAATTTGGGTGAAACAATGTAATTAAAAAAATAAAAATGTATCAATGAAAATATTGCAGGAAATAAAAATGTCAACAGCAAAACAGAGCAAATATAGGACATAAACAAGACAATATAGGATGGCCTTCCCGAATTACCATCGTCGACTGAAGGAAAGTGGTGACGATTTTGTGAATTGAGTGCGGGCGACCAACATTGAAAATTCAGAGTGATAGCAACGAAGTCGCGCTTGTTGCGACCTTGCAAATTACACCAAAAAGTGAGGAAGTCGCAGCGAAACACGCCGAGTTCGCCAAAGATTCCTCGACAGCAGGCATAGGAGGAAAAACTCGACGTTCACTTTATTTGTCTCAGGACGAACCCTTCGCACTATGTCACTCCAAAGATACTAGCGGAAATTTAAAAATAAATTTCCTTCTTGGCCTGGAAAATGATACATCATTGTATTCCTTTTTTTATGATCTGTCTATTGCTAGTGAGAAAAAATATATAGAAGTTATGGGGGTTGGCCATAGTTGGTGGGACTCCCTGTATTAGGAGCTAGCTCCCTTACAGAATAAAATCATTTGATGTAGAGAATGGTTAATTTACAATATTTGCGCAGAATACTTAAGAAAATTGGATTTTTAATTCGACATTGTTTGTACTTCATGATGGAATACCCTTGCGCAGTAGAGACATAGTAATTAGAAACAAAACATATTAGTGGGTCGTCGACATCTAGGAATTTTAACTATTGTTACTATTTAACTATTGTTAAATAAGCAAGTTAATTGAGTTGAATGTTTTATGGGTTGAATCACAAAAATGAAAATATTATTTATGTGACTACTTTATTCATCTTGAGCATGGAAACAGTAACTCTGGAGATCCAGAAGTAATGCTGAGTAATGCTCACAGAAGTGATTGTTATACAAGTACATACTTATATAAATTCGTTTCCAAATGCGATTCCGTTGTAAACTATTAAATTCATTTTTACGTGAAGGGTTAATATTTTACCGGTAAGGTATTTAAACATATTTTAGATTGGAGTCAGCGACAAATCACCGACATATAGAACTTACCGCCTAAAATAGTTATAATGGCCATTGCCCTAAGGTTTGACTCCTAAAAACAAAATTACTGATAAACGAGTGAATGAATAATTAAAAAAAAATTATGACGCCAGGGGCAGGGGGGGTAACTTATTGCAAACTTCTGTTCGGAGCCACTTCCCACACTTCACGTCTAAGTAGCCGCCAAACGCTATTCAATTTCTTATTCGCGCCGGCCCTTCCAGGAGGGCGCTGGCGTCGGCGTCGGAGGCACCAATGCAGCGCATCGCGGCAACTTACATCTTGAACCAGCCGACGAGCAGCTGGTGGTCGGCCGGCGCCAAGCTCACCACCTGCCGCAGGAGGTGCGCCAGGATGGTGTAGGAGGACTGCGCGGCGAACACGGGGGCTCTGCACCAGCACGAAGAGCGCGCGCACGTCGTCCTTGGAGTGCAGGCTGCAAGAGGCAGAAAGGAAGCGCTCGTTACACGGGTGAGTCCAAGTTCTACTCTACCAAATTGAACCGGATTCAACTGGCCAGAAACCCAATATACACCACAACAATAGAAATAATAGTATGTTTCCTTTTCACACATTCTGAAATGGACCCTAATATAGTGACATTTATTTTATCTTGGATGGACAGTTTTGTGAGAGGGGGAGGGGAGGTAACCAATTGGTTTTCTGAACCTCTATACTAGTTGGAAGTTTAATTTTAGTTTTAAGTGTACAAACGTTTGTAGAGTTAAATGTAAACTGATATATGTATATACCATCAAAAGGAAAACCAGTACAGAATATGGAATTTGAAATAACACAATGTTCAAGGTTTGGTCGTTCGAAGTTGGTGACCAGAACGAAGATATTTTCATATTTAAAACAATGATACACAAAGTGCGGAATTAACAAAAGTGACCAAGAAGTTGGAGTTAATAACACGAATTTAAAGGCTTAAGGAAATCATACAATTCCAGAATTACGAGAGGTGTGTTTCTATACGTTTGTAAATAAAAATTAGACTGTCTCTTTATTTGTGATTCTTTCTCGTGTAATGGCAAAAAATTACATTGGATTCAAGTTGAAAGAAGAAATACATACGAGGGAGTTCAATACGACTAATCCACGATGATAGAATGACATTTTCTCCACTAAACAAATATAATGTCCTTGAAACTTCTAAATTAAATAGGAGTTTCTTGATTAGCCATACACTCTTCTGGGTCGAAATTGCCTGTGTTTTTCATTGACGCGCTCCGCCCATTCGTTGTTTGAAATATCTGATAGATACAACGCCTTTGTCCGTTTATTACCGGCATTATCTTTCTTTTGCCTCTCAGTTGACCCTCATGTAGGCATTAGAGCAAGTGAAAATATGTAGTGTTTTTATTCAAAGAACCAACCGTTTTAAATGCTACAATTTTTTAGCATTGAAACGGTTAATAATAGCATTAACAACAGTTTTTAGAGATTTATGTTTTTAAAAATGTCGGAAGTTATTTGCTCAATGGAGTTTTTGACACCAATTCGTGTTTTTTACCGGTAATAGACAAAGTCTGCTTCAAGTTAAATTTATTTTTACATAAGTGTGCTATGTTTCGAGGAAGAGTTTTTTCCCCATCTTCAGGAAATTAAGAAAATAACAAAAATAATTAAAACACATTAATGCCAAACAAACAGTGATACAAAACCTTTGTCATGGTGATCGCAGAGAGAAGACCAAGTAGTCGCCACAATTTTTTTTTTGTTTCTTACGAGCGTAAAAATAAGGAAAAATCTCTTCCTCGAAACGTAGTACAAAATTATGTACGTAAGAAAAGAATACAAAACTTCAAACATTCTTTGTCTATTGCAATTATTACCTGTAAAAAACAAATTGTGTACTGGTCTGTTAAAGAACTCCCGTGGCCAAATATATTTCGAAGTAGCTAATAACTTTGTGTTGGAAACTAATAACTTTTACACTAAAACTTTTAAAAATGTACAAAACAGTTTTTGACATAACACATCTTCAAAACGAGTCCAGAGGGAGGTGTTGATTTGTAACAGTATTTAATAGGTTATATGACAACCGAACTATCTACGCGCCTTATTTTGGTTTCATTTTGAAGTAGAAAGAAGCTATTACTCGACTATTGTTTGTGAAGATGTGTCTCTTGGCGTTCTACGCTTGGCGCAATACGATTTAAATTTAGTCTCGGCATGGCGTTCGTAGATCCCAGTACATGAAGTGTCGTTTGAGAGGTATGTATTTGAGAGGTTTGAGTCTTATATAGAGTATTTTGAAAATATTGTTCATAACTAAGTGAGATGTTGAAAGATTTTGATGCTAAAGTAACTTTGCATTGTTGCTATGGAAACGAACGATGTCATAGTATTCAGGATATTCAACGTTGGAAGCGCCTTAGCGGACGCGAATTTATAAAAAGGTCAATTTTTCTTTTATTATTGATTTTATTGAATTGTGTTCCAACGCTGTAAGAAACTCACAATTAAGTAGGCAAGTGATTGTTCCTCGTAAGACCTGTGCAGGTGAGCCAAAGTAATTGGACACCAAGGTTGTGTGTTCGAAATCCGCGTGAGATAAGAATGCCTTAAGTTGCGGCCATGGCGTGTAGGGCATTCCTAGACTCCTGTACTTTTTTTTTTTACGAGGGGAACTTCAACAAGACGTTGAGGAGTCCGCACTCCTCAATAGTGTGAGATTTTTACTCACTAATACCACAAACCCTTTATGTACCTCGCGTTATCCACCCTGGAACCACAATTATGCATTACTTCAGGGTAGTGCCAGCTATAGTACTTTGAGGTACTATTGACTTTGGCTGCTGTTTCTTTCGTCTTCTTCCTTCTTGAAGATGGCGGTGATATATCTCTCTATTGCTGCCCACTTGCCCTGTTATCGATCATTAGTGTCACCATGTTTTCTGGCGAGACATTATATCCGACCTCCAATATCATACGATGTCTTAGCGTGTTCCATCTTGAGCAGTGGAATAGCGTATGTTCAGCGTCGTTTACTTCGTAGATTCTCCTGTACTAGACTTGAAGCTAGACAATTTTGAGCACGGGGCAATGGTGAAACATACGAGGCCTGTCTGAAAAGTATCCGACCTTTGGCCAGAAAAAATATTTCGAATACTTGACAGATTTGGGACACTAATCCCCTTCAAAGTAGGCCCCTTGTGCTTCCACACACTTAGCCCATCGATCCTTCCACTGCTGGAAACACCTCTGGAAGTCTTCTTTTGGAATGGTGTTCAGCTCCGTCGTCGCGTTCCGCATTATTTCTTCTCTACTCTCAAACAGGGATCCTTTCAGTGACATCTTCAATTTTGGAAACAACCAGAGAAGCTAAGAAAGTGTGGATCAATTGGGATGAATGTGCAGGGGCGTTGTCATG
This sequence comes from Acheta domesticus, assembly GCA_031308135.1. Taxonomy (NCBI): domain Eukaryota; kingdom Metazoa; phylum Arthropoda; class Insecta; order Orthoptera; family Gryllidae; genus Acheta; species Acheta domesticus. Next base: position 73,267,774 of record JAHLJT010000631.1, read on the forward strand.
ATGCAAATGCCAGTTTTTCGCCGTCCACATGTCTGGTCTTTTGCGCCGAATTGCGTCACGGAGTCTCCGGAGAACATCTCCCGCACTGTCAATCGGCGATCTGCCAGCACCAAATTTCTCACCCTTTCAACAACAGCTACATTGCGAGCAGTTTGGGGTCTGGCGCCACTGTGCTCACTCTCGGCTAATGTGCGGCCATCTTTGAATCGGTTGAACCACTGCTTAATTTGTGTTACACCCATTGCATCTTCTCCAAACACCTGCTGAATCTTACGAATGGTTTGGCTTTGAGAATCACCTAGCTTTTGACAGAATTTGATGCAGTATCTTTGCTCAATTCATTCAGTCATCTTGCGAGAAAACTAAATCCGACGAACACTACGAACAGCACCTTACTTAGCGACCACCAGCCAGCGACTGGCACAAGCAAACGCGGTGAAAAATTCAAGCATGCGCATTAAGGTTCCTCCTTTCACCGTGCACAGTGGCGCCGCCTTAGAATCACTACTTTGCGCGGAAAAAATTAAGGTCGGATACTTTTTAGACAGGCCTCGTAGATCCCCCGACAAAAATTTAAAATGTGAAAGTTGTATCAAGAAACTATGAGTTATTTTTTAATGTAACAAATAACAAAGAATTAGATTTAAACTAGAAAATGTTTTTGCAAATTTATTTTAAATAATAGTTTTTAATAAACGTATTTAGTGATAAAATAATACAATTTCCACAGTGAACTTAAAACATTAAACATTTTTGTTGTGTTTAGTTAGTGATTACTAAAATTACTTATTAAATACATGAAATAATAATTATGAATTTCAGTAGAATCTATTTTAATGTTAGCGTCATTTGATTCATTTCATAGAGTCACACCTTATAAGTAATGACTATTTAACTAAGCGAAACTATTTAAGGTAAAAATTAATTGAAAATTTTATGAAAAAAAACTACTGTACGAGACTTAAACACGATTTTCTCGAGTTCTAATTTCTATTTAATTTACTCTTTTTCCACCAGTCCCAGCATGTCCCACCATTAACTTACGGGTCCCCGGGCGATCGCTCAGTCTGCCCATGCCTAGCGCCGGCACTGTCTATTCCTTAATACTTCAGTAATCCCTTGGACTAGCAGCAACTATGTGAGCAATCTGTGGGTGCAATTGAGGAACTACATTCCTACACCAGTGTTAATGATACAAGGGCCGAAGTGGCTCCAAGGTCCTACCACACCTTACCATAGGGAAATATGTAAAGGTACAGAACAGAGATAGGTCTATGCGATGTCCGGGGGCGCGAAGGTGCTCTTCACTGTGAATGTTTCCAGAGGAGCGGTAAGAACGATAGTTAGCACGAAAGTCTGTGGTGAGTCTTTTAGGCGCCAATAGATAGCAGCTGGGAAGAATGGAGGAAAACCGAAAAGCTAGTTCAGACTCAAGAGAAAGGAAAAGTAACTGGTACGAAAAAGTCTGTGCCATTCTGAAGCGCCACTAGTTTGCATACTTTTACGCTTCCTCGGCTATTGCACCCTGGCATTCGATATTTATGCACCTAAATGACGTGAATACAATTGGGCAGCAAGATAAGAGAAAGTCAGTACTCGACCAACCTTTGTGAAGTGAAACTTCTTGAATTGCTGAACATTGGAGGTTGCTTACTAAAAGAGCGTAATACATCATTTAACAAAAACATGTACCAAAATTGTACCAAAATCGCTTACCTAAGACGGGACCTTTGTAAAACAGAAACTTGACATCCCGGATAGAAAATCTCAGAATGGAACGATTTTGTACGTAAAAGTGACCTTTATAAGACGAAAACCTGCCCAGGGAAAAGGAATGGTTTTTAGGGAATGTAAAGTGATTATTACCTGGTTAAGAAGGAAATTTATTTTTAAATTTCCGGCATTATCTTTGGAATGCATAGTGCGAAGGGTCCTGAGACCATAGAGCGAACGACGAGTTTTCCCTCTCATACATATTGTCGGTGAATCTTTGTCCAACTCTGCGACTGTCGGTGTGCTTTTCGCGACTTCCTCGCTATCCCTGCGAATACTTCTATTAGTCGTCCGCACTTCGTTCAATTCTCAAAAGCCTCATTACGTTGCCTTTAGCCTACAATGGAATTCTGTTTAGTCATCCTAGCGTAGCATATTGTGCATATGCTAAATTTATTAGTAAAATGCGAAATAAATGCTTGCCTTATATTTCTCCGGTGTTTTGCTGTGTTTTTATTTCCAACTGTATTTTCATTGATATCAAGATTAATTTTAACTATTTTGTTTCACTAACAAAATTATATAAAAAAACAGTACTTAAGGTGTTAAATTGTTTTTTGAATTTTTGGCAACCCTCTATAACACTGACCTCTATAAGACAAGAAAGAAATTTCTTGAAGGAAGGTCAGGTTCCGTTTTAGACAGGTTTTACTGTACTTTGCAACCGTACTAAATACGCGGCTACTTACATGACGTTTCTTGGAGGAAAGAAACAATTACTCGATAACACAATGTCGTGGTGTAGATGCATACTCACGAGACGCTCCGTACACGAAGCAATAGAAACTGAAGCTTCCCACGCGACGTTCGCTTGAGATGTAGACAGAGGGGTATCTAGGTATTCATGCGTCCATGGCTAGCATAAAATTTGTGCCCCTGTGAGAATACTTTGAATTAAGGTTGTTGTCATTTGTTTTAGCTGGTCTAATCTAAATAGCGCCACTGTGAGTGATTTCGGCCATGTCCGCCATACCGTCGGCATCTACCTACGCATACCTACGCATCTGGTAGGAAATGCGTTTGTCGACCCGAGCAGGAATGATTTTGATACAGCTCACAGAGCCGTAGTAGACAGAATTCAAAGAAGCGAATAATTTAATGAAATTTGATGGTTATTAAGCTATGTTACGCAAATTCAAAAATGATGTGAAGAGACTTGGGTAGAAGAAAGCTAATACTCGCCGACCTCCTTTGGAGATCATTTCGGCTCATTTCAGCTTGCCCTGAAATGCTTACTTACACCGTACATAACCCTATGTAATAAAAACGTATTACACTAGGGGTAGGCATTTCCAAACAACCAACCTCCGAACGAGTCGCAAGCGGCAAGGGGAGAAAGGGAAAAACAAAAAGAAGGGCAAAGGCAGCGCGATCGAGAGAAGCTTTGACGAAGGGACCGGCAGGGGCAGTTTCGGAACGCGTAGACTGCGCTCTCTCGGTGAGCCGTAAACGTTGCATTATTTGTTACTCTTTCTTTGAGTTTGGTTCTTCTTGCATTTATGAGCAGTCGTTTTCCGTGATGAACGCTAATAAAAACAGCCACAGAACTTGTTTGATCATTCATTAAAATCAGTCTCGTCTTCGATCGGCCATAAACTCGAAACTATATTGAGATGTGCTTGGTTATGATCGTAAATAGTAATAATTGTGCCTAGTAAAAAGACGATATGTACAAAGAAAATTCAGTATAAAATTGTAAATAGGTTTAAAGGAATTCATATTCTTTTAAACAGGTATTTTCATTGTTAATTAATTAACTTGGGTTTACTTTGTTAACGTTTAAAGGAAATTCACCTCACAAATATTTTTATTTTCTTTTATATTCACACAAAAGGCTCTTCATGTGTTTCATACCCAATTTTTTCATCCACGTTATTCCCTCCTCGCGTTCGCTGTCGCGAAATCAAACTCTCACGTTAACAATGAATAAATGAACACAAAGTTAACGTTTATAAATACAAAATTGAACGTGAATTGTTTTCATTTTAAATTTTTTTTTGTTTTAGGTTTTATATAATTTTGCAATCAAATTGCTTCGAACGAAATGTCGATAAAAAAACTTTTTCCTGCTTCAAAAGAGTGCTTCTTAAAGTGAACCAAGGCAAAGCGTGGTTCGTAAAAAGAAAACCACCCATTTTGTTGAAAGATTGGCCCTTCGAGTTTTTGATGACATGAAAGAAAGCACCTATTGCACTTTTGAAATATCTATTGCATATTTGTGACAGTAGTTCTTAAACTTTGTTCCTTCTCGAAATTCAAATAAATGCAAAATCAGCTCTGAACAGTCATTGATGCGCAATCACGAAACTTAGTTTCATTATCATTAAATGTGTTGTTACTTGGATTTAATGAACGCAGTCCTACTAGAGATTGTCCGCGACGTATACCTAAAATATATACTCGTAATTGTCACGTATCCTATAATCTAATTTCAGTGGGTTATTTGTGAATGACTTGTTCACGTCGTCTCCTGTATTATTTCAGTAGTATACCTTTGGGTTCCGGCTCTCACACGCAACCAATCTTTATAAAAGAGGGCTCCAAAGAAAGAGAATTTCACGTAGACTTGACGAATTCCATTTTGACTTTACAAATATGGATCATTTCTTTAAAAAAACGCATCGAAATATTCATGTAAAATGCAACCCGCATCACATTTCAACCTATATCGGCAAATAACTCATAAACAAAGCGTTTTAGAGCCTTAAACGTAAAATTTTGAGGCCAAATGCCTCAAAGAAACGTTTTTCACACCATAATCTACTAGATGACACATTCTCCGATCCATTCAATTAACTTTTCAGTTCCACGCTTCAATACAATCAAGACCATCTCAATATTTCAGTCCTTGCTGCTGGTAGCAATTTTTGTGGCGACACGCTTAGAAGGCTTAGATTCGACAATCTTTATTTACGCTTTCTGTTAACACCGTAGTTTGTGCAGTCTGACGAGGTTTATTTGCATAATCATTAATTCAAGATTTGCTCTCCAGCAACAACTAGAAGTACTATTATAGTTGCTTGATACCTATACCTATGAAGATTGTTTCTTATGCGTGTACTGAAACTATTCAATTACCGTTTTTTCATGATCTATAAGTGCTGTGTACTTAATTGTGGAAGGATGTGGGGGTTCAGTAAAGAGTGAAGACTGTGTTTGTGTTTTACCAGTACCGATATTTTCGTTATCATTCGATGAAATTTTCAAGTCAATGGGTTCAGACACGTAGCTTTCTCAAAAGTAAAAGCTAATATTTTGTGACTATCATGAAAAACTAAACCTAATTGACAAAGAATATTGAATAATTACTTCAAATGTCTTTGAATAAGTTTTGGGAATTGTTCCAAGCAAATTCTCCATGATATTGAACAAATATTTATTGAAAATTTCTTTTACACATTAATTGCATTGTTATTTATTTTTATTTGCAATTGCGTTAGTACATTGCAAGTTACCTTTATAGACACAAATAAAAGTATAGTAGTTTAGATACAAATAAACACGTTTCGTTAACTACTTTCCCTCTTAGAATGAAAATAGAAGGATAGGGATGGGTGTGGGGTCTAAAATGCGAGAGTTCTCGCACGGGTATATATACGCAGAGGTAGTGGGGGAAAACTTGTGCTATGGCACAACACAAAGAACAAACTTTTTAAAGTAGCTAAAGTAAAATAGCTTGAAATAAATGGAAAACAAAAATCAAAACGCGCTAGCCTACAATACTACGTGAATCAATCAAAAAACAACTAAATTTAAAATTATAGAAAGAATAGTGCAAGTCACCCGACAACTGCCAACGATCGCAGTCCAAACGCACGATTTAAATGTTGGCGATATCTGGAAGTATGTACACTAACGCCCAACTGCAAACTCATATTGTAAATAAAACACCGTTTGATATTAAACTCAAGGTGTCGGTTCGTTAAGATATTAAAAATGCAAACATAGTTTGAGCAACATTCCCATGTATAATACCAAAGTGGGCTTACTAATGCCTACTAAATTGTTTCTAATACTAACAAATGGTATTTAGTACTCAAAGGTGAAAACTTTAGTTTGATTATTTTTTGGCTCGGAATTGTTTTTCTTGAGGTACGTAAGGACGCAGAAAATAATTCAATACTTTTTAGTAAACAAATAATTTTTCAATTTTCTCACCCCAGCAAGATGGCACTCTGACTCTCCAAAACCCACTCGGTTCTTCATAACAAATCAAGGAAAGTTAAATAATATTGCAATGAGTAGCTCTGTTCTTACCCGATCCGGTATTTTTGCACTACTTTACTTGGCTTTCTCAAGAGTAAAAACCTTTTCTATTATTTGACTATCAAGGAAAGCGAAAAGCTAACTCTCAAGGAAGATTGAAAAATTTCTTCAAATGTTGTTTGTAAAGAAGAATGAATTGTTCCAAGAACATCTCTCTATAATGTGGAATAAACTTTAATTGAAAATTTGTTTCAAACATCAATTGCATTGTTATTTTGTTTGATATTCTGTAAGTACATTAGTAGTTCCTCTCCTTTATGGAACGGATAGACAAATTGATAGGGAAAGGGTGGGATTTAACATGCGAGAGTTCTCGCACGGGTACGCTAGTTATTCCTATATTATTATAATGATCTACGCTGTAAGTCCTATCAAAGAATTCTCTAAAATTTTCCGCAATGTAACAAATAAGTCTCCTAACTCTGCCAACCGTGTAAAGGAAGAAGATCAAGTGATCCTGAAAGCTTCGTGCTTCCATTTCTACAATAAGATAGGCATTTCTCAGATAGGGAGTGATAAACTTGCCTTCTGAATATAAAGTTGCTATCTTACGAAAACTCTACAACTTCGAGTATTCTGATAAAACAGTGTGACAATTTCGCCAGAGAGTTCAGTGGGATATTTCACTGGTACATATTTGTATCGAAGCAACTTCAGAAGTCTTTTTTCAAAACATCCTTCATATCTAACAAGGAACGCGTCAATTAAAAAATCTAAAACTGAAGTTCTGAAGAAAATATACTTTTGGGGATTACGCTGAGTTTTATAATGAAATTCTGAAGTGGCAGTCGTGAAAAAATGATGTACCGAGTTTTTCTTCCAACAGTGGAAATTTTCTTAACTTGTATTTAACATTTTTACATAAAGACGTTATGTTAACTGATACTCAAGTGAAAATTAAATTCAGAAATATCAAATTAGTCGGAACTTTGTAACTTATTCGATTATAAAAAGAGACATGACAGGATATATTCCGAGGCGCTCCTCTCTGATATGTGGGGGTTGAAGTAAATATGTTGTAAGGAATGAAGAAGTTTCACGTCTTTTTTCTTTTCTGTGGACACTTCTTTGCCAGTCTTCTTTGCCAGTAAAGGCGTGAAATTACCCTTCAGAAGTTGGATACGTAAAGAGGTCATGTTTTGCATAAAAAATGAAATCTTTTCAAGCAAACGCAGTTGCAAAATATGACTGCGTTGCATTAGAAATCCACTGGTAGTAAAAGTTTTCTAGTCGTAATAATGAGAGCTAAACTACTTCAAAATGTAAATCAATTCCATAAATTCTCAATTAAGTAACCCCCAAAACTAAAAAAATGTGAAGAAAATATTTTACTTTTCAAAACCAAATCGTTGTGTTACCACATTTTTCCGAAACAGTTTTTTCGGTGGTAACTACCGCCCAAGTTAGAAGTATAATGATTTCTCTAAGGAATGCTATTTTTACTTTACTGTTATTCAACATCATTATATTAGCATCTACTACTGGTGTTAGTTTTCATTATGCAAGGTTTGAAGTAACAATACTCTTATTTCAAATAGGAAATTAAATAATGTTAGGAAATTAATGTTAAAAATAGACAATTTCATATATCTACTTTTTGTCAATTATTTCTCATCGTGCATTGTAAGATGTATTGTTTACTTCTGCGATGGTAACTTTTATTCATTCACCTCTGCTTATTTATCATTATTACGAATTCCCCTCTTCTGTTTTGGATTCATTGCGCCAGTGAGAGCTTTCTCCTCTCTAATGTTTTCCTCCAATTTTAGTGTCCATTTGTTCGTGGAACATTTCCTCTATTCCTATTTATTTTATTGCTTTGTTTCTATTACTTTTGCTTATTTATTTGATTGATTTCCTAATTCTATATCTACGCGTGATTCCAAGATTTTCATTCCGATTTTCCTGTTCAAAATTCTTTAAAAATATAATTTTTTACAATAAAAAACTACGAACAAGCACTCGAAGCCAAGGGGATCATGGAATTAAACCGATTTTGAAATCGGACATTTATTTCAATTTCATTTCCTTCTAAGTTAAAAGGCTGGATTCGGATATTTTCCAAATGGCTAACACTTTCAAGGGTCATTTTAATGTACGGGAATTTACATGCGATCACAATTTGAATAAACACATTGGAATACGCTGATTAAAGGTTTCGCGGACCATACATAAAGCACATGTGAAGGTTTCGTCCTTTGAACCGGAGAAGGACATAAATATTCCGAGGTCGTTTGGAGACGACTGAAACTGTTCTTGCGCCCAAGCACGGCATTATTGATCAGCGCCATGTGAATACGTAAGTAGCCGACACGTTAGGTGTCGCATGCGCCTCGCGCGAGATTCGATTGCAACTATCGTTCAACTTCGTGAGGCGTCCGGAGAGCGCGGTACGCGTAGGTGGAAATCAATGCGGGCAGCTTCGATTGCTTTACGGTCGGGGCTGAGTACAGGGAAAGAGTCACGTATGTGCTGGAGTCGCACGTGTGGCTTATTCGACCGGTTGATATTAGCTATGAGTATCAGGGACGTGGAACGGTCGAAGTGGTTTCGATGATTATTGGTCACATGATAGACGTCCGACCAGGACGAAATGGAGATGGGTGGCAGCCACAGATGTTATTATTTTTACTGCGGCACGCATCTTAAAAAAAGTCTCCTCTTAGCAGTGGCGGCGAATTGAAGCAGGTTTGCAGTACAAACGATGCGTATCGCTATTTAAATGTATGTAATGTACTCGAATGCCTGTATGTTTCGTTACTAATATGCGTCCATCACATCATGCGATGTGAAAATGTCTTTTTCGAAAAACATGATAAGTTTTAGATAGAAGACGCTTCCTGAGAATATAGAGTATTAAATTGTTTATGATACTCTGTTCTTAAAGCTAAATGTGCAAAAGCAGATAATCTGGTTTTAATCTGCACATACTCGCTTTCAAGATTTGACAAAAAATGAAATGTCATCGCAAAGTAATGTTTGTAACCAAACACTGCCGATTTTTAAACATGTGCATATTTCAACATTTTTTTGTGTATTTGCATGCATATTTGACAGCTAAAAGCTTGCATAAACGTCCCAACTGTAGCGATGACAACCGAAGGCTACTAGCGGAGGGCAGCGGGGATGTAGCTCAATTGTGTCTGTATGTGGTGTGTGATGTATCTCCATGCGTATATCAATCATCTCGAAGACCAGGAGATCAGGGTCGTCAGACGGAGCATGGAAAGACCAATACAGTTCACATCACTTTCGCAACGCGGCGTGCTCCGCGGGCCGATGACAAGACCCCTGAGAGGGCAGGGAAGAGCGAAGGCGACAGCGGAAATCTACGCACTGAATTTCAAATCTCATCATCGGGAAATATTTTTGCGGATTGAAACCAGCTCCGTAGTTTGAGTTAATTGGTAGACACTCAAATGAAATAATATGTTTTCTCACTACAAAAAACATGCAGTCTGATTCAAATGTGGGAAATTTTTTCAGGGGTTGAGGTAGTATTATGATTTTTATGGAATATCTGTAAATATTCAACAAAGTGTGGGCAGTTGTATCATCGCTGGTTTTATTTCCATACGTCCCTGTTGCATTCTTGTACTGGCAGTTACTTTTGCAGATGTACCTTTTTGAAGACTTTACCTAAGAAACCAAACGTGCCAACTTAGAAATATTTATAAGGGTTTTGTTATTAGTTGTAATGTACAAAATTCAGAAAATAATATAGGTATTGTCTTCGGCATAAACATGCGAGTAATCATCCTTTTTTGCGTGCGTCACGTCCCAATGAAACTCGCACATACAGACATGTGGCGACAGAGATAAAATTTCTGTAGATCAGCAACTGAACAGTACAAAAAGAGTGGTCTACAACAGCAAAAATACTGTTGAACAAAACCAAAGAAAAAAAGTAGAACGCACACTGCTCAAAAACAAAACACTCTCGTATTACACTGTAATAAAAATATAACAAAAACAGTCTTCACGAATACTGCAATAACATATAGTACAGTTTATACAAGTGTATGCATACAGGAGTATACACGAAAGGGTATGCATGTATAAAGCGTCCAAGCTTTTGATTGCAGTACGGAGCCTTATGGCGTATTCCCCTCTCTTTCTATCCAATACAATTTTCCATACGACTCTCTCTTTCTATTGCAAGCTATGTTGCCACTTCACAAGGCTCCGTGTTTTCGGCTCGTCCATTCTATTTCACGCGCAAATATTTAACATGTTTACTGAACGATAGCTTCAATTGTGTTGATCATAGATAACTGAGATTTTACCAGTTATTCCCAGAACTCTTATGAATGTGATGGTTATTTTGTAATAGGGTTTAATGTTTTTTTCAACCCAGCGGTACAATTATCAACAATTATCAATTAGATGTTTCTCGCCTGACCTCCGGAGACGTGTGACAGTTCTTATCTCTCGCTTACTGAGGATGACAAGCTGCGCGGCGGCGATTTCCATTTCCTTGGTCTATGCAAGGTATTGATAGAGAAAGGTGAGCGGTCGTGGGCAGCTGCTACATTCCATGTCAATTTGAGTATTCAACATTGTGAGTGTTGTGCGTAAGAGCTATGCGAGAAGTGGCAACGCTGTCCTCCATAAGCGCTGTACTGCAATCAAATGCTTCGACACTCTATAGGAGCATGCACGTAGGAGTGTGCACTACAACAATCTTCTCCACAGGTACCAAGAATATAAAAAGGATGCTGTTCCATAACGCAGCGTAAATAGCAAATATTTAATGGTGGGTGCCATCTTCCTTGAAGCCGGTCGCATGACGTTAGCTATGTCGTAAGCAGTGATGCAGTGAATATAAGAATTCCCTCGGTACGTGCAGTATGATAATTTGCGTAATAACACAATCAAATATTTGGATTTTTCAGTCGAAATAGGAAGGGTTTCACAGTTTTTGTATTTTTGCCATGTTCCCGAGAATCTAACGAATCCGTAGACGCCTCGCTATGACCGGAGGCAGCATAGTGTTCATTCATTTCTGTGTGCATTTGAAATGAGTTAAATAGGTAGATTTTAGTTGCAGGCACGTGATGGATGTGTAATTCAAGTTTATAGACACGAGTTCGTAGACTTCATTGACACAAATCTATCGAGAGTTGTATAAACGATTATGACCGTTTAAAATTTTGCGATGAACATTGATAAGTTGAAATTCAGGGCTAATGTCAGCATGCAACATTTTATCCTATCGACAAACATAACATTATACAATACCTGCCTACCCAGGGTCGATTTAACGTTCTTGAAATTTGAATCTTTCTGGACACAATTTTTTTTGTTCGGTTCGATCTGAATTTGATGAAATTGCTCGAACAAAATGTAAATACTTCGCGTGACTATATGCCTCTGATATGCGTGCGATGATAAAATGTCTATCGATTGTGAATATACACCAAACGATAATCTTAGAATACAGAAATTAACATCGCAGAAAAAAATCAATAAATTGTTCAAGGTGCGAAAATTCGGTAGACAGACGTGAAATTACTTAATGTCAATTAATAAATATCGTTAAATAATTGCTAAATAATCGTTAATTAATAATCGTTAAATAATTGCATAAATGTATTATACATAATTTATAACAAATAAAGATGTATGAATTACTTATAGTTTAACTTCGATAAGTTCCAAAGATATATAATATTTTTATGGCTTTGGGTCTCACAGTCCTTTTACTTTTTCAAAACCACTTAAACAGTAGAAAGAAAGTTATATAATGCTTCGCGGAAAACGGTCAATTTTCGGCAGAAAAACTCTCATTGCTGGACCCTGGTAACGAAAAGTGGATCAAAACCAGTTGCTATATTTAGAAAAAATTCTCTAAAACGTGGTGTAAACAGAATCCGTGTTTTGTGGGTCCTTGATGCCGAAAAATTGAATGACGGCAAAACTTCAGTCTGGTGGTCTGTGAACAACGCCAAGCGGCCGTTCAGCCGATTTTATCCAAAATTGATATTCCCCAGTTGATGTGGCTGATGTCGCGGCCTTGTCTTGAAATTGAGACCGATATTTAAATTTTGGGGGGAATTTTAATTGAAGCCACTGAGACATTTTCAAAACTTTCAAAATAATAATTCCATCGTTTTTGATTAAATTTTGTTGTTGGATAGTGTAAATGACGTTGAGAATTGTGCAGGTCTCATTTTCGTTGAAAACTGTTTTCCGAAAATTGTAAAAATTCAAAATTTTCCTGGCGAGATCTTTTCCCTTAATAAAATCTGTTCAATGAAGATAGATTTTGAAATGGGGTCATGTATAATTTTTCAAAAATTTGAGTACTTTTCGTGCAATTTTGCACAAAGTAGGGGCGAGAAAGTATGTTCGTTTTAGTACCACTAGTTATTTCTATAGAGATTCTTCGTATTATATTGATGTTTCCATTTGAAAACCAAAAGATCAAAGAACATATTCAAAATGTGTTGTGGCGCCTGGAATCCTGTAAAACTTGTAGTAGAAAATATTGTGAAGGTCTACCTTTGGCGTTTTGTCAGGTACATCGTATTTCACCAATTTTACATTCGCTGCGGAATCAATTCTGATATTACCTAGCTTTGAACAGAAGGCACGTAGATTTGGTTCATTACCTGAATTCCTAAGCAATGTTGATGATTGTGTTGTTGATTACTGAAAATTTACTAGCTAGTTTTGCAGTAATTTTGCAATCGCGCGTTGTGCATACTATGACGACAAAATCTCATGCAATAAAACCTAAGACGGAATCTGATGATTCCTTCAAAAAGTTTCCGTCTGGAAAGATTTCCGTCTTACAGAGGATTGCAAAAATATTTACCATATAACTGAAGTGCAGTATTTTCGATATAATTTTGTCCCTATTTCGTAAAATGTCATAAATTTGAGTTTTATTCACTTTTCATTTCGCAAGTAGATCTCTTGCAGAACGTTGCATTTTCTCCTGTAGCGGACGTGGTTTTGCACGTACGCGTCGAAGACATTTTGACACTAGCACACAGTTTTTGTACACAATACTGCGAGCAGTTAGCTTTGGTACACAGTACTGCGAGCAGTTCTGTGGTCCACACTTCGTCAACCCTTCGACTGCTATGCTAGGATGACAAGACCCTCCGCGGAATTCCATTGTCGACTGTCGGAAACGTGGTGACGCTTTTGAGAATTGAACGGGGTGTGGATGAACAACGTTCAGGAATCGGAACGACAGCGACGAAGTCGCGCGTGTTGAGATCTTGAAAATCACACCACATTCCGATTTAAATTTAGTGTATTTTCAATGCCAAGTGCTGAAGGGGAGGAGGTACACTGTCGTCCAAACTGGAGCTTCGTTACCCCGTAAAGCAGTGGTGTCAAGGTCTTCTACTGGTGGCAGTGGCACGCGTCATGGCACTGAAGCATGCCACAAGCTTCTCTGCGCAACTAGCGTCGGGAAATGGCACTATTAGTAACACCGCCGTTTTACAACAGGGATGGCGTTGTCTCTGGTGGCAAGGTGACGAACTACGTGAAGGGGCAATTTCGTCGTGGCACTCGTGCCACGAACTCCCGCTCGTGGTATCGACCTTGACAACACTGCCTTAAATGTTTGGCATTGGAGCTCTCGATTGGCTGGACAGAGTCCCCCTCTCCTTCATGTCCTTTGGCTCGACAGCCCGCTACGGGCCTTGCTATGCCCCGATCTCTTGGCCGACCAGCGGTGACCCCGCCTCTCGGCCATGAGATGAGGGGTCGTGTGGTTAGCACGAGGACATCCCTTCACCCTCCCCTTCCAGCTCGTGAATGTGAAGGAATACGATCTTTAAATCGAAGTATAAAGCGTGAAAAGTCGCAGCAAAACGGTCGTCGTGTTCGCCAAGATTTCTCGACAGCAGGCGTAAGAGGAATAACTCATCGTTCATTCTATTTTCTCAGTATGTTAACCTTCGCACTATGCCATTGTTAAAATATGTATTTTCATATTTCATACTAAAATAAGATACGTTTTTACACACTTAAATAAGAAATTAGATGTTTTTCTTAAAATATGTAATTTCTTAATGTGTTATATGAGAGTACTTTAGCTATACTTGACCTTAGTTTGAAATTCTATTTCTCTATTCATTTTGGAAAATAATTTTGTGCGGTTTCGTTCAGCAACATTTTTGCTGCCGCAGGCCATTTAATAGTTCATTTAATTTTTCCAATAAATATTTAGGCTTTTCAATTTTTTCGTGTGTAAAATTTAATAATAATAATAATAATAATAATAATAATAATAATAGGGATGGCTTACGTGCGGTTTTCCTCCAAAAGTGCATTGATGATTGCCTTCATAACAGTCTTATGGATGATGGAGGGCTGAAACCAAAACATTTGTTATTTGGAGCTATTTATATCGTGTTATGACAACTAGTAATCTTAGTTTATCACTAAATTATAATGATATTAATATTTTCTTCGTGTAGACGACAGGCATGTCCTTATCACCTGCATTGTTTACATGCAAATGTTTTAAACCCGAAACAGAACTCAAATGAAATTTCATTACTTTAAGGGTCCTCAATCCACAAATTAATCTAATGGGAAGAAGTTCATATTGTTTTAACTGTTACTTCTCATGGGATTTTTTGCAATATTAGAAGGATTTATATGGGTTTTCTTGTTAGTGGTAATATATAGATTTTGAACAAAGCCATTTTCAACAGTGAACGTAAAAGTGTCGTATAGGTTATTTGCTTTCAGGCAAAGATCACACCTTTCACAAGGCTGCTAGATATGATTACGATCTATTAGTTATTTTGTGCATTATTCAAAATTGAATTGAATTGAATTGATGCCTTATTATACGTGACGAGACTCAGGCCATGAGGCATTCTCTTCCGTTTGACCATGCAAATTTCGCTACACTCCTTTCACCAACTAGCGGAGAAAAAGGTATTATCTCGGGCGACGAAACAAGCGATTTGAATTTAGCTCAGAGGTTTCATTTAGGCTTGAGGAACTTTTACATGCAAGTAAATCTACTAACATGGGACAGTCGGCTTTACTTCCCCTCCGAAGAAAGGCGTACGAAGGATTTTTTCGCCCTTAAAAATCCACGGCTTCGATGGGATTTAAACTCGCGAACTTGGGTATAGCAGTCCGTTACGCTAACCGCTACACCATCGCAAAATTATTATACTTAATTTAACCTCGAATGGATCAGGCGCAACGTACTAGCTTCCCGTGGTGTGACTCCGAGTTCGATTCCCGATCGGGACAAAATAGACTTGTAGCTCTACTTAAATCTGTTTGTGTATCTTTGTGACAAAGAAAAGTTCTGGCTGGCGGAGTTTGCTAGTTACTGCGAAAGGAGTACGTCATGTTCGACACATGTCTCTCTTAATCCCCAAAGCGAGGGAATTAAACTAGACCCAAGCATGGGAGACACCGTTAGCTGGCCGGCAAAGTCGAACAATCGACGAGTGGTAAATGTTACAAGTGGTAAAAGTTACATTTTATTTTGCGAGTTGGAAATGTTGTAACATGAGACCGATAGTGGCGCAATCATACGAGCGAAATAAATAACTCCTACCACTTGTGCCAAACACTATTTTTAGACAGCCTTACTGACATTAATTTTGTTTTAATTCAAACGTAAAAATCACAATGGTACTTTAAGGTCTGTAGTAGCTGATGTGACGAGACGAAAGTATTTTGTTTTCACAATTGTTTGTTGTATTCACTATTTTATGTGATTATTTGGACATCGTCATATGCATCCATCCATCGCATTAGTGTTAAAAATTGAACTTTTAGATCGTTCCATATACATTATAGTAATAATTTTTTCTATGGTCCGATTAAAATAAGTTGGTGATTGACAGTTGCAAATGGAACTGTTCACAATTTGACGTTGACAATTTGCGTACCACTGAGCACGTGCTCCCGGGACAAGAAAATAAACACTTGAAATAAATACTTATTTAAGTAACCAAATCATACATTCATATTGTATGAAGTTACAGCTAAAGAAGCAGAACTGTCAATCCCCAACTTACTTTAATCGGACCATAGTAGCTGTCTAAACAGTTCATTTACACTACATGGCATACAGGTCCCGGCGTGGTTCCCTCATAACGTTCTACTACATCCCGTGCGCAACCTCTCCATCAATCGGATCGTGCATCTAGCTCCTATCAGATACCGGTTTTATTTTCTCATCGAACTTTGTGTCGGTGTTAGACGCTCGTTGCGTTTGACAATGGATTTGATGAGGTGCTTCAAGGAAAAGAGTGCAGGGTACTCACCATTTCCCGCAGCGAGTCGTGCACCGTGTACAGGAAGTCCATTTTCAGCCCCGGGTCTTCCACGCGCGCGCCCTCCTCGTCGGGGTCCATCTGGGGGCAAGGCACATTATCAGAGAATCCTATGGCTCGACAGCCCGCTACGGGCCTTGACCGACAAACGGTGACCCAGCCTCTCAGCCATGGGCTAAGGTGTTCGTGTGGTTAGCACGAAGTCCCTTCACCGTATATAGTGGTCTTCATAACCAGGCTTTCTAATCGTCACACAGCAATAGATACTGGGACATTTATAAGGAAAGCACACAGTTATTATTTACCCGGCCGGGAATCGAACCCGGGGTTGCGCCGTGGAAAGCGAGCACGCTAACCAACGAGCCACCTCGTCGGGCCACCGCGTCGGGACTAAAGATCTCTATTATTTAAAAAGTTATACTATTATTTTAAAACACAAAAGAAATATTAAACATGTATATTTCACTTTGTATGTGTGCCATGTACGACGTTTCGACAATGTTATTTTCGTCATCTTGGGGTACAGATATGTCTATATTTCCAGAACTACAAAGTCACAGGTTATGCACAATTAGTTTTTGAATTTGTTAAATCTAAAAGCAAAGGAAGGATACAGAAAAATTAGTTTAAACTTATAGAATTACTTTTTCTACTAGTAATATGAATAAATGAGTATAAAGAGTGGAGTGAGTGAGAAATTTGTTTCTGTTTTAAAATCATAATATAACCGTCTTTGAATAATAGGGTATCTTTAGCTTTTTTGAAAAAAAACCTAAACCTATAGTTCACATAGATACCTATAGATACAACTATAGAAACCTATAGTTCACAATATATAAAACAATATCAAGGGTAGGCCCTTAGCCAGAGTTCCCGCGGATCAAGCACGGCATTGGAGGTAGACCAATCGAGACTAGCACCACTAATTTTTTACCGACTTTTGATACATACGAAGAAAAAATTTAAATAGTGTCGTTTCTCAGAAAAACTTTTTAAAAATAATTAAAAATTACTTTTTCACGCAAAATTACAAAAATTGGGTTAAATTTTCGAACAATTGTACATGGGATTTTAAAACATCTTTGAAGAACAGAGTTCGTTAAGGAAATGTCTATCTTCAAAATTTTAGTTGTAGGAAGAGGTCGATAAAAAAACTGAACATTTGCAAATTTAGAAAAATCAGAGATTTCAACAAAAATAAAACGTATATCGTCCTCTAAATTGTCCTTTAGTCTATCTTACAACAAAATTTAGTCAGAAAAGTTTTGCTCAGGTTTTTTGAAAATCTTGAAAATGTCCCTGAGGCTTCATGTAAAGTATTCCTAAAACTTAAAATATCGGTTTCATATTCAAGAGGCCGAGAGATCAGTAAGATAGATCGAAGAATATCAATTTTGGAGAAGCTCGATAGAACAGTTTACACGCTAGGATTGACCATAGACGGACAACCAGCCAGACGTTTTGCCGACAATCAATTTTTCGATATTTAGTACCCACAAAACATGGATTTTGACTACACATGTTAGAGGAAGTAATTTACTGTTTGCAGGGACAATATTTAGTCATTTTTTCGTTACCAGGGCCCGGTAATAAGATTTTTTTTGTCGAAAATTCGCCTTTTACGGCGCACGATCACATAACTTTCTCTTCTTACGAAGTACATGCGAGAAAGTAAAAATATGCGGGTCCGAAATGCGTACACCAAGCACGTGCAAACTTCAATGAGAAAAGGCAAAGCGTGGTCTTAATTTCCATCCTTGTCCTTGTGCGTATTTTGTCCACTAATGCCTCAACCGCGTGCAGCCTTCTGCACTGTAACCACGGCCGCCTGCGTGACGCGGGGGTTGCCCAGCCGCAGTTCCGACGTCGCAGAAGGTCACGGTCAATGCGGGGTTGCCCAACTGCCCGTCTAATTACCCCGGCTCTTTCTCTGCGAGCCATTTCTTCGAGATCCTGCGGTCAGATGCGTTACGCCAGTTGACATTTAAGATATGTGTCACGAACATAAATTCAAAAATACAGTAATTTAAAGGAGAGGGCTATGCACAGATGTTTTATTTTGTTTTATTTACTTCATGTATTTATTTTAATTTATTTATTTCATTTATTTTTTTATTTCCATAGTGCGAACAGGTTTGGTATGGAGTACACATTTCTCCGTGATATCCACTCTAATGAGATTTTAATGTAACAAATATTAACTCGTTCGAAAGTTTTCAGATTGTGGGGATGGGTACAAACGTCATTCGATTACTCTTGAAGCAAAACTGCTGGGATGAAAAACTATATTTTCAAGCAATCTCGCAGAGTGAAAAGGAGCTCTATGTTAAAGAAATCTAATGTTCTTTTGTATTTTTTAGAGATAAATTATTAGTTAGTGCATTCAGCCCAAGACAGAATTGAATGCCTTATTTTTTACGCGCAAATGATGAGACGGTCTTTAAGTAGGAAAACGGAAGTTAAACTATCATTTATATTATATGATTGACATCTTTATTATCTCGCACACTACTTGCGCAGTACATAGAAATTATGAACGGCTTTTCTTACTGAAAACGCTTTTTTGGGGGTATTTGATAATGTGGAAAACTTATCCCTGTATGTAATAAATTACTTCCTCTAACACATTTTGTAGGACCTTATTTCTGAAAAATTGGTTCAAACGGCCAAGCGTCTGTTCGCCTGTCTGTCCATATGTGAAAAATGCTAGCGACTAAATCGTTGACGGGATGATCACCACAACTGATATTCCTCGATCGATCTGGCTGATGTAATGGCCATGCTTGAATTTTAAATGGATGTTTTCATATTTGAGAGAACTTTACATGAAGTCACAAAATTTTCTCAAAAATGGTTCTAAATGTTGTGATTACACTTATTTATGGAATTGAACAAAACACGCTTATCAAATGATGCACAACTCATTTTTGTTGAATTCTCTGAAAGTTTTATATTTCTTCGGCGTCTTCCTACAATTACAATATTGAAGATAAAGATTTTTTCCTTAATAAAATCTAATCTTTGAAGAGAGATGTCATGTAACATCTTTCAAAGATGTAAGTATATAATATTTGACTGTATATACTTAAATTTAGTTCAATGTATTAAACAATTCACAAAATCGGCTTCTTTTTCTTTAGTTTTTCCTTTTTAATTTAGAGGTTAAAAAAAGCATAATGCCCATTTTCGTAGAACTGTCTGTATATTTTCCCTCAATGAAATCTGTTCTTTGCAACTAGGCATTGAAATCAGAAAATGGGAATCTCTGATATTTAATTTCTTGCTACGGAGTAGAGAGAAAGTTATGTGAGGCTGTGCGAAAAAACAGCGTATTTTCGACAGGAACACTCTTATTGCAAAACCCTAGTAAAGAAAAAGTGAATAAATCCGTGTGTCTATCCCTCCGTGTGTCTATCCCTCCGTGTGTCTATCCGTCCGTGTGTCTATCCGTCCGTGTGTCTATCCGTCCGTGTGTCTATCCGTCCGTGTGTCTATCCGTTGGTGTGTCTATCCGTTGGTGTGTCTATCCGTTGGTGTGTCTATCCGTTGGTGTGTCTATCCGTTGGTGTGTCTATCCGTTGGTGTGTCTATCCGTTGGTGTGTCTATCCGTTGGTGTGTCTATCCGTTGGTGTGTCTATCCGTTGGTGTGTCTATCCGTTGGTGTGTCTATCCGTTGGTGTGTCTATCCGTTGGTGTGTCTATCCGTTGGTGTGTCTATCCGTTGGTGTGTCTATCCGTTGGTGTGTCTATCCGTTGGTGTGTCTATCCGTTCGTGTGTCTATCCGTCCGTTTTTAACCGATTCAGTGGATGATCCTTCAACACCTTATTCTGTCCTTACTTCCTATCCATTTCAAGATCTTCCAGAGGAAGTAGATGATTCTATTCCTACACCTCAAGATGCGAATCAATCTAAACAAAATAAAACTTTCGTTCCTCCAACAGGGACCGAATACCGAAATAATAGCGGTAAATGTATTTATACCGGTATGAAATACTTTTACCTCTTTATATCTTTATTCAAAATACCTTTAAAAATACTGGTATAAGACGACAAATTCCAGTATTTTTAAAGGTATTTTACCTTTATCCGACGTCTGTACCGATAAAATACCTCTATTTAAAGGTATTATACCGGTATTTTCTCATGAAAATACCGGCATTTTCTCATGAAAATACCGGCATTTTCCTAAGAAAATTATTATGATTTCTACTGCAGAGATGGCTCAGAAGAACCACTAGTGACACTGCAGAGTTTCTAACCGGGATGATTTATATAAGTCCAATATAACAAAGTATAACACGATCAGATTGCTGATCTCTGAGGGGAGGGATGTCAAATCAATACGGATAATAACTCAAATATTTTACATAAAAAATATACATTCGAATGTTATGTACTAGGCCTTTGCGATGGTATATTGTATGTAGAGTAAGGCAAGAGTGGCACGTGCCGTTGGTGCTCCTGGCAACAGTCATCAATCTGTATTTTAGATTTCTGGAAGATAACTTAAATCACAAATATTTTTCATACCTGAAATAAAATCTAATAAGCTTTTTTTACGGAAACATATGTTCATATTATACATAATGAACGAACATACTACAATAGGTTAGTAATACACTTAGTACATTTTAAATAATAGCACATTAACTGTATGTTTACATTACATTAAATCCAAGGAGATAGAAATTTGTTTGTCTATTTCGAATGGAATTCTCCATATGCCTTCACACAAATTTAACCTTACAATCATGATTATTTTATCTTATTCGCATACAATATTTTACAACCTGTCAATTTCTCTTCACAGGGAAATCATGGTACTAATTTTGAAGCACATATGGCGAACACACATCTCCACGAATTAACCGCAGTTCAGCTAGAGAAAGAATATCGCAAGAGGAAATACAATAAATATATTGAACAATATGAAAAACAAAATAAACTAGAAATATTGAAAGAGGAGTGCATGAACTTAGTCACTGTCTATGGTCTCCTATTTTCTCTTTTAGATGGTTGGGAGCTCAAAAACATTTTGTCCATGATACCTTTAGAGGCTAACGCACGCCATGGTTTTAATTCTCATGGAATTCGAAGTGAGATTCTTCAAAAGTCTGCTGAGAGTGAGAAATCAAATATGTAAAGAAATACATGGCAAACCGATTTCTCTGAAAGTAGATGCGGCTACATGTGTGGACCGATAATTTTTGGGGATCAGTGTTCAGTTTATCGATGTTGATTTTAAAATTGTTTTAAGGACTCTTCGTGTAAAAGAACTTAGTAGTGATCACAATGCCACAATTATAAAAAGTGTAATATTGGGTGTGTGCAAAGAATACGGAATTTCCGTGGGTCGCATTTATTCCATAACAACTGACATTGGTTCCAATAAGATAAAAGTTGTAAATTTGCTTGAACAAGAAGGCGAGATTGACTTTACGTCGAATGAATGTAATGATTCCAAAATAAATTTACAATCTGAAGAGGTTACATTAGGGGGAAAAACCAGTAGATGCATTACGCATGCGCAATGAAACAAACTTTGTTAAGTGTATTCGGTGTGCCGCCCACACAATTCAGTTAGATGTAAATGGTTCTCTTAAAGACCCAGCCGTTTTGCAGAGATTTCAAGACGCGAGAAATATCTGCAAGAAATTGCGAACGCCCACAATACGTTGTTTGCTGAAAGCCATGCAGCAGAGAAAACCATTTCTCGACTGTGTAACTAGATGGCATTCCACATTCGACATCCTTGAATGTTTGCTTGAAGTCAAGCCTTGTTGCATATTTTTCAATGAAGATCTACATTTGCCTTCTGAAATTTGGGATGAAATTGAAACTTTTGTTAAGAGTTTGCTTCCAGCACGGGATGCTACAAAACAGCTGCAAGAAGAACAGCTCAGTGTTGGCGATTTTTTTTCGAGTGTGGACCAATTGCGTCCTTGAAACCCGAAAAATTAACCATAAATTGTCTGCATCCCTGGTAGCAGCCATGGAGAAAAGACAAAATATATGATTCAACAATGATATATTCTTGGCAGGATTGTTTGTTGATGCACAATTTAATATTATGCTTTCGCCTGAAGAAAGCCAAAGAGCAGAACAACATTTATTAAGTACATGGTCACGCATGTCCAAAATGGAAATATCCCTATCCATCTCTCCTTTGAAAATAAATCCCTCTGAAAACAGTGACAGCGATGACGATGAAATGAAAATCAAGTTGAGGGAATTGGAAGAAAATAGAAAGAGTATTGACAAAACTGTTGTTCCAGTCTCTGATTTAAGGAAATATCATTCGGGGTTCCCTCAAATCCCTCGCCCGAGGACGAAAGAGAATATTTTTGAATTTTTAATTCAAATCATTTTAGAATTTTTAATTCTTAATCATTCGATCTAATCCTAAATAAACATTGAAAATGTTAACAGAAGTATTTTGTTTTTACATTTTATTTAATGGATATTGTGTACAGGTCATACTTCATTCGGTAGTTTGCCGGTTAAGATTTGGCCTTTTACATCGAGTTTGTTTTACAAAAATCTATTGAATCTCCAGATTTCACATTAATAGTAAATATAATAACTTAATTTATTTTAAATGATGTTAACTTTAAACATAAGATTATTCAGATAATGCACTTGAACGTAGCTTGAAACATTATTTAAGGAAATTAAACAATGGTTGTAATTTACTCTGATCATTTAGTCTGAATAACTTAAGGATGTTTTGATCTTTTATCGCATAATTTTTAAGTGGTTAATAATTTGAACAGAACTTTATATAATGTTCTAATGTTTCCTGGTGATAGAGATTGCATGGCATACATATCTTACAAAGTATCGGAACTAGGATATGATTTTGAATTTGAGTATTACTTTGTATAAACTGTCTTGATTAAGTTTCGGTCATTACATTTTCATTATATTATTCTTGTTTTGATAATTGGATTCTTACGTAACAAAACATTTTAGTTTTAAAGACATATTAGCGTGGAACATCTGATGAAATCAGACGTTCCACGCTAACAGAAAGAAAAATTAAGCGAGAAATAAAAAAGCACCCAATTTACACAATTCAACTCCTTTTTTATTTCTCGCTTAATTTTTCTTTCTGAACAAATATATTCATTTCTTTTATTGTATTTTCATTTCTTTTGTCATAAACAATTTACATGTTTCTGGAGTGTTTCTACGCGTATAATGCAAATTTTTGCGTTGAAATCAATTTTTCAAACCAACTTTTGTGTGCTTATTGCGGCTTAACCACGCGGAATATCCGCGTAGTTTATTAGACAAAATATGCTTAGAATTGTCTTAAGAGCTTATTTTCGAAGTTTCGACGTTTCCCCCCGGACACCCTATATATATATATATATATATATATATATATATATATATATATATATATATTGAGACGAAATGGACGAAGTCCAGTCGTCCCGTGATAAATCCGTGCTGTATCCGCACGCCATAAGAGCCCATGCAATTTGAAAACCGCGCGCCGTCGACGTCAGAGAGTGACGCAGGCGACAGCTATTTTCAAGATAAGCGACCGGAACGACGGTTGCCAATAAGAGGAAGGCAGATAAACCCACACTAGCCATTGGCCGGTGCAGGTCACGCCAGGGGAGGATGGAAAAGGCATCCTGGCAATCTGCATAGGGAAAGAGTCTCGTAAAAATTTACGACGAAGCAAGACGTATGCCAGGAGTATCGTAAGAATTTCTGACGAAGCAAGACGTACGCTAGTACTCTCGTAACAATTTCCGACGGGGCTAGACGTATCCTCGTAAGAAGTTTCCAACGGAACAAGATGTCTGAAAGTGCGCGGGAGTAAAGCTACGCGGACCGGATTTCGAGAGAGTTATTCAATGAACTATTAATCGAAGTTAATTCGTGAGGAAGATTCCGGAGAGGACAGGAATTTCGGACTGCGAGACTGGAGTTGTGCCTCACCGGGAAGTTACATAATTCCCGAGGCAGCAAAAGCGTGAAAGCAGACGCCCCACGCCACTGCCTTGTCACCCAGGCTGCCGAAAACTAGTCGCCCGACACCGGAAAGCCTTCGAAGAAACATGAATTACAAAGACTAACGGCGTCCAAATTCTTTGAATTTACCAGTAATTTGCACGTGGGGGAGAAGAAAGAAGACTGGAGGTGCATCCGAGAAGCTGGTCCGGAACGCGGAATCCTGCGAGGACGAGAGGCGCTACGGGACAACTCGCCGTTTGCATCGCAAGGTCGCCAGCAGCAACGCCGTTACCCTGCAAGCGCGCCGGGAGCCCATCCCTCCGCGCGGCTGCGAAACCGGCGAGGTCATCCACCCCGCCCGTCCCGACTGCTAGTAGGCGAGCTGACGCCCGCCGGAACGCGAGAGAGGGGAGGTTGGTAGAGGTATTTCGTCGCCCTATGAAGAACGAGCGTGAGTACCCGTAAAATCACATACATTGACGCAAAGGTAGAAACTGTTAATAATTCAGGAGAGACTAATACAGACAATTTTGGGTTTGAAATTAGTTTTTTAATTCAAAGTGTTATTGTAAATGTGATTCAATGTGGAAGGCGATGCTTACTGCCACCCAAATCAGAGTAACGATTAATTTTCTAAGGTAGTAGTCAGATAGCTCCAGCTGGAGGCAGGATTTGTAGAATTAATTTGCATGTAATGTGTATAGTCAGCACGCGGCGAAGCGGTGGTTTGCCCGCGGCGAATTGTAAATTGTGTATAGCTTATTTCAGTCAATGAAGGAAATTTCAAAGAACTTGTGAACTGTGTTATCCCCTTGTCACTAACCAATTAGGATTTCCTGGGGGGGGGAGAATCCTTGAAAACAATTGATAACCAACCGGCAGGGCCTGGCGACGGAGCGGCGACAGGAGCGCCGCACAGTCCCGGTGACACCCACGCCAGAAACACTTCTCGTGGGGTACAAACGCCCTGACCCGACGAAGGTTGATTAATGCCGGCACGTCACAAAGACACGACGTGTTCCGTCGCAATATATATATATATATATATATATATATATATATAACAATAATAATTCAGTAACAATTTGCTTTCCTGCGATCAGCAAAATTGCCACTGATCCGCCCTCCGTAGGGAGAAACGCGAAATCTGAAAGTATTTCTTTATCTATCTGCACAAATAACGTGCTAGATTGCACAATAATAATTCATTGGATTTCGTATTAACAGAATAACATATTTATTCGATATCCCTTTGTACTTCCCTCGTTACTTTCTAACAATATTTTTTATAACTTTCTATTCAAAACGTAATATTCGGTCATGACCTATTAGTCTGTTCATAGCTACCATACCAGAGCTCTCTTGATTGTAGTGGGATGGCACCTCATAGATCCAAACCCAGTGTTCCGGGGTCATCTGCTTCGCTCTTCTTCAACAGTTCAAGTCTTTCCAATTAATACTTCTACGAGAATGAACTAATTAAAATTTCTCGCGTAATGATTATTTAATATATCACAACTTAATTGTTGTATATATATATATTGTGACGTACCGACTGCTCGGGGTCAATCGTGACTTACCCGTGAAGTGGCACGGTACAATAAATTTGTTTGTTTCAGGCAGGGCTCGGGATCTTTTTCGCGAATGTGGACCCTGGGATGTTCGGGGTACAATAAATACATACAGTTTATTATACAACGACAGTTTGATGTTATTCATCTAATATCACTATTACACTTTCGAACACTGATCCCCTATGCAATGATTACTATGTTTTGGTACCAAAACTTAATACCTTCAATGCTAGCATCATACCTGTTACCACCTGGGTCACGTCGCTTCGTTGGGGCCCGGCGCCGATGGTGGCGGCGGCTTCGGCTCCCGTCGCGTGGTCCCGGAGCCGTTCGGCCCCCAGCCGGAGATGAGTAGGCAAGTGTTCGCCCCTCACGCTGCTCCACGCGTATATTCTACACTAGTGCATCTAATTAACTTATGCTTGTCCTGACAGTCTGAAACTCCAGATTTGGGTTGTAATGATTATGCTAAACACGTTACACTATATTACTCTCTGAATCACCGGTGAAATATCGGTAACCTATACCCACGTGTTCTTGTTCTCCTCACGCGTCATCATACAGTTTCATTATGGAAAGTTCCTATACACTGAAAACCCGTCAGACACTGCATTGATCGATCTCACAAATGATCACTGGTTCAGTCACTGTCTTGTGCACTACACATTCTATCTTTCTCCAAAACCTACGTTCGCGATGCAGGTGCTCACGCTACAGGCGGGTTTCACACTCTTCGGTTTACCATACACTCTATCCGTTGACTTCCCAATGCTGTTCGGTCTGCATCACACTTCTTTAACGGTCCGAAATGTAATACTATGCAAGTCTATTAAGTTATTCAGCACTTAGGGGTACTTTTCCCCAAATAACTCGCACCGCTCGCGCACCACCTCCGTCCGCTAGCGTGGCTTCCGCTCGTCTCCCCTTCTCAACCGACTTCTCGCTGTCCTCCCCTCGTGTCTCGCGCTCCACGTGACGCCCCCCTTCCCCTCGGTGTGTCATGCTGCCTAGTTATGCTCGCGCCGTTTGTATGTTCTCTGGTTGTTAAGTTGAAATGTATCGCGTTTCTATTTAGAGGCGCGGTGCGTTTCATTACCCCCTCCCCCCTTTTATTTGGATTTTTCTCCGCAAATTCAAGGACTTACATTGGTTTACTAACTTGACACTTGGGGTGCGATGACTCTCCCTCCACAACATGGGTCTCCGCCGATGTCGTCTTAACTCTCCTTGTTTGATGGACATGGTCTCAGATTGTAGAAATTGTAGTGTCCCACTACTTCTTGGCTTTCATTGACTAGTTTGGCAACATTGGTGTTTACTATTTGGTCGATGATATATGGTCCCTCATATAGCGGGAAAAACTTCGCGTATAATTTTAATTTTGGATTAGAAACTTTAGGCACGCGTAATAGTACTGTCTGCCCCTCACTAAATTCATATACTTTCTTCTTCACTTTTGCCTTCCTTTCATCGCCCGCTTGCACCAAATTTGGTAGTATGTGTTCCGACGTTCTCGGTGGTTCTTCCTGGGTTATTTCCTCTCTCTCCAACGCATACAGTATATGGGGTGGTTTCCTTTGAAAATGTGCTTCCCATGGTGTCATCCCAATTCTATCATGCTGATCCCCTCAGTTGATATAACATACCGAGAAACTCAATATTTTTAGTGAACCACGTTGACTTCTTCAAGTTGAGCACCAAATTATTTTCTTGTAAAATCTGGAACAGTTCTTGCAAATCTTGAAATGTTTGATCGATGGATCCTGCCTGCACGGACAATATCGTCCACATATGTCGTTACTCGGTTCGGCATCCTTCCTTGTATAATCTGTCTACACATCGAATCAGTGCTGCTCCGCTGTTTCGTAACCCAAAACGGTACTCACAAAATACTTAGCATATCCCTTCAATGAAAATCCAGTATATTTCGGTCTTCTTCGGCCACCTTCATCTGCCAGTAGGCCTTGCTGAAGTCGGTGCTCGAGAAATGATTGCCCCCAAATCTCTGTAGTGCTTCTTTACTGATGGTGGTGCATCCCTAAATGGTAGTGTCACTGCATTTAGTCTCCGAGCGTCTAAACATAACCGTAATCCTCCGTCCTTCTTTTTCACGATTACCATAGGATTCGTGTACGATGTTTTTTCTTTCTTAATGATACCATCGTTCACCATAGATGCTAATAACTCCGCTACTTGTTGTCTCAGTGCGACTGGTATTGGGTAATTCCGTTGCTTGAATGGAGTGTAGTCCGTAAGTTGAATACGGAATTCAAACCCCTTGATTGGCTCTCGATTCTTCTGAAATACTTTCTTGTTTTCTATTAATATTTCTAACAGTCTGGATCTCTGCTGATCTTCCAGTGCTTCTGCCTGGTTTGACTTGTTGTGTCGTAGTTTTCTTCTATTCCCTCTTCCGATAATACGCCCGTACATGCTTCAAATTCTCTTCCTTCCCCATATCCATCTCGATTCTTTGGTATCTAGTAGTTCTATCACTTTGCGGTCGAGGTCAATAATCGCCCGTTGTTCAGATAAAAAGTCTGTCCCTATGATCGTTGGATATAATAAATTCTTCACGACTAGAGCTACTATCTCGTACGCCTGGTCGCCGATTTCAGCTTTAAACATGATTTGTTTCGTAATAGGGCTTGACTTCTTTTGAGTTGCTCCTATCACGAATGCCCTATTCATGGGCAAGCACATTACTTGCTTTCCTTTCGCAATTAATTCATTATAAAATTCTTCTGATACCACTGTTGTAGTACAACCAGTGTCGACCAGTGCTTCTGTTACCACCCCCTCACATTCTATTTTGATCGTGGGACATTTTCTCATGCGAACTTCCGAACTTTTCTTCCTCTGCCACGGTTGTGATCATAAGATACCGACCGAATCGTGTTGATAGGGACCACATTCAGTTCTTCCTTCCTTGTGTCCGTAATGGGGTCGCCTGTCATCACGGACTCTATCTGTTTAAAGATGTTCCCTGTCCTCCACTTGGGCCAGGCCGTGCTGATTGATTGGGCGTCCCTTGGTTCGTTCCTCTCTCTTCTTCTCGACGGTTTGGGTCTTGTCCTCTCCATTGCGGTCTTTGATTATTCTGTTCCGATTGCCCCCGACTTCCTGTCTCATGTCGTATCCACTGGTTGTCTGCTCCACCACCGTTCCCTTGTCTACTGGCTGGCTCCATGCTCAGGGTGTTCACATTTCCTTCCCTCTTGTTCTTCGGGGCATTAGCAAAAGTTAGGTCATACCCTCCTAGTGCGTTCATGAAACTTTCTAGATTGGTGTGGTTCGCACTTCGTAAATGTTTTGGATCGACACAGGAAACTGGCGCGTCAATAGACATATGATTTCTTGATCATTCATGGAGGGCGTAGTGTTTTACAATCTCCAACGCGTTGCGTTGCGTATTCCCGCATGGTTCCCATCGACTGGTTATAATACCCATCATCAGATTTAATTTACATCATTGAATCTCGTCGTTCCAGTACCGCTCGTAAAAACGGTCTTGAAATTCCTTCAATGTCTCCGGAAATGCATCGAATGTGTCAGCCCACGTTCGTGCATTTCCATCCAGCATAGGTATGGGAATTGGACCTTGCATCTTTCCGATGTGTTGATCACGGCTAGATGTCGTTCTGCTGCTCGCATGAATGCACAGGGTTTACTCGACCATCTCCCGAAAACTTTAGTGACTTTGGGGGCGTGAACGTTGGTATTCCACCCGTGATGATTGGCATTATCCGACATTCTTTAATTAGTTCCACATCGGACTGCAAGGATGATACTTTTTCTTCGCATATTCGGATGTTTCCCTTTATTTCTTCCTTGATCGATTGCTGAATCGTTCTTGTGTCTTCTTCCCTCCTATGCACCTCTTCTTGACTTGAGTCTGGATATCCGCCATTTTGCTCTCCACTGTTCGGATCTCCTCTCGAATTGACCTTGTACCCCCTGGATTTTCTTGTCCTGTACGGCAATCTGACTATTTACTTGGTGATGTAACTGAGTTTCCAATTCTCCGCTTATTTGGCTTATCTGAGACTTCAGTTCCCCTTCTGTTCCGAAAATTTCTCTAAAATCCACTGATCTTGGGCTTCCACTCGTTTCGCAAGTTTAGACACTTCATTCTTTGTTATTTCGACTCGTTGATCGAGAGATTCTACTTGTCCTCTAATCTCGTCTCGTAACTTGTTATACCGTTCTTCAGCTCTCCTATCCTGTTCTTCAATTTTTCCATTCAGTTCTTCAATCTTTTGTTCGGTCTTTTTGCCCTGTTCCGCCGATTTCTCAATTTTTTCTTCAATCGCCTTTGCTGCGGCTTTCTGTTCTGTCATTATTTGCCCACTCAATTCCCCAATCTTACTATCTAGTGTTTTCATCATATCCCTTTTTGATCGTCCATTGCCTTCAATATCGTTTGTAATATGTCTGTGGAAATATTTGTTCGATCCTCCCGATTTGGGTTCCCTGCTGCCTGGTTCATCGGTGTTGATGTGACTTGTACTTCTTCGGTAAAACAGTCGCCCGACGAGTCGTCCAATTTGCTTCCGAATCCGGTATCCCCATTTTCCAGGAATGTACTTCCACCTATTCCTTCATCCGCGTCTCCTCCACGCTCTATCTTTTCCTCCCGCTCTAACGTCGCTTTCTGAGCCTCCATCTTGCTACCGCCAACTAAACTTCCGCCCCCAATTACTTCGTAGCGTTCACTCATTTTGTCCATCTACTGTAAAAAGTTTCCGTACCAGCAATGCTGCTACCACTAGCTTATCTACACTCTCACTAATGCTGTAATTATTCGCAATTCTACTAATCTGATCCCCCAAGTAATTGTACTACAACAATGCCTTAGCAATGATTCTGAACATTCACTATATTCACTGTTCGTTTTAACTTTTGCATGAAGACCACATTTGCATAATCTACTATGTGATCGACCCAATTCCTTATTACACGATTACTGCCTATAATATCAAATACACACTCTTTATAATTAAGTTCTAACATCAACTATGCACATAAATTCAATACCCAAATACTCTTCATAAACACATCACATGTATCAAATACTGCAAATAACCCTTCTAGTAAGTTCCTGAAAATAATAACATCAATACCCTCAACACTCTGCAAAACTGCTATAATAATTCACAATCAAATTTCACACACTCCTAGCACTTCCCTCAGTAATACATAAACATACAATTTGTTACTTCATAATCTTACCCACAAAATTTCAACGATACAACTTATTTTCCTTAACATTGAATTATTTTCCCTTGACTTTAATCTATATTGTCATTTGCACACGTATTTATTCCCACAGATATTAAAATAATACACACTGTATTTTTTTACACATATATAATGGTTATGCTACACACTGTTTTCTAAATTGACTAATTACACAATTAACAAAATAATATTTACCTTCACAATTACTATTGTATGTAAATTTCTACATTTGCTCTATACTTCCTCAACAAACATTTAATTTTACTCAATGAACAATAAACCACTACCCGTACCCACTATATTATTCCAATCTTTCTGTTTATCAAAACTGCTATGTATTCTAACATTTTCCATATGTCGTGTTTTAATACAAGACTTATTAATGTATTTCCCAAATGATCACTTACACATACACACTGTATTAGTGTAACTTTTGTGATCACTAAGTAATTATTATATCTTTACACTTGCTACACATATTTCTGCCCATGCACATGTTATTACAGTTATTCCCCACCAAACAATAAATTCTTGCCCTGTCTACAAATTGTTTTCAACTCTACTTTGTTATACCATTATACTACATCAACACAATATTTTATATTCCCCCAATTATAAATTTCCCTTCCAACATTACTTTTTATAACTGCTTGCACGTTTTTACAATTACTAATAACTACCATCTAATAACTCAATACACTACAAACATTTTTTTTTTATACGGTATTATCTTTCAAACTTGATTTTACTCACACTGTGACTTTCCAATGTTTGGTTACATTTGCCAGGGCCACATTTCTTAAATACGCGAGTACAACCTGTTCAGGCGCCAATTGTGACGTACCGACTGCTCGGGGTCAATCGTGACTTACCGTGAAGTGGCACGGTACAATAAATTTGTTTGTTTCAGGCAGGGCTCGGGATCTTTTCGCGAATGTGGACCTGGGATGTTCGGGGTACAATAAATCATACAGTTTATATACAACGACAGTTTGATGTTTATTCATCTAATATCACTATTACACTTTCGAACACTGATCCCCTATGCAATGATTACTATGTTTTGGTACCAAAACTTAATACCTTCAATGCTAGCATCATACCTGTTACCACCTGGGTCACGTCGCTTCGTTGGGGCCCGGCGCCGATGGTGGCGGCGGCTTCGGCTCCCGTCGCGTGGTCCCGGAGCCGTTCGGCCCCAGCCGGAGATGAGTAGGCAAGTGTTCGCCCCTCACGCTGCTCCACGCGTATATTCTACACTAGTGCATCTAATTAACTTATGCTTGTCCTGACAGTCTGAACTCCAGATTTGGGTTGTAACTGATTATGCTAAACACGTTACACTATATTACTCTCTGAATCACCGGTGAAATATCGGTAACCTATACCCACGTGTTCTTGTTCTCCTCACGCGTCATCATACAGTTTCATTATGGAAAGTTCCTATACACTGAAAACCCGTCAGACACTGCTTGATCGGTCTCACAAATGATCACTGGTTCAGTCACTGTCTTGTGCAATACACATTCTATCTTCTCCAAAACCTACGTTCGCGATGCATGTGCTCACGCTACAGGCGGGTTTCACACTCTTCGGTTTACCATACACTCTATCCGTTGACTTCCCAATGCTGTTCGGTCTGCATCACACTTCTTTAACGGTCCGAAATGTAATACTATGCAAGTCTATTAAGTTATTCAGCACTTAGGGGTACTTTTCCCCAATAACTCGCACCGCTCGCGCACCACCTCCGTCCGCTAGCGTGGCTTCCGCTCGTCTCCCCTTCTCAACCGACTTCTCGCTGTCCTCCCCTCGTGTCTCGCGCTCCACGTGACGCCCCCCTTCCCCTCCGTGTTGCCATGCTGCCTAGTTATGCTCGCGCCGTTTGTATGTTCTCTGGTTGTAAGTTGAAATGTATCGCGTTTCTATTAGAGGCGCGGTGCGTTTCAATATATTATAATATATATATATATATATATATATATAAATATATATATATATAGATATATATAATATGTGATATACCAAAATAATATATATTTTTTCAATAACATTTGCTGTAAAATGGGTGGATAAAAAGGGTTCTGCAAATGGCGATATACAGCCGGCATAGTGGCATAGTGGTTGGCAAGGTAAATAAACTCATTCAGGCGTGAATAGGTGGGGGCACTGGCTAGATAGACAGATAAAATAATGTGTGATTGGTCTGAAATAGGAATGACTGTCGCGGCGGGCTACTTGGTTGATAGCGATAAATGGATTGATAAGGGAATAGACCGTTCGAATTTTGTCGTTTGTAAAAAAGAGGAACGAAGGAGGATGCCGAAGCGTTTGAGGGCGGAAAGAACGGGCAGAATGGACAGTCTGTAGAGGTCGTCGAGTAGTACAGATGCTCGCGAGTATAAATTAGTGAAGGGGACTGTAGTTTTGAGTGAGACTTAATAGTTTTT